>PVKB01001711.1:0-370163 GCA_004027205.1 Ctenodactylus gundi | reverse complement strand
ACCCACAACCCCATAAAGGAACAATTTATTTAGTTCACAATTTCAGAAAGTCTCAGTCCATTGCATGGTGGGACAGGAAGCTGGGAGAGCAAGAAGAGTGGAGCTAGCATACATTTTTCCATGTCATGAACCAGCAATCCATCCCTTCCAGGTCAAGCTCCCATGATCCACTTCTTCTGTCCAGGCTCTACGTCTTAACAGCAAAGGAAATTAATGGTTTAAACCCCCATGATTGAATCTCCTTCCACACATGAGGCTTTGGGGAATATTCCAGATCCAAACCATAACATATCTCTGCTCGCTCTCCCACTCACTCTCACTGCTGCACCCGCTGCCTGACATGCTGAAGAATAATCAGAGTCCTGGTTCTGCACGAAAGGAAACTCTCAGACAATTAAAGAGAGATGTTCAGCCGTTTTTTAAGTACTGAAAGATACAATTTCCATTTTTGGACAGTTGTGTCACTCACTGTAAAGAAATATAAGAATAAAAAGTGGCTTAACTGGTAGTTTTTATAAGTATAGCTTTAAATAGACATATTTGAGTATATTATTTTTAATTCTAAACACAATATTTTCTAGAATTACAGCAAATCATTTCCTTAAAAATTAGTACAATAGATTAAGTCTATTTCACTCTTTCTTGATGAAGAAAACTTTGAATGAAATTGTCACAAGCTCTACATGTAAGATGATTATCAGGGGCAGCGTTGGCAGAAGCCTTGAGCTCAATGTTCTTGGCTGTCATATCTACCTTGTGGTGACAACAGCAGTGCACTGGAGACAGCAGTTTAAATAAGTTAAGTGAGCACATGCCAATATATCTATTATGATTATCTAGTAGAGAAATTCAGGCTATAACCACAATGAAATACCACTGCATGCCAAAACAAAAAAGTGTGACAGTATTAAATCCTGGCAAGGATAAGAAGAAATCAGATCACTCAGGCAGTGCTGGTGGGATGGTGCAGCCATTCTGGAAAATACCTTGGCAGTTTCTTAAAACACAAAAAATACAACTGCTTGAACTCCCACAATTGCACTTCTGGGCATTTATTCCAGATAAGTGACAACTTAAGTTCACAGAGAAACCTGTACACAAATGTTCATATAGCTCTGCTCCTAATGGCCCCAAATGGAAACAATCAAGAGATCTTCTCTCTCAGATGAATGGCTAAGAAGCTGTGGTATATCCACATGACAGACTACTACTCAGTTACAAAAAAGAGACAATTATAAATACATGTAACAATCTACATGACTCTCTATACAATTATGCTGTATGAGTGAAGGCAATGCCAAAAGGTTACATATTGTATTGTACCATTAACACAGTGTTCTCGGAACAATAAAATTATAGAAATAAAGGAAAGAATGTAATTTTTTATTTGCTACCGATTAACAATGTGGAAGAAAAGTGGATGTGACCACCACTGGTAACTTGAGGTTTTCCGAGGTAACAAAATGTCTTGTATTTACCTCCATGTTCTGGCTGTAAAACTGCACCATTATTTTGCAAAATTTTGCTCTTGGGAAAAACAGAGTGAAAGACAGAAGAAATCTATTTCTTACAACTGCATGGAAATTTACAATTTTCTTTGAATAAAAAAGATAGATTTTTAAATAATAAAAATGATCTCTAAATCCTGTCTATGATTGTAGGTGCCACTCGGATGTCACTTGCTCGTGGTTTTGCTGCCTCATTTGAGAGTCATAAATGCTGAACAAAAACCCAAGTTTTTTCTCAGCCAAATGCCAGATTTCAGGTTAAGCTCAATTCTCTTCCTACTGACCAAGTCCAAAGTACTAACTTTACTTGATAACACTACTCCCACAGGATTCACTGGTGGAAATAAACCTGCTGATTTTCAAGTTCATACCTTCTCTGAAGTGCATAGGAATTTAGGAGATAAGACAGCGAAGGTCAGTGAGAAATAAACAATTTCAACAAGAGGTAATTGGTTGGCTGGTGGCACCTACCTATCTAACTTCAAAACTTGATAAGAGTATTATTTTTTAAATATTAGCAATTTCTTGTGTTCAACTGAATTGCAGTCCCCCAAAGAAGTTTATGTCCTAATCCCCAGGACCTGTGGGTATGTTACCTCACATGGTAAAAGGAATCTTGCAGATGTGACTAAGGATCTTGAGATGGGAAGATTGACCTGGACTATCCAGGTGGGTCTGAGGCAAATACAAGGGTCCTTATAAAAGGTAAGAATGAGGTCAGAGAGAGAAGACATTTTGATAACGCATACAGAGGTAGCCATGATGTAGCTGTAGGCAAAGAAACGCAGGTAGGCTCTGGAAACTAAAGAAATGGTCTGCTGTGGAAGCTCAGCAGGAAGCGACCCTGAGAACACCTTGACTGCAGGCCTATGAGATTCCTTTCACCCTTCCGACCCCTCGAACTGGAAGAAAAGAATAAATGCTGTCTTAAATCACTAAGTGTATGGTAATTTGTTGTAGCAGCAACAGGAAACTAAAACATGTAACACAACACGTTAATTTAAAAAGGCAGAAAAAGTGGACATAAGATCAAACAAAAGTTTTACCTCTTCTTTAATTTTATTAAATATTACTTTGAAAACAAGATTTACTTCTTATAAACTATATCTACATTACAAATGAAAGTTCTTGTGGTAAGATACTGGATAATCTCTGATAATTAACTCTTGTAAATTCTGCTAGTAAATAGGATCTGGATTGGAAAAAAATTT
Source organism: Ctenodactylus gundi (assembly GCA_004027205.1). Lineage (NCBI taxonomy): Eukaryota > Metazoa > Chordata > Mammalia > Rodentia > Ctenodactylidae > Ctenodactylus > Ctenodactylus gundi. The sequence goes on along the minus strand of PVKB01001711.1, from coordinate 367,444 downwards.
AATATTCCCTTTTGCTTATTCCATTTTAGAAAATGCAGAGTTAATAAAATTATGATAAAATTATTTAGAAATTTTGTATGCATTTTCTATTCTTTCTCATCTCCTAGCTTTATCTTGATAATCTTTTTCTGACATAATTTCCTTGATTATTAAGTCATTACTATTCATTAATTAAAGAGGTACTTATTGAAGTATATACTCTACACTTACATATACACATTCGTAAGTACACGTATGTGTATTCACATATACATAGAAGTTCAATTATGTATACAAAGAGATAAATTGTCTGCCTTATTTTTCATAAGTGTGAAAGCTATGAAGATTTTGACTTTCAAAGGTTCCAGAGCATAATATTTATCACCTCCTAGAAAGATTCTTTGGGGCATTATTTAAAAGCTGTTTGAGAACATTTTAAACAGAAAGATGGTGATCCTCAGGGGTCAACCAGGTGGTTTTCTCATGGCTTCTGGGTTAACAAATCCAGGGAAGATTAGTATTTATCATCCTAAGGACTTTGAAACGTCTCCTGGTCCCAGGATGTACCACATCCCGGGGCTCCAGATGGCACAAAGCTCTATCTTCAGACAGTACTTACTAATAGGTGAACAACTTAGTAATAACATTCTTGCCAAATATGTGGATGTATTTATGTACCTATACATATGTGTATACATTTTAAGAAATATTTAGGGTATGTGTTTTAAATTTGCCACTCAGGTTTATAAGCCCTGGTACCTAGAAGACTCCCTCTGTGGTCACCTAGGTCACCCCAACCTAATCCTCCCAGAATAACAACTGAATACTCTCCTGGCTGGCTGAACTCTGCCTCGGCTTAATGTCAGCTTTTTGTTCATCTGGAAGCAACTAAGAAAAGCTGTCCTTCCTTTGAAACACTTGGAGACGCTCTCAGGCTTTTTTCCTAAGTTAAATATCCACGTTTTCTTTTCTCTCCTTCACCTGAGCTTTCGTAGGCAAAGCGATCCACACGTGTTTCTTTGCTGTAGCTTTTCTAAACCAGTTTTAAAGGTATTACTTGGAGTCAGCCAGACATTCCATGCATGTTGTCTGGCTGTGACAGGCTGCAGTAGTAAGAAGCCAATACTCCATTTTTATCCTTGTGGCACTAGAGCTCATTAACTTTGTTGAAATGGTTTAAAACAAGCCTTTGTATGTCTTTGTGCAAGTCATTCATAGAAAATGCCTAGAAAACATTTATCATGAGATTGAGCCTTGTGATACTCTCAAAGAAATAGCCTGCCAGGTGGGCACTTGGGGGATTGTATTGGTTTAGTCAGCTGTGACTTTGTCCAGGTTCCTAACAAAGAGCTGGGACTTCTCAGCCCCCTTCAAAGGGCCTCAAGGGAGACACCCCACAGAGCCAGTGACAGGATAATTTGTCCTGCCACTACTTCCTGGCTCCCGGGGGACGGCTTCATTCCTAGATGTTCAGCCTCCTTCTCTTTTAGAAATGAGCTCTTGAATTTTTATCGGATGAAGTATCATCTAACAGAGGTTACTCTTTGGAAAAAAGCAATAAGTTGCATTTCCTCTTTCCGAACACCCTCTATCCTCCAGTGTCTGTAAAGATTACATACTACAGTTAAAAAGTGTCCTCCTATTTCTTCATCATCCTGGGATAAAGTTCATCCAAACTTAAAAATTTACACTAACCTCAAAACAACTAGAAAACAAAAGGATGTCCCTGCTTGATGGTGAGCCAGTTACCACATGTAACTGGTGTGGCAGGCGCTATCTGCAGCCTCTGAACTCTCTCAGGTAAAAGGCCACAACACAGCCAACATTTTGTCCCTTCCAATTTTCTGTGCAGTACTTGGTGGACAAAGGGTTTCCCAGCAAGTGGCTAAAGGTATATTTGTAGTTATGTCATGTGATAGTTAAAATAAGTGGCTTTGTTGGGGTTATTGTGCTAGAAATAATTCTATTTCTGCATAACGTAAGAGGTTTACTTTCTTATTACCATTGAACACAATGCCACTAAGGGAATCTCTGGGATTTGTCATAATTATGAAACTAATTGTAAGCAAACGTTAGGTCTTAAATCTAGGAAAGAACGTGGACAGCATTGCAGCACATCTGTCAGGTGATATCCCCCAGCTCCTTTGTACAGCTTTGTATCTGTGGCATTGACGTCACCCCAGTTCCAGGCGTGCACTCAGAAACTCAGTCTAAACCAGTGGTCCCAACTGTGGGTGATATCTAAGATGGCGTCCGCCCGAAATCCCAGGGGTGGCCACCTCGGGTGTTTACCAAGGAAGATGATTGGGCCAAGCCATTTCTGCCCTGGTGAACTGCAGGTGATCCCAATTCTAATGCTGTGAGCGCCTGGCACCTGCCTGCATGGACAACTCGCTGATTGGCTTAATGCCCGCTTACAGAGAGACCATGTCAAATCACCTGCTCTCCCCTCCTTGCCATGTTCTCCCTCTACCATATATAAGCTTCTGTACTTCCTGAACAAAGTGAGTTCCTGCTTTGACAGACTCCTGGCTGGGTCTGGTACTCTCGAGATGAGGGGGCCCAGCCTTGCTCACCTTTCCTCTCCTCCGGCCCTTGTGTGGGGGTAAGACCCCCACACCCAACCTCTTTGGCACCTGAGGCAAGCTTTGTGGAAGAAATTTTTTTCCATGGACCAGGGGCAGGAGTGGGTGGCTCTGGTCTTACCACCTCAATTTGACAGGAGTTAGAGTCTCACAAGAAGCACACAACCTAGATCCCTCACATTCGCAGCTCATAGTAGGGTCGCAGGCCTGTGAGAACCCAATGACCTTTCTCATTTGAAAGGAGGTGGAGCTGGGCAGTAATACAAATGATAGAGAGCTGTTAAACATACAGATGAAGCTATGTTGTCATTCACCTGCACCTCACCTTCCACTGTGTGGCCTGGTTCCTTACAGGCCATAGACCCAGGCCCGTGGCCAAGGGGTCAAGGACCCCTGGTCTACACTCCATTTGGCAAGTAGACTGATTAGGAAGAGCATATAACTTCATTTTGATTAGAAAGTGGAGTTTTGAACATTATGTACTGGTTGTGAAGGCAAAAAGCTACCTCTTAGCTCCGGCTGCTACTACATATGTCTACCAAGCAAGAGGAACTCCAGTTTGAAGACAAATTGTACACATGGGAAAGAACAGAATTAAAAATAATTACACACACACACACACACACACACACACACACACACACACACACACGTGCATGTCTTTTATCGAACTGAATTTGAAGTTCATACCAGTTTGGAATGAGACTTTTTCAATCAAATTTCTATGGAAGAGTTAAACCCTAATGGCCCTAAGACATCTAAGGCATATACTTACATTAAGTTCTGTTGTATACAACTAAAATAATACTATGTACTAACCTCGGTAGAACTGAGAAAATATTCAAATAACTTTTATGATCTGTGATTCAGAGAAAGCACTCTGATTAAAAAAGTAGTTTGACTTTCCAGTTAGGCCATCAAATAAATCATCTTTATTGTGTAAGCTAGTCTGAATTCACAGTCTTATTTCTTACAGTTGAAAACAACCTACCTGATTCAGAGACCAACATTCTTTTGAAGATATGCTTCTTTTTAAAATGTACTCCACCTGTTGCAATTTCAACAAAATTAGAAAATCGGGCCCAACAGATGCAGACTCCTGTAGGTTATCTGCTCAATCTGTTATCTGTTGATTCATTTCTCACGCATTTAAAATATGCTGAACAATGATAAGAAGGTTAATCCACATCAGGAAGCTATGACGATTACAAGCAAATGTATAACTGACAACAAAGACTGAAAATACGTGAAGAGGAAACTAACAGAATGGAGGGAGAAAAAGACAATTCTCTCTTACCACTATTTCATACAATTAATACCAACAATGCAATAAAGGAATCCACTAAAAAGCCTATTAGGATTCAGTAATAAGCTCGGCAAACTTGCAGGATAAAGTCAATATAAAAATCAGTTGTACTTCTTTGCACTAGCAATGGATGACCTAAAATGAAATTAAGAATTCCCAATAGCATCAAAAAGAACAAAATATTTAGAAACAAATTTAACCAAAGAAGTACAGAACTTGGACCATAAACATTGTTGAAAGCAATAAAAAACACCTAAACAAATGAAAAGACAGTCTGAGTTCACTGATGGGAAAACTCAATATTGTTAAGACCACAATAGGCTTCAACCGATGTATATATAGACTCAACATCTCAACTGGCTTTCCTTCAAAACTGAAAAGCTAATTTAGAAATCTACATGGAAATATAAGGGACTCAGAAACAATTCTGGAAAGAAAAACTAGTAGGCTCACACTTGCCAATATTCTAGCCTACTAACAGAGTCCTTTGATAAGTGAGGTAGTGTGGTGCTAGCATAAGAAAAACACATATGTTCTGGAATAGAACTGAGGGTCTAGAAATAAAATCCTCATCTTTGTACCCAATTGATTTTTAACAAGAATCTCAAAATAATTCAGTGAGGAAAGGAAGTCTTTTCACAAATGAGACTGAAGCCATTAGACCTACATATGAGAAAGACTGAAACAATTAGATACGTATATGAAAAGATTAAAGTGGAACTTGTACCTCACACTGTTGGGGCCCTCAGGGCCCGAGAGCCTCAGCATTGCTGACCTTGGCCAAGTTCCTTTAAATCACGTGTTGTTTTGCTTGTTTACTGTTTGAACCGGGATGACGGAGCCCACTCAGTCGGTCAACGAGAACTCGAGAGGGGGAGGGCCGATTGAAGAGTGCTGGACTCTTGCACGGGACGCTGCAAAAGCGGCTTTATTATCTACATACTCCCTTTAACACCCTCCTTGCCTTCCCACTAGTTAACAGTCACGTGTTTCCACACCTGATCCAAATTTCAAACTGAAAACAAGCAAAACAACAGGTGACTTGAAATGGTTAGTAAACAAGCAACACCTGGAACCTCAAATGGTCAAGACAACACGTGACTCAAATTTAGTAAACAAGCAACACCTCGAATTTCACACGGTTCAAACAGTGAACAAGCAAAACAAGTGATTTAAAGGAACTTGGCGGAGGTCAGCAATGCTGAGGCTCTCGGGCCCTGAGGGCCCCAACATCACTCTATACATAAAATTGAGTCAGAAAAGATCTAAGAAAAGAAAAGCTAATATTAATTTCTTAGGGAATACAATAATTGCAAACTTTTGAGATCTTTGGGTAGGCCTACTTAGACACAATGAAAAGAACATAAACAATAAATGAGCTGAAATGGGCAAACTGGACTGTGTCTGAAGTAAAAACTTTCAGGCATCTAAGATACTACCAGGAAGTAAAAAAGGCCCTCACAAAATGGTAGAAAGTATTTCCAATCCAGAAATCTGATAGGAACCTTTATTCAAAGTATATAATGAATTACTACAAGTCAACAATAAAATGATAAATTATCCATTTTTAAGAAAGGCAATAATTTGAATAGACCTTTCTCCAACAAAGATATAAATAGCCCACAAACATATATACAAATATGTTCAACATCATTAGTTATTACAGAAATGCAATTCAAAATCACAGTAAGATATAACTTCACTCCTGTGAGTGTACCTAATAATAAAAACAAAATAATAAGCATAGCAAATATTGATGAGTAGGTGTAGAAACTGGAATCCATAAGGAAGATACATTGCTGGTAGAAATAAAAAATTATATAGCCATTTAGAAGAACTTTTTGATGGTTTCTCAGAATGTTAAGCATCGAGTTATAATGTCAACCGACCATTTCATGCCTAGGGATGTAGCTAAGAGAAACAAAAACAAATGCCCACCCAAAATTCATACACAAAGCATTTATAATAGACAAAAATTATGGACAACTCAATGCCCATTATTTGATACATGAATAAACAAAATCTGGCACATATATATGTATATATCTATAGATATATATGGATATCTATAGATATATACAATGGAATACTATTGAGCAATAAAAAGATTGAAGTATTGATACATTATATAGTATAGATGAATCTCATAAACATCCCAATGAGTAAAAGAAGTTAGATATAAAAAAGCATGCTGTATGCTTCCATTTATAAGAAATGGTCAAAATAGTTCAATGCAAAGAGATAGAAAAATAGGTATTTGTCAGAGTCTAGGAATACAGATGTGCTATGGCTTGGGTCTGGAATACCTCCCCAAAACCTCATGTATTTAGAGGTAATTCAATCATGAGAGTTAATCCAAGGATTTTCTTCTGAGCTGCTTAGAGGTGTGGTCTGCTCACAAGGGGCAAATCACTGAGACATAACCTGGAAGGGGTGATCACTGGGGTGTGACCTGGAAGGATATACCTCTTTCCCCAGCTCCACCCTTCACTCCCTCTGCTTCCTCTTTTCCCATGCAGTGATCAGCTTTTCTCTGGCTAGGCTGTCCACCTAGTCACCCGATGGACTGAGACCTTCCGGACTGTGAGTTAGAAATAAATCTTTCTTCCCTCTAATTGTAGGCGTTGGGTATTGTGTCTCAGCAACAAGAGAGTAACTAAGACCAGAGTTTCATTTCGGATGAAGTTAGATAATGATAATGATTCTAGAAGTCCATTAACATATTAAAAACCACTAAATTTTTGTACATGTTAAAGGATAAATTGGCAGGTATGTGAAAGATCTTGAAGCACTATAAAAAGCAAAATATTCAACATATTTTGTATTTTTGCTTTATCATTTGTTATCTCTCAGATACTCATTAACTCAGCACTGTGATTGTGAAATGAAACTTTAATGACACCCAATGTTAGCCTTTTAATTTAGAGAAACTACATTTCACCAAAACAATTTTAATGAATTCTGAAGCTTCTCATATCAGACGAATTAAGCCAAACTATTGCAAACATGAGTCTGAAAAATAATCAACGTAGGCTTAAAAACAGGGAAAAATGAAAGTTCGTCATTGTTAGTGTTTATTTTATTAGTGTCAAATTTTATGAAAAGAACTAAAGTGGTTTGTTTGATTTGGCTGAACATATATTCATTAATTAAAAACACATAGTCAAAAAATAGCATGCTTAGAATGCCTGTTCAATGATTTAAAATTACCAAATAGTCTGTTGCTGTTTTCCCATTTATTTTACTGACACTTGTTAAATTAATTAACATAAATGCAAATGTATTTATATGCTGTTCTTGACAAGTTAAGTGAAAACTATGTTTTCCCATGCATTTTAGAAACAGTTATTAGGAAATTCTTTTATGTCATATTTCCTAAGGAAATGATAACAAAACAGAGATTCACATATAGGAAGTTGATGGTGAAGTGATATCAGGAAGAAAATATACTATGAGGAGTTAAGAAAGCAAGATTGGGCAAACAGAGGGTTAAACTGTGTTGAAAATGCAGAAGATTAGACTCCAGCCCATCCCATGGGAGCTGGGATAGCCTTCCTCTGTTGTCCCAAATTACAGCCAGAGGGCCTGATTTCTGGTACCCCTTCATTGCCCAATCATTCAATGTGGAACTCCCTGGGAAGGAGGCGTAACAGTAAGTGAAGAAGTTTCTTTCATTGGAGAGCAAATCCTGGGGCAGAGGTAATAATTGTGGCACCTGGAGAAATCGCCGCCTTGGTCCTGAGGTGCATATCAGGACAGGAGACCACAGTTTTCACCGCAGTTCACTCCTTGCGATGCTTGAATCCATTTGCTTTCTATAAAACCTTCCCACCTCGGGGTCTACTGTTGAGTGTCTCTTCCTAGGGAACCTTGTAGAAGGAAAGTTCGCAAGATGTAGTGCTCCAAGGCCTCCTTCACCAGTGTCCATCCCGAAAGCTCCTTATTCTTGGCCCAGACCCGCCCCCTAGTGTAGGTGGCCTGCCTACAAGGCTGCCCGTCCCTCAGTTCCTCAGTTGTGCCCAATCAGGTAAAATGTAGATGTACAAAGTTGATTAACCCTTCTGGCACCAAAGGCGACGAATCAATCTGGAAAACTAGAAATGACTCGGCAGCATTCACCTGAAATCTACCTCTCTTGTAAACATAAATCCTTTGGTGCACAAGTGTACTTTTTTTGTGGTAGAGGTTGAGGGGACAGACTGCAGACCGTCAGATCATCTGCTGTATGCTAACGCTATCATTCTAAGTTTAATTTCAGATCATTTTATCTTTCATCTTTCCCAACTATTAAGACAAAAGCGAGTATTGGGTGTCACTTCTGTGCCCTACACACTTTTCAGGAAAATTTTTGCAAGCCGGCTAGCCAAGTAAACTAAATGGGAGTGAGACACGCAGCACTGCTGACAACATTGCCCACTCACGACGTCAAAAGAACAAATCGAGTCAAACTGGACAATCTTTGTTGACACGGTGCTGTATTGACTAGTACAGCATAGCTCATTTCGACTCGCACGGTCTCACGGGTAGCACTTCATGGCGTTAGGGAGGAACCGTAAGATAGCAGAATAAACTAAGAATTTAACAGCAACTTGGTTCAGTGTAATTTTAAAATGTGCTTCCCTCGTGGAGGCAGAACAGTTGCGCGTTTCAATGCTTCGCCCTGGCCTCTCCGAGCCTGGGACACAGGTTCTCGATCAGGGTGTGCCAGCCTCGAAAGGCAGCTTTTTACCCTGCGCATCACGGGACCAACATACCTCCTCCTCCTGTTCTGCTGTCCCCTTCTCCTCTCCCTCCCCGTGTCCCGTCTTTCATTCCGTGTCCTGGCAGTGGGATCCTGGGCCGGTCTCTTCTGCTTCATTCCCTCTGTCCCTCCCAGGCAGGTCCCCGGAAGGGCGTCTAACAGCCAACAGGGAGCAGCGGGGTGACTCACGCTCACACCCTCTATTCTTTCTTTTAATATCTTATTCCAAATGATGAAATTGCTCCATTTATATGTATAAGCCAATAATCTAAGAGGCCATTTCTCTGTCACGAGGGGATCTCACGTAATTAAGCCAAGGAACCTACAATCCTTGTTTATTTGTACATGATTCTCTAAGTTCAAAGACAAAACTGGTAAACTTTCTCTCTTGTACAAGAAAAAATAAAGAAAAGAAAATAAGAGAAAAACACTTTTTTGGGTGTTTACCCAAGTTAAGGCCATCTCATGTTTTCCTGTGTTGGAGGTTGCCGGGGCCAGAGGGTGGGGTGGGGCTCTGCAGGGGGGCTGGGCCTGGGAACTGGGTGGCTCAGCAGCTCTGGGTGGGGGAATCCACACTTCTCCTGAGCCCCTGACCATTTGCCTCAGGCAGCCAGGACAGCTGGCCTCGGGGCTGTTCATCGGGCCATCTAGACACGGCCCTGACCTTTTCTAAGGGCAACCAGACATTTGAGAGCTTGTTACCTAGGTTCTCAGAAATCACTCAAAATGGTATCCCAGGAGGCTAACTCTACTTCAGCATTTGAAATACAGTGTTGGTGCTGGAGTTCCACCTGGCAGGCGAAGCAATTCCCCAGCAGCGGAGGGCCGGAAGCAGAGAGGCACATGCGCATAGGCACCCATCTTTCCTTCCGGAGCACCCAGCCAGCCTGACCATCCCCACCTGCCTGTCACACAGCTGCTTTCTCCTCAGCCGACCTGCTCCCACACCGTCTAAGTTGCTGTTCAGCTGGCTGGGTGAGTTATTTCCGACAGTAGTATCTAGCCCACACATGACACAAATGGGATAATTTCAGAAAAAGATCTAACTGGGACACTCATTACATGCTAGGAACAACAAAATCCTCGGCTCTACAGAACAAAGTTTTGTGAGATTAAAATTCTTAAATTGCAGTCCAACTGTGTTTTCCAAAAATCACCTCATTTCTCAGCTACTTTGGTATGAGCCGTGTGCGTGTCACGTGCTGTAAAATAAGTGATTCAAACACAAAGTGAGTTGCGCGTTTGTAACACTGAAGTCGTATTTATTCCAAATTCTTTTTTAAAGAAGGAAAAAGAAAAGGCAAATCTTAACAGTGCACATTGGAAGAGGTCTCCACTGTAACACCTATTTTACAAATAGATTTAGTCCTATTTCCTGTTTAAATATTTTAAATACACTGTGGCTATTTAGAAATAGTATCATCAATATTTTACATATCATATCATCCAATAAAAAGTGTTCACTAATTTAAGGAAAGATATTAAAGTAACTATATGTGTTGTACATTAAGCAAAGAGCTACTGAAAAGCTAATTATGTTTTGCCTTGTGGGTAAAAAAGCACAGCCAAGACTTCTCTTTCTTATTTAACTTGGAAAGCCAAACTGAACACTTGGATCAAATGTCATAACTGAAGCACAAGGAAATGTCTTTTTATATTCATTACCTATCTCCCACTGTACCGCCCCCACAAAAAGAAACCGTCTTGTTTTATGCACTTAAATAATAGATTTAACTTGTGATACATGTGTCTCAGCGTGACTTAGCACAGACATGACATGTTACCGTTTGTGTGATCATGAGAGTGAAAGTGTCATTAATAAGACTGGGAAAGCATTCAAAGATCGCAAGAGTTTGACGCACCATGATGCACTTTTTGAAAATGGTTGTTTCTCTTCTTTGAAAATTGTTGTACTTGCTGATGGAGCCTCCTTGTGGGGAATTAACAATACTTCAGGCTTAATTTCAGGTGATATATTTTCCCCCTTTCATGATAGGAAGACATAGATTATGTTCTACGAAGCAAATATATACCAGCCTGTGGACCGCTGGCAGCCAGAAGTCAGCAGAAATTTAATGACTTCCAGGAAACGGGCAGCTATGTGCTTTCACTGTGTTTGTTATCCTTGTAGCTAAAGATAAAGATACTCAAGATGATTGTTACGTTCTTTGGAAAGAAAACAAAAAGATGACTCACATTTCCTTTTACTTTTAAACTGTTCCACGTGGTGGATCCTTGAACCTTTCAAACTGGGAAGATGCACGTGTTTTAACTTAATCTAGTGACCTTAGTTCTCTACTTTTCAACCAGGGAAGGTGTTCAGTAGACAGTCACCTTACTCAACAAAATGCAGTGTTTTGGGAGATAAATGCCACCTAGATTGGCCAACTTTGTCAATGAAGACAGTAACACAGTTTCGTATCTAGTGTAGGCTGTCTTGAGCCACGCTAAGGGGAGTCCCAGATGAGGAGGGGTCCAGCCCAGGCAGATAGCGATGAGGTGAGATAATCCTCTACCCATCACTCATATGTGCAAGGCAGAAGAGTGGATGGAGAAATGCTCTGAACATAGGATCTGAATATAAGGGGTAACAGAATTGTATGATTAAGAATAAAGGAAGATAAGACTGGCTGATGATGTAACTGAAATTTTTTCCTAGTTTTTTTCTAATTAGATAAATACACAACTCAGAAGTGTTCCCACGTTTCCAGGGGCCCCCACCAATAATTCCAGCCTCCCTCTGCAACTATAAGACAGAAAAGGCAATGCCCTCAGCCAAGAGGTCTGAAAGAGCTGAGGGCCCATCACATCCAGTAAATGAGCCGATGACTTCAAGCCCTCCAAGACCAACTTGAGGGACTTTCTCCTCTTTTCTTCAGCATACACTCTTAAAAATGCTAGTGGCATCTATTTTTTTTAATAAAAGCAACATATGCTGTATCGATCACACTCTTAAATACTCTTTTTGATTTATTTTTATTATTCTTTTGTTAAGGAAGGCAACATGTGCTGTACTGGTCAGTTCCCCTCTTGCTGGGACACGTATCTGACACCCATACCTTGAGGTAGGAGATACTTATTTTGGCTCAGGGTTTCACAGGTTTCAGTCCATGGTGGGCTGGGTATATGGCAGAAACATCAGAGCGGACAGGCCTAGCGGGGCACAGCTGCTCAGCTCACTGCAGCTGTGAAGGAGAGTGAAGGACCCAGACCAAACGGACTCCATGACATGCCTCAAACTCTCCCTAACAGCTAGCAGGCTTAAGTTTCCATTTCACAAAAATCAGGCAGAACCACACCTTGCTCAAGGCTGAAGCCACCCCCAGGCCATTCTTAGACCAGCCAAGGCTAAAACATTATCTGGGGCCGGAGTTAAGGTCTGGAGGCCATATATCTAACATTCCTGCAGCCTGAGTGGTGGTCTAGGGACTACATATCTAGCATTCTTGTGACGTAAGTTAAGGTCTGGGGACTACAGATAGTTACCTTGTACAAACTGACCAATCACTCACAGCTTGCCCAAATCCCCATGCACGACCTTTGAGCTAACCTTATGATTGGATATTGTAAAAGGCTCTCAAAGGTCATGACTGGGTCCCACCAGATGCCATGGACACTACACGAATTCTGAATGGTCAATGTTGTTGCTATGGGTGCTATGTAATTGTGATTGGTTTTTATGCAATGATGCTGTGCCTACGTCATACTCCCTGTAACCTGCCCTTCCCTTACTCCATAAAACCCCTGCTCAGCTATTATTCTGGGCTCTCAGATTGGATCTACTGTGTTGGTGAAGACTGAGAGCCCAAGCTTAAGCCCGAATAAAGACTCCTTGCTTCTGCATGTGTGATCGGTCTCGTGGTGTCTTTGGGACATTCGCGATCTGGGCGTAACACAGAGCATAGGGGAAGAGTGCCACTGGGAGGTGTGCCCTCAGTGCACCGTCCCCTCCAGCTGGGTCCCACCGCCCAACAGCATGTTTTGCTTTGAGCACATGGGGATTAACTCACTCATGAGAATAGCAGCCCCGTTATCTAATCACCTCTCCAGGGTTGAGTCTCTCAACTTTACCAAGTTAACAAGATTGACTGGCACATATGCTTATTATAAAATATACTAGGCAATTAACAAATGGGGAGTGTCAATAGTTATTGCTTGGTTAAAATATTATTTGATAGTAATAATACTATACACTAAATATCTTTTCAGATTTATTTCAATAAAAGTTCATTTTAAAAAGGAAGGTCACTTCAGGGTTGATATAAGATGTACCCTTTAATTTTTAATATACCTCTTAATTTTTAAATTATACGAGGGACTGGAGGAATAGCACAGCAATTAAAGTGTTTGCCTTGCAAACAAAAGGCCCTGAGTTCGATTCCTCAGCACACATAAGCCGGGCATGGTGGCACATGCCTGTAATCCCAGCACTCAGAAGGCTGAGGCAGGAGACTGCTGTGTGCTTGATACCAGCCTCGGCTCATAGAGAGTTCAGGAGCAGCTTGGGCTATAGAGCAAGATCCTGCCTCAAACAACTTTTTCAAAAATATTTATAATGGCTACCTTAAAGTCTTTTCCTCTTAAGTCTGACAACTGGTCCGTCTTGGAAGTGGTTTCCGTCACCTTCCTTTCCCCTAGGTATGGTTTGCACATTGCTCTTTCATGTTTCACACGTCGTTGTTATCACTGCTGTCAAGTAGAAATTCTAGGTGAAGCTAGAGAAAGCGGTGACTGGGAAAAGGCCGTAGCACTTGAAGTGCGGCATCCGGTGGTGCTCTTCCTTCTGGGGGACGACTGCAGAGGCTCCGGACAGCAGCTCCGGCTCTTCCTCCTTGCTGTGGTTGTCCATTTGTTTAGTGACTAGCTGGGCAGACTTGGTGAAGTCATTTTTGCCTGGCAGCGGGGAACCCCAAAACTGTTTATCAGGATGGCCTCGGGTGCACCACATGCACCCTCAGGTGACAGTGGTTTTGGTAGAATTCTCTCAGTCTCTTTCCCCGATCATGCATACTGGCTAGGTGTGACTAATTTCTGGCTAATGGCTTTGTCCTTATTGACAATTACCTGAGGCATAAATTGTGTGTGGTCTGAACTACTTGTGCAGGTTGTTTGGGGGTTAGTGTTTGTTCTTACAGGAGCCTCCCGGTCCTCTCCTTTTCTCTCTCCCTGGCTCTCTCTGGTCCTCTCCAGGCCTGTCATTTAGACAGCATGTCTCAGGAAGCTATGCACCTTCTCTTAGTTGTTTACCATCAAAACACTATGTGTGAAAACACCTTTAACTTGAACTTCCTGTGTTTTGCATCCAATAGTCACTCCCTCTGATAAAAGCTTCTGTCTTTCTGTTTAAAGACCATCCATACTGCTGGCTCAGAGCCACAGCTCTGTAAGGGGTAGAGGCAGGAGACACACTTCTCTCAGAGGGGCATCTTGCTTTAAGCACAGAGCCACAGGTAGGGGCAGCACTCTCTGGGTTTTTTGTTTTGTTTTGCTTTGTTTTTTTTTTTTTTTTTGTTGCCTGTCTGTTCTGTCATAGAGCTTAAGTCCTACAAGTGAACTAGACTGAGGAAAACCAAGGCCTCACTCTTCTCAGCGTGGTGCTAGGAGTAGGGGCTCAGGGAAATTAGGATTTCCTAATTTCTCAGCTTCACCTCCCCAGCACTTGGCTTCTGCAACATGAACCTGGAGAGAGGAATAGTCACGACCTTCCCTTCCCTGGAAAATACCATCGCCTGTGACTGGGAACTGGAAGAAATGGGAACCCTGTGTCTTGTCTGTACCCACCTGGAGGGTTCAGCGGGAAAGCCAAGGAAATCAGAGAAGGGAGGTAACTGATATCATGGACAGAAACACATCTCTATTGTACTTACAAAAACAGCACTGAGAACTGGTATGAATTAGGGTTAGTGTTTTAGGCTTGCTGGCTGGCTATCTGATGGCTTCTATTTTCTTGGTAGGAGCAAAGTCATCTTCCAAGACTATATGGTTAAATGTTTGAGCAGAAATGTTTGAAGGGTCACAAAAAAGGACGGAGAGAATATACTGACAGAGGAAAAGATTCGGATTGGTAGGCAGGGTAGGAAGGGCAGATAAAGTTATGGATTCTAGGTGCAGAGAGTGCAGATTGATGGGACTCTATATAGTCGTTCTCAAAAACAAACAAACAAACTTGCTCAGCTGCTGCTCTGGAGCAGGAATGGTGAGATAGATGACCAGGGCCACCATCCAAGGACTGGGATTATTCCTCAATACAACTGCTCAGAACTTCTTCATATATTTAAAAACACACTCATCTTATATAGTTATTACCCAAATTAAACCATCTTTAATTTGATATGTATTTGCCATCTCTGACAGCTGTGTGGATTCTCTAATTCTTTTCCAGGTTTCACATTTTCTTCAACAAATGAGGCAGGCAGTGTAGCATAGCATAGTTGGTAAGAAAGGACTTCTGCCAATAATCACCAGGAATGAATTGTATGTTCAGCACTCGTTAGCTGTGGGACCTTAGGCAAATTACAAGGTATCTGTTTGTCTTGGTTTTCTTATCTGTAAAATGAGAATGACAATAATTTCCCTTAATTTATAAGAAGTGCCTTCTGTACAAAGCCGCCCTGAAGATAATATGGGTTAAGGCACATGAACTGACCACTGCTTGTTCTGTGATTGTTCGATCCAAATAAAATGTCCAAAATCAGAGCAAACTGAGACACAACGGGCCATATTCTGGACTTACATGTTGTGGGATATTTAATGCATCCAGTATTTCATAGCTTCTCTTTCCTCTTTTCTCACGTGATCATACAGCCATGCATCATAGTAAGCATGAGAAAGGGTCTGAGTCTTAGATTTATTTCGGTCATTTTTTTCTCTCACTCAAGGCATTGATTTCTATTACACTCATGCAGGAGCATATTGGCTGTTGATGTTTATTTGCATATCCTTAACTTCCAAAATCTTCTCCTTTCTGCAGGTGCCTCCTTTTCTTTCCTACAAGAATGCTACAAGGACCTGGTCACGATGCTTCTTATGATGCACAATTCCTCAGCTAGGCTGTGCGCCCTCTGCAGGCAGGTATTATGATATCTACATTTTTAGCAACTCTAGAATAAAAAGGAAACTGTTTCATATAGAACAGCAAACAAAAACGTTAGATGGTGGTGACGATTCTCTTAGTCCCTTTCTCATTGCTGGGACACCATACTCAACACCTACAACTTAGGAAAGGCTTGTTGCAGCTCACATCTCAGAGTCTCAGTCTTCATGGTTGTTGGGCAATGGCAGCGAGATGGAAGGGTTTGGCAAAGAACAACTGTTCACAGAATCCCAAGAAGAAGGACAGGACATCGTGAAAAAGAAGGCAAGAATGTACCCCTTCTAAGCCACACTCTCGGTAATCTGCCCCTTCTGAGCAGACCCCGTCTCTTAACACCACAGCAAATCAATGGTTATTCACTAATGAATTTAATCCCAAAACATGTATGGCTTTTGGGGGACACTCCAGATGCGAGCCATAACATTCATTTAACACATCTCTAAGTGATGCCAAAGTCTTAACAGTTTCAGCACTGTTAAAAGGTTCAAGTCCAAAGTCTCCTCTGAGACTCAAGGCAAACTCCTAGCTGTGAGCCCCTGCAAAAATAAACACTTTTGACAAACATTAAATCCGGTAGCTCTGTTAAATTCTGTAGCTCCCTGTCTGGTAACCAGTACAGGCTGTGGCAAGATGAGAGCTCCAAAGGCTCTGGGTGGCCCCTTCCTGGGGCATTGCCTCTGGCTATAATCTACATGGCTTCTCTACAAGGCTGGCTCTGCCTGTGGTGTTCTTCTACAAAGGATCTATACTCCCAGCACATCTTAAACTTCTGGGATGTCCACTGCACCTTTGGCATCTCTTCACAGCGTCATGCACTATCTTCTCAGGGGCACAGTGCCTGGCGCACAAGGCCGACTTCTGAAATCTGGGTGGAAGCCTCCTCAACTCCACAATTCTTGTACGTCACATGCCTGTAACACTAGCACCACATGGATAATGCCAAGGTCGGCTCCTGGCTGGGCCAGTGGCCAAGTCTCCTGAGACTATGGCTACAAGTGGCCTCTCAGTTGTTGGTGAACTTCCAGAGCGTTCACCTTCCTGGATGCCCTGAAGGATACCCTGGACCACTCTTTTCATAGCAAAGTCTTGCTTTTGCACCCTTGAGCTGGTGAAGGATGGCATCTTGCTGATTCCCGAGATGCCCTCAGGACATCTTTCCCATATTCCTGATGCAAGGTGCTTAGTTTCTTTTTAATGCTAATCTCTTCAACAACCATGTACGCCTTTGCCCCACATTTGCATTCTCTTTCTTTCTGTCAAAAACTGCAGATTATTTTTACATCTTTTTCCTCTGTTATTTTTTTGCTTCTCAGTGTAAGTCTGGCTAAAAGGAGCAAACAGTACCCATGTGACAACCTGAACATTGGTCTGCTTCAAAATTTCCTCCACCAGATTAATCATTCCACTACCCTTAATTTCAGGTTTAGGCAAAGTCTCACAATAGGAGAAAACTGCTGAAATAGTTTTTGCTAGACCACAGCATGAGTGGTTTCTCGACAAACGGCCAACAGAGTCCTCCTTCTCACCTGAGGCCTCTTCAGACTGACCTTTCCAGTTTAAACTTCTGTCAGCATTCTGGTCTTCTGAGGGCTGAGCAGAATCTTTCTTCAAACTCAGCTTACAGCATGCTAGCTGGCACCTAGCTAGGAATTTCTGTCTTAGTCACTGTATTGCTGCTGGGTCATAACTTAAGAGAGGAAAGGTTTATTATAGCTCACATTGCAGAGGTCTCAGGCTGCTCATGCTTGGCTCATAAAGGCAGCATGGTGGAAGGTCTGGTGGAGAACAGCTGTTCATAGCATTCCAAAAGGAAGGAGAGAACCCTGGGGAGTAGGACAGGCAAGAACACACCCACCCAAGCCACCCCCTCAGGATCCCTGCACCCTCATTAACCTGGCCCCCCTGTCCAGGCTCACTTTCAACCGCATAAGACATCAATGGCTAAACCACTGATGTGATGAATCCCCAAACACAGGAGGCTTTCGAGGAATACTCCAGATCTAAACGATGACAACAGTGATGGTGATGCAAGTGCTCTTCACTGCGTGGTCTTCAGCGTGCATAGAAGGTCACATAGGGCTTTTGGCCAAGCAGATTTCAGGGCAAATCTTCATACCGCTGAAGAGTTCTACAGGCTCAAAGGAAAAAAAATTAACCTACAAACACATATCACTTGGCAAACTGTTCAGTGACCTACAACCAGTGTTCTCTCTTTCCCTTTTCATTATCAGCTGTTATGATTTTAGACTGTTAACAGAATGGTTTCTTTCGCAAGCCATTTCTTAAAATCTCCTGCCTCTGAAGGGCTGTTGGGGGGCTGAGGGAGGATGTTCTTTTCTTCTCAAAAGCCCTTTGATGCCCACTGGCCACTTCTGCTTTCCAATCTCCTGCATTTTCCCTTCCTTCATCAGGCAGGTCTCTTCCATGGCATGTTTATTTTTCAGTGCTTTCTGTCAGTTCTTCTTCTCAGGCAATAATCTACTCTGCAATGTGCTGATCCCCTTCTCTAAGACTCTCACTCTCTTTCTGGCCTTTGCTTAAATTTGCTAGGACCCTATTCTGTGGTATGTTTTGTAACTGAGAGACTTTACCATTGCTTCCCAGGTCCCAGAAGTAACTTCCAATTTTCACAATGCCTCAGAACATATAAATTTCTTTTTTGCATTCAACAAGCAAATACTGCAGATAGCTGTTGAATCCTACTGCAGCATGCCATCTGTATGTTTCATGACACTAAGCGCTAGAGATTGTCTCACATATTCTGAACTACATTAGGTGACAAAATATACACAGAAAATTTACAGACTTCTGACTGTGACGATGTTGTCGACAGGATGGCATTTTATAATTAAAAGTTAAAAAATGCTTCACCTATTCCCCAGGTATCTAGCTACTCCACTTTGGCTAGTAACTGGACAAAAGAAAACAAAATCCCAGACACCAGCTGAAGATGAAAAGATAGTTTGTTTTCAGATTAAAGACTCACGAACAGGATCTGGAGAGGCAACTGCCAACAGTCACCAAAACTTACAGGCTCACGGCAGAGTGTAAAATTCCCAGCAAAGAACTATGCACTTTCCTTCTATTTTTGTAAACTCAGATCTGTGATACCTCTTCACTCCCACCTTAAAGAAGTCCCTGATTCACCGTAATGAGTTGAAGAGATAGGAAATTCTGGAGAAATGATTCTCACCATCTCCTCTGAAGCTGGCTTGGAATAAATAACCCCCTAGTCCTATTTACCACAAGTGGCTCTTTGACTTGGCCCTGTGAAGAGAGATGGACCCCTAGCTACACTGACCTTTAATGGACTGGTAACAGTGATACTCAAAAGAAGCAGGAAAAAATTAAAACATATTTTGCTTTGACAGGAATCATGTATTTCATTGTTTACAACACAACGGTATATACCACCTGTCAAAAAAGACTTAAATACGTTTAAATACAAGGAAAAAATATTATTTCACATTAAAATCTTCACAGGATGGTGGCTATCTTTTCATACCTAGCTTCAAAGATTTACCAGTTAAGGTTGTGAACTACTGAAAAAAGAGTAACAAGATGGAGGGAAGAAAGGAAAGTGGGAAAACAGAAAACATTTTTAAAATTCTCAGTGACTGTGTGCAGTAGCATCCACTGTGAGAAATTTCACATACACAAATCCTAAGTTGTGCTTTTAAATCACTGTAAAAAAGCATTTTTGTTCTGCAAGTTTCTGGATATTTTCAATTTGCTTGAAGTGGCCCTCAAATATTATGTCATGTTTAATATCCAGCTCCATCTAACAATCCCACACTTGCTCTCTCTAATACAGATGACGATTCAGACAAGTCATGTCTACAAAGCATCAATTGCCTATAAAAAGTATCCAAAATTTCAAATGTAGATAGGATACTCTTAGAAAGATCTATGGTTATTCCAAGAACATGGCCACCTCTCCAACTGTTGGTAGAGTTTCTTGTTGGAAACAGTCACATAGGAAAGCTAATCCTATTTTCCACACTTCTTGAACACATATACATATATATGTATATATGTCTCCATTGGTCATGATACTCAATTTTACTTAATTAGCTTGAACATATCAAAAATGAAATTTACTTCAAAAGACAAAGATTTTCTATGACTATTACTTTTTTCATGTGAAAGGAATTCTGACAGTACCATTCTAAAGTTATCAGAAACAAGAGTAGCAGGTTAGAGCAAGGTTAAGTCCTCCAAGTCCCAAAGTAAATAAGGGGATCAAATGGGGGGGTAGAAGGGATATTAATTTTTATGTATAAACTGGGAATACTGCATTTTGGGGGAGAGGAGGAGATGAAACCCAGAGCCCTGGGCACACTAAGCAAGCACTCTAGCACTGAGCTGGTGGGGTATTCTCAAACTCCCTGAAATACCTTTTTTTTTGTTAGTTTTGTTTTTTCCAACAGCCACATTTCCTCCTGTACGGATTTCATATGGTTGAATTTTACCTAGGAAATAACACCATCCTTTCCAAATCCTAACCTGGTTTAAATAGGATCTGCTTTAAACCGTCTCACAATGACTACAAGATGGGGGAGAAGTGCAGAGATTTGTGGAAGGATATGGATTTTCTGTTCCCCAAACTAAGCACCCAAATCCTGGGTCAGAGGTGCAAGTTCTGGAATCTGAGTGCTGGTGATGTCAGAGAGGCCCTCAGGGAGTTCTGAGGGTCCCCATTCCTTCCGGAAACTCTATGTATTGGAACACATTCTGGTTGCATGCGAAGATGTTTCACAGTGTGGTTATTGTTGTATGAGCTTTTACACTGACTGAGTTTCATTTTTGCTGGGGTTTTTTTTTTGGCACTTACACGTCACAATGGGTGGTTGTGTGGTTTCAAATTGTTTTAATGTTTGTATTGTATATTCCTTTTGGCACTTTTGAAGGATGGGGCATTGTCTTTTATGTTAGTTGGAGGAGGTAGTATAGCCCTCCCCCAGTCTCTTCAGTTTTAAAGGTTTGGCTTCATGATACCCACAATTCTCCACAGAATCATCAAGTTGGAAATGCACCCTCTGAAGCTGTGGGCGCCAACCGTCAGAAGCTGGTATTCCCGGATTTAGGCTGCTTGGCCACTTCTGTCACCGGCTCTGGCGGTCCCTCCCGGCAGAAAAGCACGATTGGGTTTCTGTGGGCCCACACGGCCACGTCCCCTCCTGCCCCGCTGGCCGGGTTGTTAGAGGACATCCTGCTGCAGGCGCCCAGCCGGCTGGCATAGCGGTTTCGAAGGCGATTGCGACTTCTGGTCTGCAGGCCCGGGCGCTGGCTGGGCAGAAAGGCGTCCACATTCCTAGTCCGGTACCCTTCTTCGCGGCTGCGCCCCAGAAGCATCGAAATGTTGGGGTTGCGGACGGCATAGATGACCGGGTTGATGGCCCCGTTGGCCCAGGTGAGCCAGACGGCCACTACGTAGATCAGCGAGGGGGCCTGCCCAGCCGGGGCCTGCCGGGCCGCGGCCAGCAGCACCAGGAAACAGTAGGGACCCCAGCAGCCGGCGACGAAGACGGTCATGACGAGCACAGTGGTGGCCGTGCGCACCTCGCCGCAGAAGCGCCGCGAGCGCGCGCAGGCGCTCACGGGCCGCAGGCGCGCGTCGCGCAGGCGCACAGCCCTGCGGATGTGGTAGTGGCAGAAGCACATGAGCAGGAAGGGCAGCAGGTGGCAGGCCACCACGAGCGCCGCGCTGTAGGCGGCGCCCAGCCGCGCGGGGTCGGGCGACGTCCGGTAGAGGCAGCCGTGGAAGCTCTGCCGGGCGTGGGGCTCCCGGGGGGCCCCGAGCAGGTGCCCGGGCAGGGAGGCGCCCAGGGCCGCCAGCCAGGCGCCCGCCAGCAGCCGGCGCGCGCGGCGGCGGCCGATCTTGGCGCGCGGCGGCCGCACGATGGCGCAGTAGCGGTCCAGCGAGATGAGCGCCACGCCGAGCGAGGACGCGGTGCCGAGGCACGAGCCGAAGAAGCGGCTGGCGGCGCAGAAGCCGCGCCAGGGCCCCGCGGCGGCGGCGGCGGCGCCGGGCGGCGCCAGCAGGTCCAGGAAGGCGGCGGGCAGGCAGAGCAGCGCCGTGAGCAGGTCGGACAGCGACAGGGACAGGACGAAGGCGTTGGCGACGGTGCGCAGCGGGCGGCGCGCGGCGATGGCCGCCACCACGGCGCCGTTGCCCAGGCTAGACAGCAGGAAGATGAGCAGCAGCACGAGCGCCTGGGCCGCCACCGCCGCCCCGGGGCCCAGCGCCGGCCTCTCCGCCGCCCCAGCGGCCCGCGGCGACCCCGTCGTCCCCGGCGCGCCCAGGCCGCCGCCGGCGGTTGCGACCGCGGCGCCGCCGCCGCCGCCGCCGCCGCCGCTCCCGGGGCTCCGGCTCCCCAGCGCCGCGGCCGCCGCGGTCGCCACGGTGCTGAGGGACAGCGCGGCCGCCGTCGCCGAGGAGGTCGCGCCAGGCGCGCCGGCCGCGGAGGGGGCGCCGGGGCGCGGGCGGCCCGGCCAGGCCGTGGTCGCTGGTGGGCGGGCCGGCGGCGGCGGCTCCTCCATGGCTCATCCCGCACCGGGCGCGGCTGCGGGCGCGGGAGTCCGGCCGGCCGGGCTGGCGGTCGGTCGCCCCGGACCCGGCAGGGCCTTTTGACGTGGGTTCCAGGCGTTGCCGAGGGAACCGCGTGTTTACGCAGCGGCGCGGGGCGGGCGCCCGCACCCCAGAAAAGCCGGCCCACCGCGCCGCCGCCGAGGGCGGGGCCGGGCTTGCCGGTGCGGGCGCCCGATTTCAAGGAAGCTTGGCCCGGCAGAGGGGAGGGGTGCCTCCCGTGGGTGTTCTGGGCGTTTGTAGGTAGGACCGTAATCTAGAGCCTTAAGGGAAGAACAGTCCGCACCCGGAGATCTTGCACTCGAGGGTTAGAATAATTTAAACCTGTCCTTTTCAAACCTGAAGTACCCACAGACTTACCTGAGGGTGGGTCAAAGCAGCAGTGCCTGGCGCTTAGTCCCAGCGGCTCAGGTGAGACCTAGGGCAGGGCCCAACAACTTGCAGGGGTGGTGGCGATGCTGGTGCTGCTGAGCTCGTCAAAACGCAGACTCCCTAGCTAGCCGACTCCCAGCATTCCCTAGTGGCTCATGGCTGCAACTCTGGCGATGATTCTGAACCAGGTGCTGAGGACCTAGGAGATGGATGTTGGAAGAAAATGTCAACATATTTTCAAGGGCTTGGACCTTAGGACAGTAGCTGGAAATCTGTGAGGAGGGAAGGGAAAACAGCTGGTCTCTTGGCCTGCTGCCGTCCTTCGTGTGGTCTCTGAAATGTGGCGTGTTATGAGTCTGAGGTGCAGCTCCAGATACCTGACCAGGAGATACGGAAGGAGGAAAGGGGTGACCACCCCGAGAAGTGGCATCTTAAGGTTCCAGGCCTGCCTGGAAAGGGGAAAGTATGATTAAATCCACAGGTTGTTATCCTGGGCTCTTCTCCAAAGTAACAGTGTGAGAGTGTGGGTGGGCCCTGGACAAGAAGCACAGGCATTAATTCCCAAGTTGTCAAAGATAAAAAAAAAAAATGCAAATCCTAGTCCCTACCTTCATCTACTTAACCTGAAACTTGGGGAGACACATCCAGTCACGTGTGCTTTAACCAGCCATTCTGGTGACCCTGATGTACAGTCAAGTCTGAGAAACACAACTCTAAACTGAATGAGTTGCACTCTTGCAGGGCTTAGCTTCCCTAGTAGTGACTTAAATACTTCTATCAATGAACTATCCTACTAGAACCTTGTGTAAATAGACATACATTTAAGGCAAGTACACTCAGATTGGGTTTCTCAGGCTCAAAATTATTGACATTTGGGGCCAAATAATTTTCTGTGGTTGGGGCTGTCCTATGTTCTGTGATGTTTAGCATCCTCACTAGTCTGTTCCCACGAGATGACAATGGCACCTCTCCCAGTTGTGACAACTAAAATGTCTCTAGAGATTGCCAAATTTCCCTGCAGCACAAAAATCATGTGCAGTCGAGAATCAAGACAAAATATAATTATTAGAAATTCATTTATTTGGATAATACAATCCTCTATCATTATGCTTGGTTTTAGGAAAAAAAACAAATAAGGACTCTAGCCCAAAGAGGCCAACAGGCTTAAGCAGACACAAGGGTAACACATGATGGAAGTCCTTTTCTGTCCAGTATGAAAGGGACAGCGAGCCGTGATTGGGACAGTGAGTTTCATCCTGGGGAGGGGGAGGGCAGCACTAGCCCCTGAAGGATGGGGAGCACAGGATAAGCAGATGTGAAGTTCGAAAAGACATTGTGACCTCTCCTTCCTTGTTTGCCTTGGTGTCCCCTCCTCTTTGCATTCATCCTGTCCCACCTGTTGTACCTGTCAGAGCCCACCACGGCCCTGCCTCAGCACCCAGGATCCTCACCTCACACCTAATGCTTTGAAGACGACAAATTAGTAACTCCAAATACTATCTCTAGCCCTTGCCCACCTGTCTTGCTACTTGGTATCTCCTGCCCAGTGAGCAAAAGCACCTCAAACTCACATGATCGAAGTAGAATTCACAACCTTCCTTCTGTATCCCTTGAAAACCTTGGTTGTTAATCTAATATTCAGTACCTCAGGAGAGACGGCATCACCATTCAACAAGCTGAAAAGTCAAAACCTAGGATTCTTTCCTGGCAAATCCCTCCTCATTCCCACCAGCCCACAATGCCACCACCTAGGGATTTGATGTGCTGAGTATCTCTGTGTCTGTCCCTTGCCTTCAGTTTGTCATCACTGAGTCTGCCTTTCACTCTCTCTCCCCTGGACTGATGCTGTCACCTCCTAAGTGATCCTTCCCAAATCCAGTCCCTATTCTATACATACACAGAATGCTCTTTTGAAAAATAATATTGACCATGCCATTTACTCATTTAACATGCCTTCCCTTTCACTGGAGAGTAAGGACCCACCCCTTCAACACAGTCTATAAGGCACCATATAACTTCTCCTCCCTAATCTCATTTGGGACCACTTCTATTTGCTCCATCTTAGTCACTTAAGTCATTTAAGTTCCTTAAATTAACCACCCTGGGCATTTGCGCTTGCAGTCCCCTCTGCCTAGAAAGCCCCCCTCCCTCCAGTTCCCTAACATGCTCCACATACAGATTAGCCCCCTCGCCCCACTCCAGCCCATTCCATTGGATCCTGTTCCCATTAGTTTCACAGCACTGTACTTTCCCCTTGTGGCATATGCCCAGTCTGTAATTTTATGATTGTCCAAGTATTACTGCATTTGGCTTGGTATTTACCTCTTTATTTGGCCTTGTATTAGATCTCCAGTGCTTAACACTTAGCAGATTGCTAGATGCACAATATATATGCATATGTATACACACACACACACACACACACACACACACACACACACACACATATATATATGTACGTATGTATGTTTTGAGTGACTTTAGGAAGAGGATCTTGAAGCTGGCAGACCAGTTAAGAAAAAGCATGGTGGTAGCTGAGTAGAACCTGGGAGTTTGAAGTGGGCATTTACCGTTAACAGACTTTAAGGAGGTAGTATAGGGAGCAGGGACTACATATATATGTGTCTATAGATAAGTTGATTGATTTTTATTGGATATAAAAGATGTCAATGGTGACAGTAGTTTACCTAAGCAAGCAAGAAGTTACCAGGACAGGGCGAGTTCAGATTACAAAAAGTCAAGTCTGACAGCCCCCAAATAAAAGGAATTGCACTTGCTCTCCCCTTTATCTAGATAAAAAAAAAAACAAATTGAGGATGTCCTATTATTATTATTATTATTTTGAGACAGGATCTTGCTGTATAGCCCCGGCTGGTCCTGAACCCACTAGGTAGTCCAGGCTAGCCTTGGACTCACAACACTCCACCTGCCTCAGCCTCTGAGTGCTGGGTTATAAGCATGAGCCACCAAGCTGAGCTTTATGTGGTGCTGGGGAATCAAACTCAGGGCCTTGCACTTGCTAGGCAAGCACTTTAACTGCTGTGCCACTGCTTTCAGCTTCAACCAGTTTTTCAAACTTTATGTTCTTTCTCATTATCCCAGGTCCTAGGGAGAAGGGCTGATTGGTGCAGTAGATTCCTAGCAGTCCCATAAGGCCATATTCAAGGATGGAGAGTGACCCAGAAGGAAGGAACAGCACTGGTAATCGACAAAGGCCAAAGGAGTGATGCGAGCCACACCACAAACATCCATATCATGAGACCCAACAGAGAGGACAGAAAGGTGAGAGTGTATAGAGCCAGGGACAGACCCCATAGGTGACCCCAAGTTTCTAGCCTCATGTATGGCAGTGCCAGTGATCAAGGTAAGGGTTTGGGAGGAGGGACACCATCTAGGGAGATGAGTTGGTTTGGCCTGTCTTCATTACTTTTTCGTCACTGTGACTCAATACCTGGCACACACAACTTTAGGGAGAAGGGATTTATTCTAGCTCACAGTTTTATAAAGTTATAGTTTCTCCAAGGTTGGTGGCTAGCAAATGATGGAATCATATGGTGGGACCTCAGCCAGAGCTGGAGCCGGAGCTAGTGCTGTGGGAGACGAGAGATCATTACAGCAGCACGGCAGAGCTGAGACCAGTCTGGGAGGAAGCACATACCCTTCCAGGTCAAGCCCCAAGCATCCACCCCTTCCAGCCAGGTCCCACCTCCCAACCATAACAGTATCCACAGGTACATGAGGCTTTTGGAGGACACTCCAGATCCAAACCACGACATCCTCTTAAGTAGTGAATCTGCACTGTGGCTCTGGGTATCAGGATTGAGGGAGTCAGGAGTCATCAGCTTCTCTACGAGAGTGAGAATTATGGACATGAATATGACAACTTAGGGAGAGGATACTGAGTGAAGAAAGGAAGAGCCATGAGCACAATGCTTAGTGAGTAGTGAAAACCAAGCAGTTAAAGGAAGCGAAGCAAGGAAGGTGAACGACGTGGTTAATAAGGCACCTTGGTCTACTGAGAAATGAGCTGTCTTGTTTTTGTGTTTTGCTGTCAGAAAGAAGAAAGTAGTGGAATTTTCCTATCTCAAGTTTGGAGGTTGCTGGTACTGTTGAGGCTAGCTCTATCCTGTTTCTGAAAAACAGACTTTTCATCTATTTCAAAGCTAAGAGAAGT
This sequence comes from Ctenodactylus gundi, assembly GCA_004027205.1. Taxonomy (NCBI): domain Eukaryota; kingdom Metazoa; phylum Chordata; class Mammalia; order Rodentia; family Ctenodactylidae; genus Ctenodactylus; species Ctenodactylus gundi. Next base: position 340,605 of record PVKB01001711.1, on the reverse strand, counting down.
TGCCAAGAAGGGGAGACTTACCTGTGAAACTAGATGATGAAAATAGGTTTGTCAAAGAGTTTTGCTACTCAGAGCCCCCCAGCAGCCTTGGTGTTACCTGAGCATGTTAGAAATGCCCCTCCTTAGACTAATTAGTAAGAACATGTATTTTAGAGTCCCAGGTTAGTCATACATACACTTAAGTATGAGGAATATTTTTCTAAGAATAGTGTGAAATGTGTGCTTTTCAAAGGCTGAAAAGTGACCTAGCTCTTACAGAGGATGGAGGACTTGGGGCAAAGCGTATGGCAAATCCAGGATGAAGGTGAGGTGGACCAGGGCCACGCAGTTGCAGCAACAAATGGGTGTGAATGGTCACTGGGTACTAACATGTGGACTTGGGCACTTTACTAAGTGGCTCTGTGACTTAGCACCAAGGGGGTGGTGCGTCCTGTTCTAATACATACCACACTTGCCTGCAAGGATGAAGCAGCAGCATGCGCCAGGGATGCATAAACACCACAGTGACCACTGGATCTGACGCGTAGGTCACACACAGTTTCCAATGGGGAAGGAGACGGAAATCTGACTACAGCCATTAAAGAGCAAGTGAAAGATGAGGAAATGTTCCTCATGAGCACAGAGTAAGACATCTAGAAGCTTGAGTACCAAGGGAAGGAGTTAGAGCTGGCACAAACCAAGGAAGATGGGACAAGGAACATCTGTCTCATTCTGTCTGTGATGAGTATATTTAAATACTTAGGGCAGGGAGGTGATGCTTCTTTTGCAAAGGGCCATTTGGGTATTTCTGACATCATCTGTGAGCATACTAAATTATTAACTCAAATATTAGCCTATTTGGCGAAACATTTAATTACCTTACTCCTAATATGAACAGTTGCTTTGGCCAGGCCAGATGATACGGCGCACAGGCCAGGCATTCCCCACCCAATTAGAGAAGAAACCAATGGGGAGAAGGCCAGAGAAACTGGAAAGCGGTAGTATGAGATAAAGGTCCTCAGAGAGAAGCAGCAGGGTTGGAAAGGTAGAATCTCAAGGGCTGTGTGAACAGCTAGACATGTGGGGGCGAGAGGTGGGCAGCTGACCCCCAGAGTTTTCAACTCCAAGGGAGACAGGACAAAGAATGGAAGAGCATCCATCCATTCGGTATGCTTTAGGTTTGGCTCTGGTTTAAATTAGAAATTAGGAAAAGTTGGGTAGAACCTATTTCTTAATGTTTAATAAACATAATTTTATTAAGGTACCGTATCTTGAACAAGTTCTGACTGCTATCTTGGAGGCAGAAGGAATATCCTAAGAAATGACTGAAGCTGGAGTCAAAAGCCCTAGATTCACAGCATCAGCACAAGCTCAGTTCTGAGTGTCATTTACATGCCTACCTGCATCTCTCTCAAATGTACAAACAGGATAAAGATGTGGCAGAGCACAGGTGAGGCGGAGAGCTCACTCTGCTCTGGGAGGGTGTGGTTGGAGGGGATGCTCTCTCTAGAGTTTTCAATCAATAATAAAACCAACTGAGAATTATCTGCTTATTTTTATTATTTAGAACTGACAATTCTAAACAATGTCAGGGCTGTACCTCCTGCTCTTGATAGCCATGGGATACTAATATGCATTTCATAGTGAGTCCCATTAAAGTAGAGAATATGTATATTGCGCATTCTAAAATGCTGTATAACTTATAAGCAATGTGGTTTCTTTAATGTGAATTAGTGGATTTTGAGAAAAAATAGCAGTTCTGGCTTATTTCTTAAAAACATACAACAAATCTCCTATCTGTAGAACAGTACTTGGTCACTGAATTATTAATAGTGTTATTTTTTGAGGTAATTTTGTTGTCACAGAATTTTATAAAGACCAAGGAAAAAGGACTGATTTCTTTTTTTGAGTTTTAGGGATATAAAAAACATTCATACTGTAGTTTTCTTTTAGTTAAGTTCACTGCAGACCTATAACTAGGTCAATATCCAAAGCTAATTAAAATGAATTAATTCAATTTTATGTTTGGAAATAAAACATTACCTGTCTCACAAGAGAACCTACTAAATTCTCTGGGGGATATTACATGCTAAAGGAGGGTATTTAGTGCTTCAGTTTATGATAACTGATAGTGATTAAATATTATTTCTAATAGGTTCACAGATAACTAGCAGTAGTACTAATAGTGTTTCATGTTTACTTTCACCTAGCGTGTAGCCAACAGAGTATGAGTCATTCCACTGTAAAAATCAATGATGAATTTTCACAATATGCCTGCATTTCAATAATGTAATAAGTAGTCCCTTTTATAAAGGCCTTAAGGAGACTGAGAGTGTAGCTCAGTGGTAGAACATGTACTCAGTCTGCATGAAGCCCTGGGCTTAACCTCAGCACACAAATAAATAAAAAGGCCCTAGAGAGACAGCAAAAGTCAAATTACTAGTTGGTCTTTGCAGAACTGGTTCAGGGGCCTTTAATGGGTGCAGGTGTAGGAACTGTGTAGGAACTAGGACTTCAGTACCTGCTGGGCATAGCAGCAGCCCACAGGACACACAGCAGCAGCTAGAATGATGCGGGGTCAGAGACGCTGACTTCACCAGGCCTACTGGTGCTAAGGGCTGAGTACCTTTTAATAATTCATCCCTCACCTGCTGTATTTTTTGACTCAAATAATGAATGCACAAAATTCATTGAGACGGCTACTATTCCAGATAGTACTCAAAGACCCTTTAAAAGAAAACATTCCAGGCATTACTACGGAATAGAAATATTTTAAAAGTAGCTATGGTTGTAATTCTACGTGATATATTAGTAACCAGAAATATTTTCTGAATTTTTGGCACTTGGATGCTAGCCATAAATGGTATTTGTACCAAAATACATTTGCAAATATGAGGTACAATGATTTTTGATTTAGCAAAAGTATACTATTTTAGAAAAAAAATGGAAATTAGAGTATATGTATAATTGGATGTTGGTTTGCATATACCATAGAAAAAACATTACTAAGAGGTAATAATTTCTCTAGAAAGGAGGCCCTTCAGGGTCATGGAAGAGGTCACTTGAGAAGAAACCCATCCTTCAGCGGGTCCCCATCTTCTACTGTGAAGCTGGCCACGCCTGTGTAATGGGCCTGTCCTGACACTTCCACCACCACAGCTTTAAGGTCGCCGCAGTTTGTCTTCTGAAAAAAAAATAAATAAATAAATGAAGGGAGCACACTATCAAAATACGCACTCAAGTTGTCTCTGACCTGGTGTTCACACTCTTGAATGTTGTCATGCTACGAAAACCCCAAGGGTTAACCTGTGAACGTTTTTAAGGAGGGTGACATGGTCAGATGTGTTTATTTTATTTTTCTGAGAGAGGGTCTCACTCTATAGTCCAGGTTGACCTTCAGCTCATGGCAATCCTCCTGCCTCAGACTCTCAATTGCCCCACCATGTCCAGCTTAGAGATAGGTGTTTTAGCTGTAAAGTGTGGGACAAACTGGAGGGGGAAAAAAAAGACCAGCTGAGAAACCTGTTAAAAAGATAACCTCGATTCAGTGAGTGAATCCAGAGTCCCAGGTAGTTTTTAATGATGATGGAAAGAGAGAACATACTACAGAGACAATTTACCTGTTGACCAACGAATATTGGAAGTAAGGGATCAGAAGCTAAATATGACTAGTTTATGGCCTAGAAGTAATGATAGTGATGCCATCTTAACCAAGATGGGATATAGAGGAGGCACACATGGAAGGAAGGAAGAAAGGAAAACAAGAAGGGATCTATTTGAGACAAAGTCTCGCTCTATAGCCCAGGCTGGCGTCAAAGTCCCAACAGTCCTCCTGCCTCTGCCTTCCAGGTGCTGGGATTACAGGCATGTGTCACAGTACCTGGCACGGAAGGACTTTTTAAGAACTAGAGTTTGAGATACTTTGGGAACAATCTTTTAGAGATGGATATAGTGAGCCACGGGGAATGAAAGTATTAGATTCCAAGAGTGGCATGGGACAGCTGTGGTAGCAATGAAGACTTTGGAGTCTCTCCAGATGGTTGAGAATCAACATGCAAGAAAGAGACGAAATCCACCAGTAGTATCAGATTGCATATGGGATCAGAAGGCAGCTAAGGATGAAATGCTGGTGACACCTAATTGGAAGGACAAGGGACCAGATGCTGGGGCAGGGAAAGACAAAGAGAAGCCACCATCAGGAAGCCTGGAAGTGCCCTAAACAGAGTATAATGCAAGTGGGGAGCTCTGGCATGCACCATGCATGATTAGTGACTACAAAGTAAATGACTAAGTCTTACCTGCAGGCTATCTTTTTATTTTATTTCAAATTTTATAAAAAGCATAACTAAAGCTAAAGGTAAAATGTCAAATATTAAATTAGGATAATTTCATTATCTTTTTCAAAAGCTGCAGTCACATCAAGCTTGGGACTTTCACTTTGTCTGGTAGTCACATAATCTGTGCTTTAATAGCACAGGGTCTGCTCAGAGAGACCCATGATGATGGCCTGGCTCTGCTGCTCACCATGCTCTGGTTAATTATGCAACTTCTCTGCTTTGCCACACGATTGCCTGCTGAAAAAGAAGTCAGCAAGAGTACTGTGGCCATGAAGGTGGAGTGCCAACTTGGTTCTTTGGGACCTGCCTTGGGAGACTGCAGAACTGTGGACGCAGTGGATGTGTCTGGATGGGTCCTGGAAGTGTGGACTTGGGATCTGTATCCTGTCCCTGATCCCTTCCTCTCTGTCCCTGGTCCCCTGTTCTGCTTCCTGGCTGCCGTAAACTAACCAGCCTTGCTCCACCCCACCCTTCTGCCATAATGTTTCTAGAGCCAACTGCCCATGGATCAAATCCCTTTGAAATATGAGCCAAGTCAAGTCTCTCTTCTTTTAGGCAGCGGCTTTGTATATTGTTTTCAGTAACACAGGAAGCAAACTAATACAAGTACCTGTCTCCAGGTATTCTTGCAAGGTTTAAAATGACATGGTGTATATAAACTTTTTAGGTTGGAAACTGACACATAGTGGAAAACCTAATAAATACTATAGATTAATATTTTATTTCCAACCTCAGATTCTGATAATAACATGCTTTAAATTTGTGTGCATTATAAAAGTTTTGTCATATCATAAGGTCACTTTGTGATAGAAGACTCCATTACCTAAAGAAAATTCAGTATTAAGAAAAATCAAACTTTAAAAACAGATTTGTTAGGATAGATAATTTGCTATGTTGGAGGACTCTGAGTAGGTTCCTTTACTAAGTGTAACACCATTCTGTAGCAGAGCTCACTTGCTAGTATGAGTAGATTTCATTAATTAGCTCTGTTAGCATATTTAAAACGTGACTCTGTTATGAAACACTGTACCTACCACAACTTTTCAAGGGTTTCATACCCCATAAAATGAAATAATCTTATAGAATAAATGGAACAATAAAAATTATCAAACCTTAATGTAGTGATTCTCCAACTCTGGTGTCAGGACCCCTTTATGACTTAGATTTGAGGACATCCCAAGGTTCCTCCTTAGTTAGCAGTTAGATTATCAATATTTACTATACGAGAATTAGAAATATGTATTATTCAATTTAAAGTAAACCCATTACATATTAATATATTCTTGTGAAAATTAACTGTATTTGCCAAAAAATGGGAAAAAGGTACTGTGTTACATTTTTGCAAGCCACATGTCTGACTTGCACATGCAACGAGACTGTCATTATTTTTTTGTGCCCGCAATTGCGTGGGCTCCTCCCCATCCTGGAGCCCGCCAGAGGGAGAGTGAAAAGCCATGTCTCAGAACCAGCAATAAGTACTTTTCACCTTGCAGAGTCACATAAAGTCCCTTGAGGTTCCCCCTCCAGGGGCCCTAAGACCACACGTTGAGAACCAAGATCCTAATTGAATAGAAACCTTATTATAGACCTGCTTTAAAATTCTCTTCTGAAAGCCAAGTAAAGAAATTTACTCAACACCCAGTTCAGGTCTCTTCAGCCTCACAAAGAACACATTTATGCAAAGAACAGAAAGAAGCGCTCACCCTCACGGCCTTCCCTGTGAACACAGAGCCGGTCGTAATGCTCTGAAAGGCTCTGGTCTGGCTCAGTGCTAGGAGGCCTTTGTGATACTGCAAAGCAACTCGGGCTGTCACTCCTGAGCCAGTGGGGCTTCTGTCCACCTGTTTGAGGATAAATGACAAGAAGCCTCAGAGAATTCTAGTTTCAGTCCTTACCACCTGTGCTGAACAATTACAGTTTTACTACCTGTTCATCTGCAAACACACAGATATTGGCGGTGGGTTCCTCGCTGTAAGCATCTTGTCCATCTGTTAATATAGTTCCGTAGAGAAAGGCAAGGTCCTCACTCTCTGGATGTGTAATTTTAAACTGCAAATAACCATGACAAAATAACCACATGTAATGTTAATATTTTGATTCAAATGTATGTTTATAAAATTATGCTTATAAATACTTTGATGGGCACTCTTAGACAAAACTTCTCAATCCTTGTCGTTTGTGAAAACACCTTTCTCAGCAATGCACTATCTCCTAGATATTATAGTTGGAAGTGATGATTTTTATTATAATTTTGAGTCATTTCTCAGGAAAAGGCCTCGCCTATGGCATCCACTACAGGGCAGTTCTGTTTCCTACACACACGCTGCAGAGCGTCAGTCTGCAGCCTGCTGTGGCTGAGCTAGGGACATCATACTGTCATTCTCAAGAGCCTAAAGGAGAGAATGAACGTGGAAAAAATCAGGCAATGAGTATCTAGTACTAAAGTGAGTATCAGCGAGAAAGCAAGGACTGTGAGAGGCCATGCTGAGGATGAGGATTCACAGCTCAGAGGTAGGAGAAACAATGACTGGATGAGAGAAAAATGCAGGGTAGGAAGTTAGTTCCATGAAAAGCAGCACATACGGAAGAAGCAGGCGTGCGCAGGTAGCGAGGTCCCTCATGATAAGCACTTCCAGGCCTCGAAGAGAAACCAATGCTCCCAGTTCTGAGGAAGTCTGGTTGGTTAATTTTTCCTGGATTTTTGTAGTACCTGAGAGTAAAACTGAGATTATTATAATCTCCTCCATATATTTTTACAGTTAGTATATGCCACACCCATTGACCTGTCATCTAAACCAACTTTAGGTTGTTCAAGTTAAGCAGGCCTGAAAATCAGATCTTGGTTTCCTGTTCCCCTAAAGCCCCTGAACCCGCTTCCACTGCACCACACTCCCAACCCCCTGTTCAACCCTGCTCAGCTAGGCTGAGCTCCTGAGAGGTGGTGTGTGTTCTTCCTCTGTTTCTCCAACATCAGGCACATATGGCGTATGGCATGCAGTAAGTTCTCGGTAAATGTTTGTTTCAAGAATGAATGGGGCTAGAGGAATGGCACAGTGGTTAGGGCATGTGCCTAGTAAGTACAAGGCACTGACTTCGATTTCTCAGCACCACATACGCCAGGGCATGGAGATGTATGCCTGTAATCCCAGCATTTGGGAGGCTGAGGCAGGAGGACTGCTGCCTGGGCTCTTTAGGGAGTTCAGGATCAGCCTCAACTACAGACTGAGATCCTATCTCAAAAAATAAAGACTAATTTGTATTAATGTTAGCCCTCCTCCAACAGATGGTCCTTCCTTAAATCTGCAACAACAGTATGAATGGCCAGCAACAGACTAAGTGCCCCTACTGCCAGAAACACCAGGACTGCAAAGTTCGCCCGCTGCCACTGCTACCTACCTGAAAAGTTCAAGGTTTTAATGGGAAATTCAGAATTATTCTTTCTAGTAAGAAATTTATGGGTTTGTCTTTGGATTTAGTTTAAAATAAGCTAAAATTATTTTGTGCCAAATTTTTAAACTATTAGCTGTCTGCTTGATGGAACAATAAAGAGATATAAATTCAGAATTTGAGAAGTTACTTTTTTTTGAATCTGGGTTTTACTCTGTACTCCAGGCTGGTTGAACTCACTATGTAGACCATACTGGCCTTGAACTCACATTGATCCTCCTGCCTCAGCCTCCCAAGTACTGGGATTACAGGTATGCGCCACCACGCCCAGCATATGTGGTGCTGGGGAATTGAATTCAGGTACTTAGCATTCGCTAGGTAAACACTTTAACCACTAAATTATTCCTCCAGCCCCTAGAAGTTACCATAATTATTCCATTTATTGGTATTTATAATCTCAGAAAAAATCTAGAATAGCAATTTGTTTTCTTTTTTCTTGTTTGAGACAGAGTCTCACTCTGTAGTCCAATCTGTTCCTGAGCTTACTATGTAGCCACGCTGGCCTCAAACTCAGAGCAACCCTCCTGCTTCAGCCTCCTGAGTGCTGGGTTTACAGGCATGTGCTGTCACACCCAGCCAGAACGTGGTGCTATGGGATTCGACCATGGGCCTTGTCCTTCCTAGGCAAGCCCTCTAATCACGGATCTGTGCCCTAGCCCGTCTATTATGTTATTTGTTATAAATTATGTTAAATGAAAGGTTTAAGAGTATTAGAGGCCATTATTATTAGTACAAGAATATTAGACACTATCTTTCATTAGTTGTTTTTTACTCCTACTAATTAAATTCTCATGTGCCTAAATATTCAATCAAATATTTTATCTATAGGTTCTGATTGCAAGGTAAAATGACAGACATTTGTTATAAATAAAAAATTCTAGAATTATGTGTTATCTACACTGATTTTATCAGACTAGTTTCTTCCTAAGCACAAACTAGTTACTAGAAAGTCATTTAAGTTCTTAGCAATATAATATAAATTCACTAATTAGAAATTAATATTCTGTGAAATGAGTCTTATCATACCTAAGTTAACTATTAGAGTATAAGCTATACTTACATTATTTTTAAAATTTTTAGAAAGCATAACCACAGGAAGAAATGCATGCATTTCAGATTAAAAGAATACTATATACTACATTTATTCTATGTTTAAAGTAACTGTAAACTGTATTATCATGTGTTATTAAAACTAATAGTCCTCACATATTGCTGCAATTATAGAACATTTATTGTGGGAAAGGCAATATTTTAAGTCTGTGTATTGACATATTCCACTCTTACAACACTCCTAAAAACAGGAATTGCATAATTTTTCTTTCATAAGCAGGAAAACTGAGGCACATGGAGGTTACATAACTTGTCCAACGTTATGGATCTTATAAGTGGCAAAGCTAGAAGTTACCAGTTGTTACCAAAGAACCTAGGTTTAACCAGTAACCTATTTTAATACTACAGTAATACTAACCTATAGTAATGCTGTAATTGATTTAATTCCCATCATAAACATGAAAACGTATTCTTCTTCTGGCCACAGGGAGGTAGGCGCTGTGAAGGCAGAGACGGGACTGACCTGAGCTTTCACTGCTTCTGTCACTGCACTGGCGGCATCCACAAGGTCCCTTGTCTTTGCAGAATTTATGTCAAGTCCTACCTTCTCCGCACTCACAAACGCATAAAATGCACCACCGTACGCAATGTCCACCACCACCTTTCCATAGCCAGGAACATTCACCGTGAGATCTACAAAAAAGGTGTTTGGAAATGTTTGTTTTTTGTATTTTACCAAAAAAAAAAATATCAACAGCATTTTTTATGTTTATGCAAGAGAGGGAAAGACTTTTCCTGTCATGAAAAAGAATCTAAGTAAGCATCCCATGACCAATGGCAAAGTGTGCCTGTTTTCAACTTTCACTTCATACTTGCATGTTAGAAAAATCTTTTAATGTTACATTTTTCCTCAATCATACATACACCTGTGTTAACTGCTCTGAGACTTTTCTTGGAAACGTTAGTGGCTGAGAGACAGAAAGCCCTGGGACATTAAACTGGGGACACGATGCAGGCCCCAATTACACCACTAAAAGTGGTTTTTAGAATAGTGAATCCTATTCACAGACTGGATTTATTCAGCTATTACGTCCAAACAAAAGAGATATTTTCTATGTAAGTCACAGCCATGCACTCATTTACGTGTCTTCATTAAGACTGTGCAAGCTAATACTCAGAACAAAAGCCCTGTCCAGTAGCTGGCTGCTACCGTACTGTTTTGCACGGGGATTTTTATTTGCGCATGTTAAGTCCCTGACACATAGCAGTTTCACCTGTCAAGTTATTTGAAATCCTTTATGTGCATGGAGTCTGCTGATACTGTGGGACATTAAAATGGTTTTTACTTTTCACTTTTCCTCTCTTCCTCTCCCCCAGTTCAAGGGGGCTGGGTGGTCTCTGCTTCAGAGGAGACACCACGTTGCAAGATAGAAAGCAAATCTTTGATCTTGTTTTGTGGGAATTTAAGTTCTCCAGGACTAGCACTGGTTGGCAAAAGCATGTCCTGAAGGGAGAAATACTTGTACAGGCCGACAAGAGGAGTTTCCTTCGGACCTGAGTACAGAATGCACCTGGGATGCCTTCCCCACAGCACCAGGGGTGGGTGTGGCAAAGTGGGACAGAAGTACCCATCAGGAGGTGGGTAGAGGAAGAGGGCAGGGCCACATGGAGTGAGGCTGACGTTGGCTTTCCTGGCCTTTTGTGCAAGCTCAGACCTTACCAAAGCAATGGCACTTTTAAGAAACCTTTGCTCGCACAAGATACCAGGAAAAGGGACAGAAAATGGAAGGATGAGGCAGAGTCACCCAACAGGGCACAGTGGGGAGGGGGTGGGTGTCTCAAGTTCAGAAATTAAGTTGCAAAGAAGAAAATATTTCTCATATGCCTGAGTTTTCACACTCGTTTATACAAGGATACCAATGTATGTGTTACAGACTAGTGTACAGAAGTCTTTTTAAGGAGGTTTGAGCCCAGGCTAGGTACCTCAGTGACTTAGACAATATTTTCAAAAGAAAAAAATTATAAAAAAGGGCTAGTGATTTAGCTCAGTAGGAGTTATGGCTTCAATCCCAGCACCACCACCCCCCAAACCCTTTTAACACATAATCTGTCAAAACAGGCTAAGTTTATAATCAAAAGTTAAATATACTTATGGATCCTCACAGCAATGCTGAATAAAAAAGTCATCTTGATGCAGATGTAACATGAAAAGCTGGTTTGATAAAGAAGGATGAGCAGCTGAAGAATGCAAAGGGCACTGGACGTGGAGGCTGAGACTGAATGGCAGGGTAGCCAGAAACCCCGGCATCCGTCAGAGGACATGGGTGAAAGGCTATGGCTCAGTCCCCCTGCTTCCTTCTTTTGACTACAAATCAAGAGGGCACGGGCTGCAATTCTGGGGCCAGGCAGCATGAGAAAGCTGACTCAGGTGAGCTGGTCACTGACCTTGCAACGGCTCTCTGGCTACTCTTTCTCCAATGTGGGGCTCTGGTTTTCTTGGGGTGGGCATTTGGATAGGCTGGCAAAGTCGTGTCCATCCATTAAAGTTTAACTTCAGTGGGAACAGGACTGTCAAGAGGACCAGACATTTATATCTGCCCATCAGCAGTCTTCAAGTTTCACTTACTTGGCTATTCATTCAGCATTACCTCCTGTTCTAGACACTTGGAATATAGTGAATAAAACTAAGTCGCTTGCCTTTTAGCACAGGAGGGTAGAGATGAACTCAGCAGCCCTCTGAGGCTGATCTTGGTGTCATTTTCATGTTATATACCGTGACAGAGAGACATGGACTGTCTTGCATGAGATCACCAAGACAGGGAGGGGCAGAGTACAGTTCTTGAATGCTGTCTCCTGCCTTTTATACTTTTTCAAGGTAAAGAATATAGGATTTCATTTTCTGAATAGCTCAAAGTGACTGCTAATACCCCTGGATGATTTTACTGCCCCGCACTGATGCTCTCAGGAACTATCGTGAATAAGGTGTTGGCTGCTCCAACCCTCAACAACCCTGGACTGTGATGTAATCAGTGAACCTGCTGTCTGCCATCAACCTCCTCAAAATCTAGAGCGTCTAACCTGCTGCTGGAACCACCAGGGGAAACTGGGCAGCCACGCTCATTAAATGGTGAGGCTTTTTTTTTTAAAGGAGCAATAATACTAAAAATCATTTATGTCTCCTTCAAGTACCAGTTTGGACGTGACAGAATTCTGTCCTAAAGGTGATGTGGCATCAGTTTCCCCATAGGCATTCTTGTGTGTTTCAGGTGCCCGAGGTGGCTCTAAGACTGACAAATGCTGTTCTATTACAGTATCACTCATGATCAGGTTAATCTGGAATTCAATTCTTCAGGCAGGCTCAAGATCAGCTTTCTAACAATGATCTGCATGGCGTGATACTGTTAAGACTGACAACCCTATTCCTAGGTGGACTGAGTTAGCTCCCAGCTCGTGTCCAGTCACAAATCTTAAGGCATTATTAGGGATAGACTTCAGCTCCTTAGGGTGAGAGCTCAGAGGGGACCAGCTGCCAGACACCATGTTATCCCTGGGAGGGGGAGGTTTATCTAGCAAGCATTATGGTTATCTTGATGTCCTGCCTGTATGATATATAAGAATCCATGCTGGAGAACCCAGCGAAACCCTTTAGTGGCTCTTTATGCCTTGGCAACTTCTAAAATTCTATATATCCTGCAAGCTTTTCAGCACAAAAATAAATGTTACATATATTTAAAATTGTTAAGAATCTTGCATACTCTCGTTTCATCCTGACACCTCTCCCTACCTCCAAAAAAAAAAAAAAAGAAAAGAAAGAAAGAAAGCAACCTATGAGATAAACGAAGAATGGCACAGAGAGGCTAATTTGCCCAAGACCGCACAGCCTTAATAAGTTAGGATTTGAATCCAGGCAAAGACCCTGTTAATACGGGCACCCACATCGTCCTAAGTGAAGTCGTTTAAACTTAATTCTTCCTTTAAAAAGTGAGGTAGTCATTCTGAAGAGATGAGGGAACAAAGTCTTGTTCAGTAACTTATTAAGGGTAATGTTTCTACCCAGTGCGCCGTGAGCCAGCCGGGAGCCTTGGCAACAGCCTGTCCTTTGCTCTTTCCTTGACCCTGGCACCTTGCTGTTTTCAACAGTGAAATCCCTAGGAATGCTTGACCAGTGCACACCAAGGGACAGTGCAAGGGGAGTATGGGTTTCTTCACCACTGAAGGCTTTGCCAAGGCTCCAGAGGCATTGTCTACTGGATAACTGAGTCGCACCAGAACTACAAGGCTGAGGTCCGGATACGCGCTGGCAGTGACTGGGAATAACCTTGCGAGCCGCGAGCACGCACCACGAGAGGCAGTTACGGAGTTAGCTGTGTCCCAGCTTGCACCCCCGCCCCCACTGGGCTTCAAGGGTCCTGCCGCTTACCTGCGGCAAGTACAAAGGCCGGAACGCTGTGGAAGCGCACGGGGCCGCAGCTGCGACCGCCCTCGCACTCCACGAAGGCGGCCACGAGCCCGCAGGGGCAGTGGATGTTGACGCGGGCCTCGCAGGTGCCGGCTGGAGGCGCAGGCACGAGCCCGAAGTCCACGGCGAAGCGGCCCAGCGCCAGCACGGCGTGGCCGCACATGGAACTGTAGCCTTCGTTGTGCAGAAACAGGACACCCAGGTGCGCTTCCGGCAGCTCGCTGGACACCAGGACCGCCCCGTACATGTCCCGGTGGCCCCGGGGCTCGAACATGAGCCGTCGCCTCACATGATCTAGGTGCTGGCGCATGTAGCGCCGCTTCGCCAGCAAGGTGGGCCCGGCCACCTCCGGACAGCCGGCCAGCAGGATGCGCAGGGGCTCGCCGCCCGTGTGCATGTCAACCACCGACAGCACGGGCGTCCCCGGCGCGCGCGGGGGCAGCCGGGACGCCGCCAGCCCGCCTTCCATTGTCCGCGGCCGCGAACTCCTTCGCCGTCCCGGGCCTCTCGCTCCACACCAAGAAGCCACAGAGAAATCCACGCGACACGGGATGTTGCGTGGCGGCTTCAGAGGCGGGACCTCGAAGGCTACACAAGAGCAAACGGGGGCGACTGGGCCTAGACTAGGAATCGGGGGCGGGGCTTCCGAGCCTACGCGAGGAATCGTAGGCGGGACTTCGGTGCCCAATCCAGGAAACGGAGGCGGGGCTTCCGAGTCTAAACCAGGAAGCGGAGGCGGAACTTCGGTGTCTAACGCAGGAGATGGGGGCGGGGCTTCGGAGAGGTCTCCAGGGTTACCGAGAGGCGGAACCGCGGAGGGGACGGTGGCCCGGATGTCCGGGCACTGCGGCGTTGTCCACTGATCCAGAGGTTCTGGAGCAAAGCTTCAGACTGACGCATGGGTAAGTGGTCGCCGAGGTGCCGGGCAGCGGCCGTCTTAGTCTTGGCTTCTTTCTTAAGCGATCGGCTCCAGGCCCGGCTGGGACGGGCTGCCATCGGGTAGTGGCCCGTGGTTGCCTTTCTGTCCCGCCTGCCCTGGCTCCGGGATCCGAGTGGTCTCTGCTCCTTTCTGGCTGCAGAGGCGCGTGCTCTGTGCCATCAGGGTCTCGGACGAATATTTGTTACTGTTCTGTTCGAAATGGCTCTCCGGTCTCTTTGTTTAGTGTGGAGGGAACATATTAATGATGGTTGACTTCAAATTTAAAAGCGCGGGCGTGAGAGCAGAAAACCCGTAAAGAATTTAGAAGCGAATCGCTGCATAGCTTTTTGTTTCCTAAGACCTCAAATGTCAGGTTTACAGAGCCTTTCACAAAGGGGCGAGACTGCCGCCAAAAAAATTAAAATTTTAGTCCTCTTTCACTAAAGGAAACGAAAGGGAAAGTGGGACAGACATTGGAGCCAGTATTTTGTTTGGTAGAAGATGAGCTACTACTTTCACCTTACCGTGCTCAATATCCAAGGTTGGATATTGAGAAACTTCATTTACATTTAAGTGAATTTATTAATCATCTACATGCGAAGCTTTGCAGAAGAAGCTTTTATATCCTTAATTTGTGCCTTCTCAAAAAATCTGAAACTGTTCATTTTCATGTACATAAAACACATTGTAAGTACAGTTTAAACAGTTCAAGAGGTCCATGGGTTTAAAAAACAAAATGAAAATATACAATTGAGGGATTTTACTGTTTTTTTTCTCTCTCTCTTACTCAGCAGCATATTAAGGAGAAAGAAAACAGAAGTCCCCTAGAATTTAAAAGGAGAAAGGACTTTTGGTTTTAATTGTGAATTCATAAAGAAGCTGGGAAATGGTTGTTGTGGTATAGTCATGAGATGCATAATTTTCCGAGTTAATCCACTTTTACATCTCAGTTTTTATCCCCATTAGGCTGTAAGATACTTTGTCAGTTGGTAGGACTGTTTCTCTGTGGACTTCAGTTGGTCCTTGGTCAGTGGAAAGTGATACTCAGTACATGTTTATTTAACAAATGAATCAATAATTGAAGATTGATAATCAGATCATCTCGGGGTCCTGAGACCTTTGTAAAGAAGAGCTAAGCGTTGACTTTTCAGTTCTTAGGTAGTAATTCCTAAATATTGGTCAGAAGCCTAGGGGGTGAAATTTTTGCCTGTCCCAAACAAACACGATAAAAGCTAGAGCAATGCAGGGTGCTTTTTGGAGAGGTGAATTTGTGTACTGTGAGGGCCTGCCCCTTTTCTGGAATTAGTTCCTCTCCACTTTCCTTTTGCCATCATGTGACCATGTGTTCTGTTATAAACAGAGGTGACTGTGTGTGCTTAATGCCCACCTGGACAAAATGAAAGGGGGCGATCCTCTGTCATTTCTTTATTTTTTAATTGTTTTTGAACTTTATAGTCAATGAAACTTGAAAGCACAATCAAGGAGAGTGGCATTCTGGATCTGTAGATGACTGGCTGGAATGTGTTCTGGTTGAGGACTTTAGTCATAAGGCACAGTACTATCAGTAAGGTTTGTGTAAAAGAGTATATAGAGGAGAAATTTTAAAAAGCACTAAGATTTTTGTCTAATGTATATTGTATAAAAAATTGAAACCGTACTGAGATGCCTGTCAGGCACTGCAGCTACTGCTTTTATTTGTATAATCACAAAAGATGTTACTATACTGGCATTTGTTTTTAAAAAGCTGTCGATATTCAACCAGCATGCCTTGGACTTTATTGTGGGAAGACCCTGTTATTTAAAAATGGCTCAACTGAAATCTATGGAGAATGTGGGGTAAGTCTTATGTTCACATATTATTTCATTTGTAAAATCTTTTTTGCTTATCAAACTATTTTCATGTGTAGGATCTTTTTTCTTATGTATACTCAATTTATATAGAATAGAAGCATTAATAAAATTCTTATTGTCATATTGATATCTTTAGTATTACATCTTTCTTGACAGTCACCATTAAATATTTTTAAAAGCTTTTTATGTTATAGTAAATGACTTAGTACAGTGAGTTATACAGTAAATTAATATTACAACTCTTGAACATGTCTATGCATTTGTTTTTATGATGTTACTATTTAGGTTTTTCATTGAATCTTAACTATTTTAGAACCTAAGTAAAAGGATTTCTTTCTAAGCATTTTATAGCCATAACGTATACAATGTAATTTATTTTTATTTATGCTTTTGTAAAAATTTCTAAGACCTCCACATGAATTTAAACGTTTAAAATGGAATGGGTTACAGAATGACTCTTGTGGGGGGGGGGGTCTTAATACTATAAAATAATGTCTGTACATAGAATGTTGCTTTTATGTATTATAGGTATGCCCACGGGGACAGAGAACAAATGCCCAAAAATATTGCCAGCCTTGCACAGAGTCTCCTGAGCTGTACGACTGGCTTTACCTTGGATTTATGGCTATGCTTCCTCTTGTTTTACATTGGTTCTTCATTGAATGGTACTCGGGGAAAAAGAGGTTAGAACATCCTTTGAATGTATCTGGATGGACGAATGTTGGAATAATTTTCATTTTTTTCTTTATTTTGGTGCCGGGATCAAGCCCTGGGGTTTGGCAATGCTGAGTGTATACTCTTCCACCAAGCTACACTGCCAGCCCAACTATGTAGAAGAGTAATTATATTTCTGTTATTTTAAAAGTAGTAAATCTATTTTTTAATAAGCTAAATGCCTCTACTGTGTAACAGAATCATGATGGGGTATGGCCTAGTGATTTTTAAGGAAACTGTATTTCACTCCAAGTGATCTTGAAGGCATATGTTCTGATTTCTCAATAATCCTTATCAAGTGTTCTGTAAAACTGGTTATGATTACAAATTGGTTATTGTTTTAGAGCAAGTACTTTGTGGTTTAATACTAATAATCTAGAAGAGCATAGTTAAAAATGATAAAGCTGTAGCCTAATTATGTAAACTCATACTAACTTATTAAGTCACTGTATTTATTGAGCACTGCTTTTTATGTTTGAAAGATCAGGAGAGGAGAGAAGAATAACTGACATGGTATCTAGTTATAATCTTGTGGTATCTAGTTACAAATAAATAAATAAATATGTAAAAAATGGCTGGAGATGTAGCTTAGTGCCTCTGTCCTGAGTTCATGCCTCAGTGCTACAAGATAGACGGAAAGAAAGGAAGATAGACAGAAAGAAAAATAGATAGAAAGCATGCATACCAAATGCTCTGCAGTCACGAAGAATATCAAGTTGTATCTGATGGGACCTGTAAGACTTCAGAAAAAAAAGGAGAGAACCCTTTAGGTACAGAGGTATGAAAAATGTGATCTGAGGTGACCAAAGTGTGAGTTTCAGGTGAAAGAGAAGCACCATGAAGGAGAGGGGGAAAGGTAGGTTTGCTCCAGTGCATGGAGCTCCTTCACAGGGATGTCACCATAGTCCACTGGGAATGGGGAGCCAGATTCATCCTTAGTACTCTTGAGCCATACTGTTTTTCTTGTAATTTCTCCTGACTTCTCAGGATCTTTCCTGCTTTCTCTTCTATCCCTTCCCCCACTTTTTGCCCCCTGAGGTGTAGAGACAAAAATGACCAAAACATGACAGCAAAGGGTGGTATATGAAAGAGGGACCAAGTGAAGCCAGGATGTAAAGGTATTTGGGACCAGAGGAGTCTTAGGAACTGTTAATAAACCTGGAGGTAACCCCAGAGCTCACAGTGACTGATGTGCAATTTGCCAAACACAAGACATGGCAAGAGCAAGAGTCCTAGTGTCTCAATGAGAGTGTGGAAGCTTTCCAGTGGAGGGGTCGGCCATGTCTCTCAACCATGTCACCTTTACAGAATGAAAGCTGGTTCTAAAATTACCCTCACGGAGCCAGTCAGGACTGCACTGCAGTAAGGACATTCTGTTTGATGAGGAACCACATATAGGAAGGTGGTTCCAAAGGATTGTATTGCCTTGCCACAGTGTAAAGGTCTTGGTCTGTATAAGTACAGTTTAAGCTGTTCACACAGTAAAGAAATCATGTCTTGATGCACTCCTCAGAATGTGTCCCTGACCTGAAACAGAGCATGGAGTTTTATTTTGGCTCATGGTTTCCAAGGGTTCAGTCCATAGTGAAGAACAAACGCCATGGCAAATACAGCTGCTAACTTCATGTCAACCAAGACTCAGAGAGGAGGCGAGAGCCAAAAGGGAAAGGGCCTGGGATGAGTTAATGCTTCCCATGGCCATACCCTGCTCAGCACAAGTGCTTTATTAATCCCCGGCACATTTCTCAATCTAATCATGTTGACAATCAAGATTAGTAGTCACAGAGAATAAGAAGGTTGAATTGTGAAAGGTGAAAATTTAAAACTTTAGAAGAAAATATAAAGTAATATTTTCTTGGGTGCAGAAAGATTTCTTACAACATTTAAACTGCTAGGTACAACCAACTATATTAAAATTTAAAATGTTAATAAAATAATATTGTGAAGGTGAAAAGTTAGAAATTGAGTCCACAGAGAAAGGAGATATTTGTACCATATATAAGTAGTAAAAGCCAGGTAAGCTACTTTCAGGTTTCCTTCTGACTAGAGTGGCTTCTGTTTTCTATCTTTTCCTGAATAAAGTACAATCTCTGCTTTAAAAAAAAATAGTAACAAAGTAGAACAGATAAATAAATGAGTCACATTTTCATTACATGGCAATGACAATGACTGAATCTCGGAGCTAGGACATAGGTCAGCAGTTAAAGCTCCTGCCTTCCAAGCACAAGAACTTGGATTAGATTAGATTCCCCAGCACCACATGAACCAAGCGTGGTGATGCATGACTATAATCTCAGTACTCAGGAGGCTGAGGCAGAAGGATTGTCGTGAGTTTGAGACAGCCTGGGCTCCATAGTGAATTCAGGACCAGCCTGCACTTTAGTGCAAGACCCTGTCTTGAAAGAAAGAAGGAAAGAAAATGACTGAATCTTAACTGTAATACAACAGATGAATCTTGGAAATGTAATTTTCAATGAAATAAAATAACAGCCATGTATTAGAGTGATAGAAAATAAGCAAAATTGAATAGTGTAATCCTGCGGTATATGATATAAAATCTGCTCAAAGCAAATGATAAACGTAAGAGTAATTTGACAGAATGGCTCCCTCTAGAGGTGTGACGTAAGGAGCAGAAGTGCATCCAAGTTGTCAGTTGGCAATGTGTATTATAGTGTTCTTTATAACTACTATGCATACATGCCACTTTTTACTTTTATGATGCATGGATAACTAAGAAAATCTGAATAATGATTGACAGTGTACGATAGCTGTGAGGTAGATACCTCATTTCTTCTCTTTACAACTTTAATTAATACTAGCATGATGTTCTCTGGGATTAATATCCCTTTTTAGGGAATAAGGTGACACTCTTAAATTGTCATATATGTTTGACTTTTTGATCTGTTAGGACTTTGTAATTTTCAAGATTTTTCAGCTAACAGTTCTTTTTAAAATCTGTATGTTGAAACGTGTGTGTCTTATTAGAGCCATGTAAATACCCAAATTTTCCCTGCAATTGTGCCTTTTCTGTTGGTCTAGTTCCAGCGCACTTTTCCAGCACATCACTGCATTACTTGAATGCGGCATGGCAGCTGTTGTTACCTTACTTGTGAGTGACCCTGTTGGTGTACTGTATATCCGTTCCTGCCGAGTGATGATGCTTTCTGACTGGTACACAATGCTGTACAACCCTAGTCCAGATTACATTACCACAGTGCACTGTACTCATGAAGCTGTCTACCCACTGTAAGTGCTTACTTCAGTTAACGTCACTTCTAAAATCCGTAAGATAGCATCTAGGCACTGAGGGATTTATGCAGAAATTGTCTTCTCTTAAGACATGCATACATAGTTGTTGTGGTTTAGATGTGGAACATCCCTTAAAGTCCTCGTGTTTGGGAAGCGATTCAGTCATGGGGGTTAATCGATTGATTTCCTGTACTTTTGGGAGGTGGAGCCTTGTCAGAATGGGCAGATCGCTGGGGCTTGGCTTGGAAGGGGCGGATCTCTGGGGCATGACCTGGGAGGGTATGCGCTAGCTCTGCCCTTCCTTGTTCCTCCTGCTTCCTGTTGCAAGGCCATGAACAGCTTTTCTCCAGGTGAGGCCCCCTGCCACACCCTTCTGCCAATGCCATTGTCCTCCTGCTGCGTTCTGCCATTGCCACCAGCCTGTGAATGGACTGGGACCTCCGGAAACTGAACTAACGTAAACCTTTCCTCCCTTAAGTTGTAGGTCTCAGGTATTCTGTCCCAGCAATAAAAATATAACTAGAACAATAGTGTACTAGGAAGAAATAGAAATATATTGTATTGTAAGAGGGGGAACTTTTGTATTGGTGTTGAAGTATATATAAACACTTCTAAAATAAACTATATATATTTCATAGAATTGTTAAAAGAGAGTAATAAGGAAAAACCTTGACATGCAACAGGAATGTGTTTGACACAGAATTGGGGCTTTATTTCAAGTATGAGTGTTGAAGAAGAAAACACCTTGAATTTGAATTCCGAGTCTGCCGTTCTTATGTTAATAAAGAACAGCCTATTGTAATCTCAGCTTTCCTGGTGGTAAAATTTGAATAACGAATACCTTTTAAAGTGCCATGAAGCACAGGAGTCACATATTAGACACCTGGGCTGTGCCTTACATACAGGAGGCACTAACAGTAGCTAGCATACTTTAATTAGAGGGCCTGGGCTAAAATTCTACCTTTCTTGTATTTTTTCCAGACCTGATTTTTATCAGAATGTTTGTTTTTAAAGTACCAAATTCAGGAGATGACACATAGTACTATGCCAGTCTCTCTCATTTTTAGAATTTCTATAAATTGCTGGTGTTCATTTTGATGTGTTTTTCTTGGTAAAGGTATAATAGAAGGGTATGGTACTTGGTTCTCGTAATTGTAACAAGTTTCCATTACATAATATGCTGAATAAATTAGGTTTTTTGGATCAAGTTCTTAATAACGTGTCAAAACATGCACATACATATGCATAAAAAGGGCATTTTCAGAAAATTAAGACCCAGATGTATTTTCAATGTCAATTATTTAAGTTTTTCAAATTATTTTATGTAAACATAAAGTATTTATGTATAAAGTTATCCTCTGTTAGTAAAAAACTGATAATGTCCTCTTTGTTGTTCTCTGAGTCCTTGAGTCAGAGGCAAATAGACCTCAACTCTAAGTAAATTCTTTTCATACACTGTCCTGAAGAGTTAATAGAACTTAACCTGGTCCTACTGAAATAACTTAAAAATGAAATTATCTTATTTAAATAAAATGCTTATTTTACTTGATCAGACTCATTCACTGGTTGTCACATTTATAGCACTTACTATAAAAATCTCAGATCAAAAGAGAGATGGCTGAATTGCAGGAATGGCTCAGTGGTGTGCTAAGTACCTGAGTTCAGTTCCCCTGCACCACATAACCCAGGCATGGTGTTGCATACCTGTAATCCCAGCACTCAGGAGGCTGAGGCAGGAGGATTGCTCTGATTCCAAGGCTAGCCTGGGCTCCATAGTGAGTTCAGGAACAGCCTCGTCTATTGAGCGGGACACTATTTCAATAAATAAATAAATAAATAAATAAAGAGATGGCAACTAGATGCCCCTTGCCCTCTCTGCACTCATAGGAACCACTTCTAGTTTAAGCTCAGTTGGCTTATAAAATACCAGTAATGGTAAGTCAGATCTGTCTTGGAAAGCTGAAGCATTGTCCTACTGCTTTCTCTTATCCTCTGTGTGTGTGTGTGTGTGTGTGTGTGTGAATTAAATTTAATTTGAAGTTACTTTAGGGTAAGTAATATAGTAAACAGACTCATGAATGGCAGGGCAGGGCAATAAAAGCATGTATTTAAAAACTTTCTCGATTTGGTTTTTCTCACCATAACTGAGTTTTAAAATAAGTAAAACTCAAGTCAAATTGAGTCTGTATTTTCTGAATCACTTACCTAAGTCATCATTAAGCAGTATCTTTTGTTGCTTCTACTTAATTTTTAATATTTTTAGTTGGCATATAAAATTATACAATTATAAGGTGACTTGTGACGCTTTATTTATACATGTGATACTTCACTGTATTTCCAGTAGCTACATGTATTCCATTGTAACTGTACTATGAAATTAGCTATTGATACTCTTTTATTATTTATTTTCTTCCAGTTTTAAGATTTTTGTTTTAGTAAGTTCTTTATACATAAATTTTTTGTGTGCCTGATTATTTCCTTTATACATTTTCCAATCAGTCAGAAGAGCCTGTTACACTTTCTAAAAGTATATGAGAGTGTTTGGCCCAGTTTCCACCAATCTGAATGTGAAATGGGTAGACTTAACTATGCTTTATGATCATTTTTAGGATGTTTAATTTAAAATTCAAGGATGACAAAGCTTTTAATGTCTAGAGTTTACGAATTTGGTGTTTTATTTTACAGGTACACCATCGTATTTATTTATTATGCATTCTGCTTGGTGTTGATGATGCTGTTCCGACCTCTCCTGGTGAAGAAGGTTGCATGTGGGTTAGGGAAGTCTGATCGATTTAAAAGCATTTACGCTGCACTCTACTTCTTTCCAATATTAACTGTGCTTCAGGCAGTTGGTGGAGGTCTTCTGTGTAAGTTTGTGAAGCAAACTCAGCTAACTGTATTACTATCTGTTAGAAATGATGCTATCTCTGAACTTAATTTTGTAGTTTCTTCTTTAAAATCATTCCCTAATCCTTGAAAAAGCCTTAGTATTTAACTACTTAAGAATACATGTATATATATATTTTATTGTGTATTTTTCATATGTATCTTACATATTTATCTTATAAATACATCTGTATATTTTAAATATAAGTTTACAGGTCTTATATTAAGTATATGTCAATGTATTTTTGCTAAAATTCGTAGCCAGTCTTATAAAAACAATGGAATAGAAATTCTCAGGAAATTGCCAGCAGGTAAATAAAACTTATTTCTGTTATAGGATAGCTTATGTTTGGAGTTCATAGCCAAATTGAAGATTTTTAAAGCTTAGGTATAGAACAAAACTAAAAATTTTCTTAAAAATGATAAATAGAAATTAGTCTTATTATTGTTATTGTTAGGTCTTAGATTTTTTTTTTCCCTAGTGCTGGGAATTAAATCCAGAGTCTTTGCACTGAGCAATATCCCCATCCCATTTTTTATTTTTACTTTTAGATAGGGTCTCACCAAGTTGCTAAGTTGCCCAGCCCAGACTGGCACTTGTGATTCTGCCTCCTCTCCCAGATTGTGCTGGTATTGTAGCCCTGTGTGAGCAGGCCCAGCTTTAGGCCTTAGATTTCAAAGGTCATTTAAAATGAAAACCTTTTGCGTAGAGTAAAAAGGTTGAGTGTGCTCTTCATTTAGTCCATACATTCATTCAACAACCATTTGGATTGAACTCTATCTTTAAAAAGTTAAGAAAAAGTCGTTGCTGAAGGTTTTCTTACCACTAGGAAATAAAGCAGGGAAGTGATAAAGCCGAGGAAACACAGTGTGAGGCTTTTGGATGTGTGACGTGGAACAGTACAAGAATGGTGGATCCCGCCTTTTTGAGGAAGCTGCTGGAGTGCAGAGGGTGAGGCTTCTGGCTTAAGGAACTGGGTAGGTAGGATGAGTATTATGTAGACAAAGTAGGTTGGTAAAATAATTTGGTTGAGGGTGAGGGTGGTGCTCAAAGGAGAGTCTAGGAAAGGAAATTGGAGAATACTGTTTTCCTCTGTATTCTAGCCTACAAAGGAACTGTTTAATGTGGCTGCGTGGCATTAGAGAACCCATAGCTCCCTCTGCTGTTCCCCATTAGGTTTGCCCAGTTGGGTTGTTCACCTGCCTGGCTTGCGCCAGCCTCTGTGTACAGTGGTGATGCTGCTCTTGCTATAGGAAATGGGGATATACTCAGAAAAGGATTCAGGCAGAACAGTGACGAGATCAGATTCGTGTTTTAGAAAGATAACTTGATAGTCCAGTGGAGGATAGTTTATCGGAGAAAGAGAACCTGGAGGATTAGTTAGATTATTGTAGCAAACCACTCCTGACAGACCTAAGGCAGACAAAACACCAGAGATGTGGAACCCTTTTCACAGATAGAGTTAGCTAAAGTAGTAATAAATGAACGGAGCAGTGCAGGAGGAGAGCCAAGAATACAGTAAACTAGCTCTCTGACTTCGCAACTGGTGGGTGGGCAAACAGTGGATATTAGAGGAAGCAAACAGATTGAGAAGGGTGAATTCAGCTTCCAACATCGGTGAATAGCCCAGAGGTCATAGGTAGTAATTCATACTAGTGTGGGGCTCAGGAGCGCTATCTAGGCTGGAAGTTAAGGTTTGGCAGCCTGCACCTTCTTGTGCCCTAAGTGTTGCTGCTGTTGTGTTGGTTACCAAGTGGAGGAAAGGGAAGAGTCCTGAAAGGCAGGAGGCCCATGGAGGCACTAGACACCAGTATGTGACCTGCCTTTCCTGCCACCGAATGTTTATAGATTATTTTTGTTACCAAGCTCCAGTCCTAAGACATTCACAGAGAACAAGAAACTAGCATTCACTTGTACTTGATGATAAACTCATCAGTCTGCTGAGATTAGTCACAGAGTTTAAGCCATAATTTTATCTTGATGGATAAATAGTTTTTGGTCTGCTGAGTATATAGCAAGAGGCAGACAGCAGGAGGCTGATGGCAGCTGAAAATACTGGAGGAATGAGGATAGGAAGAAAGGCAGCGGGGTGATTAGTGCATTGTCAGGGATGATCTCCCTGCTTGGAGGGGTAATCAAAGCCAGTTTTTAAGAATGGCCTACATCTGACCCACGGGAATCCCTGTGGCGATGTCCCTGGATCATATTCTGGATAGAGGTGTGTAGAATCGTAAAATATTTTTCACACTGGAGTGTAAGACCACTGTAAGTCCCGTCTCCAGCGTGTGCGTATCTCTCCGCAGGTTTGGCTTCCTTAGAAACTTCCTCTCCCTTCGTGCTCTATAGTGCTTTTTTTCTTTTTCCTTTTTTTTAATTGAACCCAGAGCATTCTACTGAGCTATGTCCCCCACCTTTTTTCATTTTTGTTTTGAGATGGGATCTTGCTGACCAGTCTGGGTACAAATTTAGGATTCTCTTGCCTCAGCCTCCCACAATGCTAGAATTATTAGGAGTGCACCGCTATGTTCTGTTCTTAGATGAATTTTTATTGCCAGGTCTTAAATTATATCATTAGCAACACTGTTTAATTTTCTAATTGTTTAATTTTTAAAAATAGCTGATTGAGACCAAGAAGGTTAACTATTGCATGGCTTCTCTGAGAAAACTAAACTATGAAAAAGTAGAAGAGATGGAAGAAAGCAAGATGATAGACTTTGTAAAGAGGAAAAGTGGATGTGAGGTGGGGGGTAGAAAGGGGAAGGGAATATGATATGTAAATAATAAAAAAGTGAAAAAGCAAATGGCTGATTGGGGACCCAATCAATATTTGTGAAATAAAAGTTTCTAAATGTGAAACATATACTTAGTTAGAATCAGCCAGTATTGATTCAAAGCTTAATTTGATATGCAGCAGACAAAAACCGAACACAAAAACACTGAGTAGTTAACTTTCTCATTTCTTCCAATTTTGATATACTCCCAGTACCATTCCAGATGGAGAGAAGTTCTTTTCATTCAGTGGCTGCCTTAGGTAGGGATCTTCAAAGCTGGACCATAGACAGGTTTTATATTTTTAAGTGGTTGACAAAACATCAAAAGACTTACATTTATCAACATGTGAAAATTACACAGAATTCGAATTTTGCTATTTCTCAGGTTTAGTTGGAACAACGGTGCGCCCATTCGTCTGTGACTGCCTTTTTACTATCTCTGCATGGGTGGGTGATTGAGGTGGAGACTGTATAGCTTAGGTTGGCAAAAATATTGATGATTTGGGCCTTTCCAGAAAGTTTCCTCACCCTGTCTCCGTATGTGAGGATTAAAGTCTCACTGAACTAGTTGAGAAGGATTTTACTCTAGGAAGGATTACACTGCTTAAATTTATTTGATGGTTTCTTCAGAAAATGTGTTCTTTGCCAATTGCTCTGCTGACGCTGTCTTTCAGATTATGCCTTCCCGTACATTATCCTTGTGCTGTCTTTGGTCACTCTGGCTGTGTACATGTCGGCTTCTGAAATAGAGGTGGGAAACCTTTTTTCCTTCATTGAATTTTTTTTTTGTAAATTTGACAACTGAATTGTATAGATGATACGATAAAGTATAGGTGATTGTTTCCGTAACTGTTGGCTGATTGATGCCACTTGGTAGCTTTTAGCTTGTTACTTGAGTTTATGGAAGTCCGTGGAACGGTACAGTATATTCCTTGGGATGTTAGTTAAGTACTGAAGTAAACTTTACACCACATTGAAGAAAAAGTCATTTTATAGGATTTGTTCACATAGTAAATGTGTAGCTATTGAAATGATGAAACTTAACACTATTTTGAGAGAAATATAAAAATACTGTATATACAACTGATTTTGAACTTTATTTTATAATATCCAAGCTCAGAGTCCTTTAATACTTGGGTGAATTGTAGAAGATGTGAATCGTAGCCACCTTAGTTCTGATTCTGTTCCTTATTTTGCTGTGTCTCTCACTTTTTAGTACGTGCTCTTTGTGCCTTCCTTTTTAAGAATTTTTAATACTTTTTTGTGCCTAACTTTTTAGTTCAATGGAATGCTCTTAGTATAAAGAACTTTACTTTTTATTATTGTTTTCAATCTTATGTACATTTATTTTCAGAATACCTTTTTACCAAAAAAAATCTGTTATGATTCATTGGAGTAGAATAGAAGATCATGTCATCACATATTTCTAAATAATCCTATTTTAAGGAACTAAGTTATTATCAATAAAATATTAACAATAACTGAGAATTAATAGTATATTTGACTGCACAGCTAGGGGAATTGTACTTATTAAGCTTTTAATCAAAATCAGAAAATTTTGGCTACTATTAAGAACTCAAGAAACAACAAATCCTGGCAAGGCTGTGGGGACCAAGGAAACCTTTGTTGGTGGGACTGTAAACTGGTACAGCCACTAAGGAAACCAGTGTGACAATTCCTCAAAAAACTGAAAATAGAAATTCCATTTGACCCAACTATACCTCTTCTGGGTTTCTTTCCAAAAGGGGTAAAGACATCATGTGGCATGATACTTGGATACCCATGTTTACAACAGCACAACCCAGAGTAGCTAAATCTTGAATGGATAAAGAAAATGTAGTATAGATACTGTGACATAAAAAACAGGTAAATTTGAGTCATTCATAGGAAAATAATTACCTTGAAACCATTATGCTTAGTGAAATAAATCAGAAACAGATGATTACATATGACTTGGTTTCTCTAAGAAACCCAAAGTACAGATACGTAAAATAGCAAAATAAAAGAGAGATGGTGGGGAAAAGGAGATAGAAGGTGTGGAGGAAAAGGAGATGCGCAGAGAAGGAGGGACAGGCTGGGAAGGTGGAAGGGACGTACAAATGATGAGGCTGCAAAATGTGTATGCACCAGTTCCCCAAGTTTAAAATAATTATTATGAATCACAAATATACTAATACAAGGAATACTTTTGGGAAAATGAGCATTTTTACTCATAATCTATTCTTATGCAATCTTATGAAAAAATTCTATAATTATGTGACTTTTTAATATATTACATTTAAGTGATTGATATTAAATACATTAGGGCCTCTGATTTGAACACTGTTTAGAGGCTACATTCTAAGGAATGAAAGTATAAGGTCTTAAACTCCTCTGTGCTTGCTAACCTAGTGCCTGTGATCTGTCTTACACTACTACCTACAGTTGGTAAGATGAGCTTTCTCATAATTCTTAATAAAAGGTCAACCAGAAAAAATATTTATGTTTTAGCTATTTTGGGGTGGTTGTTATTGATAGCACTTTTTGTATATATTAGCAAAACAGTGAGTGGGAGAAAAACACATAGAAATCATTGTGATTTTAGACAGAAAAAATAGTGGAGGAACTAAACAGTATTTTTATGGTGACAGTTCCATTGTTTCTGTTTAGAGACTATCTTCATTTCTCTGCAGACTGTAATCAGCATTGAAATATGAGTAAAGAAAACAGAATTAGTTTTGACACTTTTATCAACTATTGGGAAAACAGTAATAGTAGATTCGAGGGATACATGTTTGGATATTTGAATAAAATAAGGCTTTTCTGAAATATTTCTATCCATAGTTGAGAACTAGGTGTCCACTTATAAAATAGCTTGATACTTACTTGTTGCCTGCCCCTCTGAGCGCTTCCTATGTAGAAGGTCCTCCCTCCAGATGTGAGCCCTGCACACGAGTCAGAAATAGGAACCCAAAAGAGGGTAAGACAGTCGTATTCTAGGCAACTTAATGAATCATGTAATGATAAGAGAAAGTTGGTGACTAACTGATGCAAATCACATATTCGTGTGTTTATTAGCACTGGTGGATGTTACTTACATTAATTAGATCCTTCCAAGTTTTGCGTATCGTGGGATATTACTAAAGATTAAAAGAATCAGAATATTTGCCTGAGTTTGCTCTTTTCTAATTATCCAGGCAGCAGACTCAGACTGCTAGATGTTAAGGAAATTGGGTTTGTGTACCTCCTTTAGACCCGCAGCTGTTGGGCCAGTCCAAGAAAGCATGAAATGTGGAATTCCTTTTCTGGTTCACATGGTGAGGTGAACTAGGACTTAGAAGGAGGGGCCCTGAGGCTTACATGACCACGGAAGGTCCCGTTTCCTATCGGTAGTATGGTTGCTGGACTGGGTAGTTCTCAAGTCCTTTTCAGCTCAAGTATATTAATGATTCCAAGGTGTTAATGACTTTGTATAAAATAAGTTATCTCATGGATAATTTGATAATCTATATATATCTCTCTTTCGTAAAATCTTATAGAACTGCTATGATCTTCTGGTTAGGAAGAAAAGACTTATTGTCCTCTTCAGCCACTGGCTACTGCATGCCTATGGGATCATCTCCATCTCCAGAGTGGATAAGCTGGAGCAAGATCTGCCCCTGTTGGCTTTGGTACCCACACCAGCCCTTTTTTACTTATTTACCGCAAAATTTACCGAACCTTCACGGATACTCTCTGAGGGAGCTAATGGACATTGAGTGTAACTTGCCAAAAAGGACCCTAAGAAGTGTTTGTCATTTATAAGTAAAAAAAATTAAAAATGTATTTATACAGTACTGTTCTGTCATACATTGGAACAAGACTATTAGCACATTGTTACGTTTTTTGTTTTTTTTTTTACTTAACAGACTTTATGATTAGATTTGAAAAATATAAAACACCATGCTATTCCGTTACACAGTAACTGTTATCTTCACACTAGAAGCCTGTTGAAGTGTCACCTGTTCCTTAGCGCCTAATGGTGTCTCTGTGCAGGTAGCAGTGGGTCGTTCCCATGTTATTAAGAAAGCCTTCAGCAAGTATAATCTGAAGTCCTTGGCAGGGCATAATTATGCACGCCTGTTGTGAATTACAGAGAGAAACATACGTGGGAGTCTGATAGCCAACGTGGAAGTAATGTATATTTTTGTTATTTATTTTCACCAATGCAGTATTTGGTAATATTACAAAAATAAAGCATAATTTATAACAGGTTTTCTGCTTATAAATGATGTGGTTAAAGACATGTTGGGATTGTTGTTCCTGTAAAAGAAAATAATAATAAAAATCTTAATGACAAAAACCCCAAAGTTTGATTTGTTCTTTTGTCACATTGATTATGGAAGTAATTAAAATGTTAAGTTGTAAATTCAGTGTCTCTTTTCCCAAATTAATAAATCCTTGTATGTACATATTCTTTTCTGTGTGTGTGTATGTGGTACTGGGGAGTGAACTCAGGGTCTTTATAGCAAGCTGTATCCTCAGCCTTTTATTTTTGTTTTTAATTTTGAGAGAAGAGTCTTGCCAAGTTGCTAAATTGCCCACACTCAGCTCACACATATAGTCCACCTGCCTTAGCTTTCCACAGTGCTAGAATTATAAGCCAGTACCAGTACCACTAGGTACAGCTGCTTTTGTCTTATATCTCATTTTTGGAAAAAAATACACATGCATACACATACATAATACTGTATCTTATGGATTCTATGACACTTTTTTTTTTTTACATTGAGCCATTTCTGAGATAGGATGCATCTTACAGGTGGCTTCTTAGACTTATCAAATACTGAATATATAAACAGTTTTCCAGCGGCTGGATTTTGATAGGTATGCTGTGACGCTTATGCTCCACAGGCTTCAAGAGACTCCTAGTCATAGCCATGAAGCAAAGTGGAACTTTTTTTTTTTTACTTTTATTTATTTATTGAAACAGAGTCTTGCTCTGAACTCACTATGGAGCCCAAGCTGGTCTTGGACTCATGGCAATCCTGCCTCAGCCTCCTGAGTGCTGGGATTACAGGCGTGCACCCCCATGCATGGTTTATGTTGTGCTAGGGAATTGGATTTTGGTATTTAGTGCTTCCTAGGCCAGTGCTTTAACCACCGAGCTGTTCCTCCAGCCCCACAAAGTGGACCTTTTAGCACCTCACCTACTAATATGACCATGTTTGTCCCTTTGTATCACATAGAAAGTTATGAACTGATTCTGCTGCTTGGGTCTGACAAGTAGATTATAACTCACATGCTGAAGCCTCTGTGATCAGCTGCAAGTGAGAATAAATACAGCCAGTTTTCCTGTGGTTTTGTTGATGTCTCTTAGATGCACCGCAGCTGTGTCCTTGAGTGGTCTTGTTAGTGATTTTTTCTGAATGCGCTTTTCCAAGTACATTCAGTGCTCAGGAAATGGACCTTCTTGATACACTTGCGCTTCTTCTTTCCTGTAGGAATAAAAAATAAGATTTAAAATTCTGTTGTGTCTTGCAGTTTTGGTGGCTGTTAGGGTTCATTAAAATTCTGAGTTGACTGGGATTTGTAGCTCAGCAGTTAGAGTGGTTGCCTGGCAAGCACGAGGCCCTGGGTTTGATTCCCCAGTCCCACATAAGCCAGGCATGATGGTACATGCTTGTAATCCCTGGAGTCAGGAGCTGAGGTATGAGAATTGCAAGTCTGAAGCCAGCCTGGGCTCAAGAACAAGACCTTGTCTCAAAAAAATAAAATTCCAAGTTGCCCTAATAACCTTCAGCTAAATAATCAGGTCGAAGGGTATGTGGCAGATGCCATGAACTGGAGTATCAAGACTATCTCCTGGTACCATATATCTGAAGCCATTTTAGTAATCGTTTTCTCAGATGACTTATTCTAGCAGAAATACTTGGATACAAAGGGGGAAAAAATCATGGAAGAAATTATGGTTACAGATCCTCAACGGCAAAGATTTCAAGAATACTATGTTTGTATTTTAAATTTGCTTTCATAAAAGCAAGACCATAACAATTCATAGCCACTGTGAATTTTAATGTTGCTAAATAATTTGGTAAAATGTGGTCATTAAAATACTTTTTAAAAAGTTGTCCTATCAATTTTCTTAAGTTTTGACTTAGGAATCTGAAGGACTTTATACTTGTTGCTGCTGTGATAATACAGTGATTTGCTAACCAGTCCCAAGTAATTTAAAATATAGAACATTTTCTTGATTAATGTGGATCACTTGGTAAACTTAATGACTACTTTTGTCATATTATTTGTCAGGAATCATTGGTTTGCAAGATTTGTCTGCACACTGGAAAGGTCTTTGTGTACATGCCTTACACCTCCAGGCATTCATGTTGAATTGCTGTGGCTGGATGGGGTAAGCAGTGTTTTCAAAACCTCCTTTTGGTTCTAGTGTTTGAGAACCACTCATCTAAACTCTCAATCATGACGGCCATGACCTGAATATTGTGTGTATAAAACATAAATATATACTTTTCTATATAAAATTTCTGTTTTTGAGACAGTCTCATTCTGTAGTCTAGACCGGTTCTGAAATCATTATGTAGCTCAGGCTGGCTCAAACTCACTGGACAAAGCAATTCTCCCAGTGCTGAGATTTCAGGTATGTGCCACCATGCCCAGTTAGTATGTGGTGCTGGGAGATTGAATCCCAGCCTCAGGTTTCCTAGGCAAGTGCCCTAATCATTAAGCTATGTCCTCAGCCCCAAGACTTCATTATTTAGGGAGATGTTTTGAAGAACTCTTGGGCAAGGGGGTTTTTGCACTGAAATTTTGATTCTATGTGATAAAATTATAAATAGGTTTTTAAAACCAGAATTATCAAAAGCATAGACAGTTGTATTAGGTCATTTTCACTCACAATAACATAACAGACAGTTGTATGAATTGACTTTATCTTTTGAAATAATTCTTTGGCCTTAAAAAGTGTTCCATAGAGCATGTATCAAAATATTTTGTAAATACTCATTTATCTATAACCCAAGTTCAGTGAATGGAATAACACTTAAGCACTTCTGGGATTTTGATACAAAATTCTTAATACTATGAAAATCTGTAGAAAGTTACTATTTGGATTGATTGGACATATATTAAGAAATAACTTAGTTATCTTTTGTTTGCAAGAAAGAAAGGGAAAAACTTAATGATCTTAGTTTTCAGGAGCAGTCTGGCATTCAGCACTGTGGCAAGATTTTTCTTTTCAGTACAGCAGATCTCCACACGCCATGCTGCTTGAGGCTTCTTGGCCAGCTCCTTAGGTAAGACATCGCTGTGTACTCCCAGCATCCAGTAACACAGCACTTTACCCTCCCAGAAGTTGTTCCAAAGGAGGAGGACTCCAACACAGGAACATTCAAAAGCTAGGAGATTGCTAGGTGGCTTGGGAATGGCCAACTAATGTAAGGGCCAGTCTTAACTCTGACCTCTGCAGAAGAATAGGAGATTTCAGCGACCTGGTGAATGCCTGGTGTGAGTCTAATTTCATAGTTCCTATTAATCACCAGCATTTTACAACTGGTGAAACTTAAGGGTGAAGATTAGATAACATGTAAGACGCAGAGCTAGGGTTAGTTTATACCTTGCTCCAAAGCCCACCATAAAGAGGCAAGAGGAGTTAGGGGAAGGCAGAATTTTCCTTTAGATCTCCGCTCATTTACAGCTTCTTCAGTCTCTTCCCTGATTCCTAACCTGATTGCTTCTCAGACCACATGTTCAGTGCAACTGGGATTTTTATATACATTTATAAGATGCTGGATTCTCCCACTAGGCCACAAGGTTAGGTCACAGCCTAAGGGATAATTCTGCTGCAGTGGAAGAGCTGCTACACAGACCTCATGGTAGCAAGGCAAAAAATATTACCTGGCCCTGTACAGTACTGGATGGAGTGTGAATTCTGTTTTGCCATGGGCTGTGTATCTATTTCATTTACCACTATACCCCAGGTGTCTAATAGGGTGCCTGGCACAGACCAGGCACTCAGTAACGCTTATTGACTAGACTGCAGCATTAACAGTAAAGCATGAGAAGATGAAACCAAAAAGCAGGAGAAATTTCAATAATCTGTATACCCAAATATCAATATTTCAGTGTCTGCAAATGGCACTGTATTTTAAATGGGAATTTTTCCATAAATAATTACTGACTGAAAATATATTTTCCTAAGAATACATTGCATATTTTTCATAAAATTGGCATTTTAAAGATTTTCAATGGAAATTTCATTTTTTCTAGGTTAATCACTGTGACAGTTTCCACTCTTGTGTGCCTATGACACAGGAGTCACCCTTTCTTCTCCTTCATGGCTCAGCCTGTGTGATCCGTCAGCTTTGCTGTCTCCCAACAAAACTTTCTTCTCTTTGTGAGACCAAAGGTGAACATTCCCCGCATCAACTCTCTAATTCAGAATTTGGCTAACATTTTATGCAAAGGGACAGAGAATGAGTATTTTAGCTTTGGTGGGTCACGTGGCCTCTGTCAGAGCTACTCTGTCATTGTAATGTCAAAGCAGACATGAATGGCTGTTTCTACAAAACATGGACATGGGAATTTGAATTTCATATAATTTTATGATGTAATGAAATACTATTCTTTTAAAAGTTTCTAATCATTTAAAAATATAATTCAGCTCAGCTTACAAAAAACAGAAGGGAGGAGAGTTGGCTAGTTTGGTCCTAAGCAGCAGTAAGCTTATCTCTTGTTGTAAATAAGAGTTGCTCAGGAATCTGCACATGATTCCTAACATCTGGGAAAATGGGAAGCAGCTCAGAGTATAGGTAGAAGTTCAAAACTCTAGTTTTGTTTCAGTTCTTATTAGTCTGTAAACCTTCTTAAAGGTCTGTGGGTTAGGGATGACAGCTTCAATAGAAATTTCGATTATGGGCAGTATAGGTCAGTGGTCTCCAAATTCTTTTGGCCTTTCACCTATATCTTGAGCCTTGATTTATGCATTTATAAAATCTGTACTTATCAACTGGATTGATAAGTAGATGTCTACAGTAAAGATACACAAAAATAAAAATTTAAAAGGATGACAAAAATTTTAGTATTTGCTTTTCATATGCAAATTAATAATCATCTTCCATTTTGGAGATAGATGCTGACTGCTTTAGAATCAAGACTCTAGGATCTACAGTCTGTATCATACCAGACGTCAGCTACAGTTGAAGAGAGGTGGGAGGGTGCTTCAATGTAGTCAGGAGGAAAAGTGACCTCTACTGTGGACTAGTTGACACTGAGAGATGATTTAGCTCTTAAAATGTGCTTGACTTACAGTGATAAGGATGGCCAGGCCTTGCAGGGGAGATGCAAGGAGAAAGGAGGCGCACCCAGGGTCATGGAACACTAATCCATAACAATAGCACCAGGCTCCACAGGACTACTCAAACAGCTTTTTGGTTAATAAGAGGGCTTAACTACAGAGCTATTTACTGGAGGTTGAAACAGTATTTCTCGAGAAGCAATAGCCCCAGAATACAGAACTTACTAAATACTGGAATATTATAATCTCATCGCTTTTCCTCATTCTATTTTTTTCCCCATCTCACTTGCTATAACCTACCTTTGAATTGCTTATCTAATGATTATGCTCTTTAAAACTTTAATAACCTCACCGATTTGTACACTTTCCAGAGGATACTGTTTTCATCACTTAATCTCTTCACATGCTGTTTTTCTTCCTTCTCCGCTCACCTGACCCGTACCATTGCACCTTCCCAAGTGACCCTGCCACCAGATGTCTAGGCTCTTATCTGTGCAACGGTTCGCTTCTGTGTTTTGCATTGCAGTCCTAACCTAGACAGGGGTTCTATCTGTGTCTAACATGGCATTATTGCAGCATTTGAAGAAGGTGAAGTTGATAATGATTTGGAGAAACTGGTCTGCCTGCTCACAGGGCAAGCCTCTTGGACAGGAAATTTCAGAAGGAATCATTAAAATTTTTTTTAGAGAAGACAACGGATGATATTTTTATACTAGCTTAGGAAGCAAAAATGAAATTATATTTAATTTCTTCTGTTTAAAAGACCAGGGTATGTGCAAAGAATTTTTAAAACTCTGGAAAATGTAAAAGGAATTTTTAAAATCATAACAAAGTTGATATTTAGTTATCTAGAAAAATTTCTTTGGAAGAAAGAATTGGCAAACACTTTTGCGCTGCCATATTTAACTCCCAACTGAGTATCAATGTTAAACTCAGTGTGTATAACATTACTGGGATGCGTTACTTGGCACCTGCTTTTCCTTCTCTGGATGACACCAGCTATAGTAAAGAAGAGGGAGATCTGTCACCAAAGCGCTGAGCTGTTACTTACGAACATCTCTTGGCGGCTCCTGTTTCACAAGTTGATCCAGCTCTTCAATATTTCCTTGTAGCCAAGTACTGATGTACTCCATTTTTTTGTCTCTTAAGTACAACTTGTCTATTAAACTTTTTATTTCTTGCAAGGTTCTTTCACCATTGTGCACCAAGTCCTTAAAGAAATAGTATTTTTGTGTATGTGAACATAAAGTGCAACAAAATAACATTCTTTCTGAGTGTATTAAATGCAAGACAAAAATTTCGTTTTAGGTATGCAAAGTAAGTTTTGTGTACACAGCCAGTTGGCAAGATTCTATAAAAGAGTCGAGAAAAAATGTATCAAAAGAGATTCTATGGGATTTCCAGTGAGCTTGAATTTTTAACTGGGTACAGAAATGGGAGTGGTGGCATGAAAGCCATTCCACTCTCCTAGCAATACAGAACTGCAGAGGCTCAAAGGAGAAGCTCTGGGATCAGGTAAGAACTCTGTTAAATTCCCAAATTCCTAAACTTTTTGGTTTTGAACAAATTAAAATCAGCCTCCACAGTTTCACTGTTAGAAAGGCATTTATTAACACTTCCTTTACTCAGTGTCTTAAAGATTAAACAATAAAGGTTTTTATGTAAACTTAAGAACTTAAGCTGCGCCTGAGTTGAAATTTCACTCCAAAGTTTGGAGGGATGGAGATGATGCATGGCTAGTGAAATGTGAAAAGGAATGAGTTAGGAACTGACACCTTGATCCTAAAACAAAATGTGTTTAAAGTGATCTAGGAAAGAAAGAAAAAAGGCTTTCCAGTTTAGTAGTGTAGAAAGATAATTCCTAAAAGATCACAAATTTATAGTGACATTTAGAACAATGCTATATTTTAGGATGAGATGACTACCCAGCAATATTGAACTCTTCTCATGCACACATGCATGCACGCGCACACACACACACACACACACACACACACACACACACACACACAAAACTCACCTTTATTGTGGCCTGAAATTCTGCCCACAAACACATATATTGTGCTGAAATAGATTTAAAAATATAGTGGTTATTGAAACAGTTCCGACACTTTTATGTTTATAAAACAGTGTGTGTGTGTGTGCGCGTGTGCGCACGTGCATGCGTGCATGTTACAGTGCATGTGTTTCAAAATCTTTGTCTAGAATTTCTATTTCCAAAATGAGAGACTGACCAGATCAGATACATCTTTCACCTGGCTTTCTGCTGGGGACTCCCTGCCAGACCATGGCACATGCAAAGCAACAGCAAACAGAATTCAGCAATGGATAAAAGATACAGCCTTTGAATATAAAGTGGGATTTATTCTAGGTTCTGGGGCTGGCTTCACAATCAATACTTAGGTGGCTACAATTCCCACCATAACTGCACATCCTGAGGAACACCACCTGTGCTTCTCAGGAAAGTCTGGGCCACAGGGCTAATCAAATGTCACTGCACACCCACAGGAGTGGCTCCCCCAGAGCTGATCTGGACTCCCAGGCCAGGGTGATACTTTGCATATGTGGTCACGTTACTGCTGGGGAAATCGTGGGCATCCAGACAAGCCCTGTATGAGAAGCCTCCGGATCCACCACTCATTTTCCTCCAAGCTTTGCCTTATGGGCCTTTTCCCCTCACTGATTTTAGTCCCTGTCTTTCATTGTAATCACATTAACCGCAAGAGTGACAATGCCTGAGTCCTCTGGATCCTTCTAACCAATCAGCAAGCCTGACAGTAGTGCTGGGGACAGCTGATGCTAAAGCAAAAGCTGCAAAATCCGGCAGGGAGAAATCAACGAAGACCTCAACAAATGGAGACATAAGCTATGTTGTTCGACCGGAAGACTCCATTTTATTAAGATGCCAGTCCTTCTAAGATTGATTTCCACATTCAACAAAACCCCATTAAAATCTTAGAAGGCTGTCAGGTGTATGTGGACAAGTAGGTATAGTGTATGAAGCTACAGTTATCTGGACAGTGTGGCACTCAGTATAGAGTCAGGCATTTGGAATAAAGGGGCAGACCCATATAACTGACTTTTGGAAAAGTTGCTTGGTTAGTACAGTGAGGAAAGTGTAATCTTCAAAGAAATTGTGCTGGGTCACAAAACACACATAAAAGAAAACAATAAAATTCAACCTTTACCTCACAGCACATGAAAATGTGCACATAATCAGATTTACACATGAATACTAAAACAAGTTGTAGGAGAAAATCTTCAACAACTTGAGGTAGACAAGAGTGTTTTTGGCACAACAAAAAGGTACTAAAATTAAAGTGGACAGGGTGGAATTCAACCAAATTAAAATTTTGCAACCCATTTGAGAAAATGAAAAGCCAAGCCTCAAATTAAACATTGATGAAATACACACACACACGCACACTCAAGAACACAAACAATACAAGGTAATAAGCAAAAGATTTGAACAGGTATGTAACAAATTGTAGTTTCCAAAGATAATCCCACAAGTGTGCTGTGTGTCATGTGTCCTCTTCCCAACATGGTGCTTAGACTTCTCCCACTGGTGTTTCCTCTCCTTATTCCTAGGCCAACTGCCTTAACCCCAAGGAAGGGATATCCAACCTTCCTGAGCCACAGTGAGCAAAGAGGAATTGACTTGGGCCCATACAGAATGCCTACAGTAGTTAACACAGTCGAGTTCCAAAAAAAAAAGTAATAATAATAATAAAATAAGTAAATAAAAATTTAAAATCTCATAGCATTTTAAGAAAGTTTATGAATTTGTCTTGGGCCACATGCACAGGTGCCTTGGGCCACAGGGGTATGATGAACCACAGACTGAACAAATGTGCCATAAATCATGTGAGAATAGCACTGACTTTTGAGGCTGGGTCATGATGGTACTGTGAACGTTTCCTCTGTTCTTGGGTCACTCACTTTGGGACCCATCAGGCCACACAACTGCACAGAGAGGCCATGAGGCAGTGTCGCAGATAGTGGCCTCTTCTGAGGTCCACGTGAAAGGCAGAATCAATTTCAGACACCTGAATGAATGGGTCTGCAGATCACTCCAGCTCCCAGCCTTCAAGTCACCACAGCTGGTATCCTGGGGAGCTGACGTGGGTCATCTCTGAGCTTCAAATGTACTGCTCATCTGTGAGCTGAGTAAATGACCCCTGTTTGTCACATACCTGGGATGCTACTTGAGCTGTAATAGACAAGTGGTTCAACACACTTCACAAAGGACGATGCAGAAGTGGTCAAAGGAATGCTGGGAATGATGCTCAACAACATTACTCATAGGGGAAACAAATTAAAACCTCATTGAATTATGATTTCATATCTACTAAAATAGTTAACCTGTCACCACTTCTAAGCATTCTGCAAATGTTACATGGTGGTGAGGTGTCAGCAGAGCAACAAGGGCTCTTCTACATCGCTAGTGGGACACAAAATCTGTCCCACTGCTTCAGCAAGTTAGCACAGCTTCCTAAAGGTCCTGTCATATGTTAACCATATAACCCAGCAATTTCACTCCAACTTTGCATAGCTAACAAAGATAAATTAAAATGCAGCTACGAAAAATACTTATAAACAGATGGTCACATTTGCCTCATTTAGAATAACCCCAAAATGTGTTTCAGCTGATGAATGGAGAAACAATACGCTAAGTCTATACAATGGATATTGCTGTTCCCTAGGAAGAGACGCAAGAAATAATACCCATCTCAAATTAAAAAAAAAAAAACATTTTTCTGTGTCAAAGAAGAGAGTTGCACAGGTGTGCACATGCTGTTACCTTATTCTATCTGATGATTACAGAGAGTAAACAGATCAGTGTTTTATAGGAACTCCAGGCAGCTGTGAAGGAGCACAAGGGATATGTTGCAGTGGTGAAAGTGGGGGCCTTGCCAAAGCGGCAGCGGGTACAGTGATGCACACATTTGTCAAAATGTACTGAACCTAAGTGGTTTTTAATACACAAGATAATCGAATTGATGTGAGCAAAACCAAACCATTACACCTAAGGAACATTCATGACATAGTACTTACTGTGCTGAGCTATGAGTTGCCAATACATGTCACTTGAGTTGTGTGTAAGCAAGTCTTGTCCCCTTCTGTATTCCTCTATTCTGTCCTTCACACGTGAAATATACTTGAAATGAAAGGTACGTGATTGATGTTAGCAGTTTAGTTACTGTAGGTTAAATATCCACCTAGTCATTCAGCAAACACATATGGATCCCTTCTCTGTGCCAGCAACTGTCCAATGCTCATCAGCGTTCCATCTGGGGAACCTGTTTCCTATTAACCAACCATTTCAGACCAACCATTTCAGCATCCACAAGAACGTGGCATTCTGTTTTTTGTTTTTGTTTTTTTTTTTTTTTTGAGACAGGGTCTCGCTATGGAGCCCAAGCTGTCCTTGAACTCACAGCAATTCTCCTGCCTCAGCCTCCAGAGTTGCTGGGATTACAGGCATGCACTGCCATTCCCAGTTTATATGGTGCTGGGGAATTGAATCCAGGGCCTTGGGCTTTGTGGGGAAGTGCTCTAACCACTCAGCTCTGATCCAGTCTGGCATTTTGAATACAGTGACACAATGCCTAAGTGCATCATGTCCACAACAAAAATGTTCCTTAAGCAATGTATGTAGCAGGTGTCACAGAGCTGTGATGCTGTCAGTCTAAAGTTCAGCATGAGACGTCAGTATCAGGAGACGCTATGGGATTGCCCACTCAAATAAGAGCTTTCACAGGTGTCTTAGTTACTTTTTTGTTGCTGTGACTCAATACCCGACACCCACAAATTTAGGAAAGGAAAGGTTTATTTTAGCTCACAGTCTCGAAGGTCACAGTCCATTCAGGGGTGGCCGGCAACAATCGAAGTACATGGCGGAGACAGAGGTGGAGGCAGCTTCCCCAGACAAACAGGAAGACAAACTGAGGCTAGTTGAGACCAGTCCCCACCCTCCAGGAAGGCAGGTGCAGCTTATACATCCTTTCAGGACTCCGCCCAGTAACCAGTCCCTCCTGCATTCAGGTGTGGCCACTACACACCATTAATCCTAACTTAACTGCAATCCACCCCTCCAGACCAGACCCCACTCCACCAACATCACATGGTTCCACAGACAATCCATAACATTAAGATACATGAGACTTTTGGGGGACACTCCAGATCCTAACCACAACAACTGGGTTAGGCAACAGTGATGGTAACAGGATAGGCATAAAGTCACGGCTGTCTTTTCTCATTTCCCAGTGATCACAACATCCAATTGTCATAAAGTCTTTGGAAACTCTGAAAATATAGATTTCAGAATGCAAATTGTACACTGGCCCTAATGTAACCTGGTGTGGATCAGCTCATCTTGTGTTCACCAAATCTTGCCCAGGACTTGGGACTCAGTATGTGTTTAAACAATGTGATCTGCAAAACAGGTGCAAGTGAGTAAGGGACCGTCCTGAAGTGATCTGGTGACTGGTAGGAGGGCATCTCATGCAAACTCAGAAGTTTTGGAATCAGTCTCTCATATAGGCATACATTTACTCTTTGCTGCCTACATAGAAGTATACTAATTACTTCAATAAAAATTCTTATCATTTTATAAGAAGATTAATGCTTCTATAAGTGGATGAAATTCTCGGTAACTTGGCTTCAAAGGCCAGAAGAATGTGCTGACGATGGAAGAGTCACTTCCACAGGACAGTACATAGCCAGGGTGCAACGACCCTCCTTACGTGCTTATTACACCATATGAGATTGGTGAAATACTATTGCCAGTTGCCAAATGAAAAGACTCACCTAGAGAGATGAAGAGATTTTCTCAATGCCATTGGACCAGCCAGCGTCAGGCTAACTCCCCCACGGGCTTATTACTATGCACCCACCTGAATGGCTACATCAAAGAAGCCAGTTCTGGTGAGAATGTGGAGCACCAGGTGCCCTCATGCATTGCCACTGGTAGCAACCCTATGGGAGTTTCTCTCCTCATGATCACGCTGTCAACAGTAACTATTCTGCCAAGTGGGGTAGGTGCTCTTGAACTTACTTCTCTTAATTTTTCATTTTCCAGAAGCAAAAGGTCTGTTTTTTGGTCATATAAATAGATTTCATTTTCTAACTTCTTGAGAGTATCAAAATGATACTGGGTTGCCTGGATTTCTTGATCTCGTAATTGTTTTAAGTCTTCCTTTACTTTCACCTACTCAAGACACAAAAGCCACAGTTACCTCACAGTGTTCAGAGAGCAGAAGTCTTCCTTCAGAAAAACCTACATGCCCCCAAGCTGACACCCAACAACTTATTCATAGACCCTAGGAAGGTGGTCTGCAGACCTCTTGCCAACCTAATAGGCACCAGGAAAACTTCGTAAAACTGGATCTATCTTAATATATGAACAGCTGACTGGCAATTAGGAAAGAGGAATTTGTTGAAGCTTATAAGGAGAATTTAATATTTCTTAATGGAAAAAGAATATACTTCATGGACTTAAAAACATTCTCCACTATTTTCTATACTAAATTCTTTATTCAGTTCTTGGTTAGTATGCTGTTATAAACCACATGGTCTTTATTAATTTTCTAATCATCACCAGCAGCATACAATTAAAAAACAGAACTGTATGTATAGTACAAAAACTATATGTACTTTAAATTTTCTCATTTTTGCTACACTCACAACATGGTATAAAATTTTTGATATAGCACATCTCAAAGCAAAATGGGAGTCTTTCTATGTCACATACATCTTTATCACTATTTACTGATTAAACATTTTTCAAAAGTAGTAAACACCTCTTTACCTGCTTCGTTTTGTCCATTCCACCTCCATGACCTCTGCCCACTCATCCTTAAAGAGCTTAATCCACTCTTCCACATTACAAATAAGGAAAGTGGGGTCTCCTCAATATTTTTCCCATTGTTGTATTTAGTTGATTCAAGTCCTCTTTCCCTCCCTTCCTTCTCTCTCTTTCTCACTCCCCCATGCTTCTTTGACTAAAATTTTAAAATACTGGCATCCAAAAAGTAGCTGTAGATTTTATGCAAACTTCACTGGCACCAGGTAAATAGTACTATCTGTATATACTGTGTCTAGTAAAAGAAAAATGAATGAGTTCACTCTTTACCGCGTTGTCTGTGAATCTTGAAAAGTCCCTTGTAATCTGGAAAATGTTCCAGTTCATTAAAGCCTCCTCCTGTTTTTGTGCTATTAAAAACAAAGAGAAAAATAATTATCTACGAAATTTTGTAGTTGAGATACATTAATCAAAATAACACATGCATATAGTTTTAGAAGTCAAACACCACAAATCATTAGTATTACTTTTAACAAACTCCAGCCATCAGTTGTTCCTCAAATGTGCTCCTACTCCTGTGTCCAAATTTCCAGAATCATCCATTAAAAAACATTTTTAGTTGTCTTTCTTCCATTTAGCTCAATGTTCTTAACATGGTTAGTTTGTTTGTTAGTATATGTTTGCAGTACATTAATTTATCACATCTTAATTACATTTATTGTCCCTTCCCTTCTCTGCCTTCCTTATTCTCTTGTCCCCAGATCCCCTTACCATGTCCTCAAAGTCTACCTCCCTGTTTCCTATCATCCTTCATTTTGATGGTAATATTATTAAAACACATGCTTATATGGCAATTTCTTGAATTTATCATTTTAAGACAATTTCTATTTACTTCCTCATACAGTAGAGGAGGACCTAGCGTGCTTACTCCCGGTGGTCGTTGCAGAAATTGAGTCAACTTGTTGCACCTGGCACATGCCAGGGGAATAGCTTTCAGTTATGTGTCATTCACTTGCGGGCCAGAAGTGGGCAGGGGCACCTTACTAGCAGCTTCAATGGAGGAAAGAAAGAAGGGAGATAAATTGTTGCAGCCTCTCTGGAAGAAAGCTCTGGCCTCGCCTTGACAGGGAGAGACTTCCTTTTTTCATGGCTTGCTCGGATCTTCATTTCGCAGATTTCTGGAGTAGACTCCCATCAGTCTCGGGTCTTCGCCTTGTTTTCTTGGACAATCATCCACAGAAGGCTCATCCGCTGTCCTGCAGACTCAGACTGTTGTCCTTCTGGCACGATCCTGAGCAGATACTGAACCCTCCAGCTCTCCAACACGAGCACGGCCCATTTGGACTATCTCTCTCTTCAAATTTGTAAGCCTGCCAAATAAATTCCCTTTATCTCTATAAATTCTGTTAGCTCTCCCTGCCTTAGAACACTAACCAATATCCTCCCCTTCCCACATCCTCACCTACACCCGCGGCTTTTCTGCTCCTTGTCTCTAACATCCTCATAGAGATATTATTTTTGTTTAAACAAACTATTTGGAGCACTGTGACAACGTAAGGATTAGGAAACAATGAGTTAAGTAGTGTAATATAAAATTTCCATTTTACACCTTTTTCTGTTTTGCCTGTAGTGAAGAATTACTTTAAAAATTTGCTCTGTGTTTTACGAACATACCATTAATTCACACCCAAACAGACAACAGAACCATAGTCTTTTAAAATAGTATTTCCCACTGCTACAGTTTGGGTAAGTGTCCCCCAAAGGTTCACACTTTAAAGGCTTGGTCTGCACGGTGGGGCTGCTGGGAGTGGGGGGACCATCATGCCCTTGGTCCACTGGGATGTGC
Organism: Ctenodactylus gundi; assembly: GCA_004027205.1. NCBI lineage: Eukaryota > Metazoa > Chordata > Mammalia > Rodentia > Ctenodactylidae > Ctenodactylus > Ctenodactylus gundi. The sequence continues at coordinate 296,021 of PVKB01001711.1, read as the reverse complement.
CCTTGGAAGGGGCTGAGGGACCTCAGCTTCTTCCTCTTCATTTCTGCATCTTGTTTACGAGGTGGACAGTTTGCTCTACGACCCCCTCCCTGTCATTGCCACTCTGCACCTGCAATGGAGGCCCAAAGCTTGTTCTGGAGCCAAAATCCCAAAACTGTGAGTCAAAATGAAACTTTACTGTTTGTAAGAAATTATTTCAGCTATTCCACTATAGTAATAAAGAGCCCACTAACACAGACGTAGTCAAAGAAATCAGCAAATAACTCACGTCCATTTCTGCCCCTTCTCCACTGAGCCTCCGAACTGTGCCTTCTGGACCCCTAAGTCCTCAGGCCTGCTTCCCAGCTGACCTAGGGCTGCCCTCTGCCTGTCTGTTCTGTTGGATCTCCTGTTTCCTGATTTGTATTCCTCTTTTTCCTGATTTATTCCATTTATTAAAGTAAATTTTGTACTAGCTTCATGAGAAAAAGTAAATGACATCAAGGTTTTGAGATCTTGTCCATCCAAATGTGTCCAGTCTGTGTTTATATTTGATTGACAGGGTGCCTAGATATCTAATGTTGGTAATTCTATTATTTCAGAATTTTGAAGGTCATCGTCTTCTAAATTCTAGCCACATGTTACTAGTAAGAAATCCGAAACCATAATAAGTCTTAGTTTTGTGTGTGAGCTCTCCTTTTCTACTTTCAAAGCCTTTTAAGATCTGGGTTTCTCTTTTTTCTTCCGAAATTCTACAGTGATATGCATGGCTGTCTCTTTTTCTTTCTCATATAAATCTGGGAATTTGTATTACACTTTTATATAATTTTGTTCCAACTTGATCATGGTGTGTGATCTTTTTAAAAATTTGTTGCATTCTGTTTGCTAGTATCTTATTGAGGATTTTTGTATTTATATTCATTAAAGAAGTTGACCTGTAGTTTTCTTTCTTTGTTGGGTCTTTACTTGGGTTGGGGATCAAGACGATACATGTCTCGAGGAAATAGATTTACCTTTATAATTTTATTTTACTTTTATAATTTTATTTTACTTTTATAATTTTGTCCTTTAAATTTTTTTGCTGTTCTCTTTATCTGTCTGGCCTGTTAAGTTAGATTTTTGGCATTTTAGAATAGCCTGCTAGGGCTTTGCCCACTTACTCCTCTCTTCCTATCTTCAAATTTCCTTGTCTCATAAATTAAATTCCAAAATTTTAGCTATTTTATTTTTAATTTCTAAGCTCTTTCTGTTTGACCTTTTAAGTAGATTTTTAAAATTATTTACATATCACAACTGTTTCTTCTTCCTACCCACCCAAGGATCCCCTGCCCTGTCCCCTTTTCCTGTACACAAAATCTATCCTCTTGCTTTCTTCCATCTCTCTCTTACTTTTCTTTTGGTTTAGTTTTCATATACTAGAGAAACCATATGATGTTTAATCTTCTGTGTCTGATTCATTTTGCTAAGTAGAATGGTCTCCATTGTCCGTATTTTCCACGTCTTTACCCATTCATTTGTTGTTGACACGTTGGCTTCTTCTAAGAATTGGCTATCACAAATTCACTGTGATAAGCATGGGTATGCCAGCATCACTCTTGTGTGATTGCTTTAACTTTTTGGGAAGATATCTGGAGGAGATGTAGCTGTGTCTAATGAGATATCTATTTTGAGTTTTTTGTTTTGTTTTATAGAAATCTATACTGCTTTCCACATTGGATGTATCAGTTTACTGTCCCACATGCAATGTAGAAGGTTTCCTTTCTCTCTTTTTTTCTTGATGTTTCCTTGCCAGCATTTGTTATTTTTTGAGTTTTTAATACCAGCCATTCTTCATTCTTTTTTTTTTTTTTTTTTTTTGAGACAGGGTCTCACTTTGCAGTTCAGGCTGGTCCTGAACGTACTACAGAGCCCAGGAATACCAGCCATTCTTCCTAGAGTGAAATGGAACCTCAGTGTTGTTTTGATTTACATTTCTCTGATGGTTAAAGATGCTGAGCATTATTTTTCATGTATTAATTGGGCATTTGGATTTTTCTGAAGTATTTATTCATCTCAGATCCCAATTTTTTGATTAGGTCCTTTATTTTGGAGGGTCTAATTTTTTTTTTCAGTTCTTTATATATTCTGATAATAGTCCTCTGTCTGAAAATTAGCTGGGGAAAATTTTTTTCTCATGCCATCAGTACCCTTTTCACTCTGTTGATTTTTTCATCTGTGGTGCAGATGCATTTTAATTTGATATAATCTTAGTTTTTGATTCTATGTGCTTTGGGTGTCTCAATGAGAAAGTCTTTGCCTACACCTGTGTCTTCAAGGGTTTTGCCTACTTTTTTCTTTCAAGAAGTTCAATGTTTCCATTTTAATGTCTAAGTTTTTATCCATTTTGATTTCATTTTTGTGAATGGTGAAAGCTATGGGGATAGTTTTATCTGCATGTGGCTAGCCAGTTCTCTTAGCACCATTTGTTCAAGAGGCTATTTTTATTCCAATGTATGTTTTTGGCCTCGCTGTCAAAGATCAGATGGTTGAAGGTATGGAGATGTTTCTGCATCCTAAATTTTATTCCCTTGATCTACCTGTCAGCTTTTATGCCAATACCATGTCATTTTAAAATCACTGTTCCTGTGATAAAAATATAATTTTAATCTGGTATCGTGATGCCTCCTGCCTTTGTTTTGTTGTTTAGCATAGTTTTGGCTATTCTGGGCCGTTTGTGGTTCCATATAAATTTTCAGATCATTTTTTTTCTAGTTCTGTAAAAATAATGCTTTTGCTGTCTTGACTGGAATTGGTTTGAATTTGTGTATCTGTTTAGGTAATAATGTCCATTCAGCCTGTCCAGAAAAAGGGAGTATCTTTCCATTTTGTAAAATTCTCCTCAATTTCTTTTTAAAGTACTACAATTTTCAGTACAGAGGTCCTTCTGTTGCTTAGTTAGGTTGATTCCTAGTTATCTGCTGTTCTTTGAGGTAACTGTGAATGGAATTATTTTTCTGATTACTTACTCTGTGTTGCTGTAAAGGAATGCAGCTGATTTTTGCATATTCATATATTCATTATATCCTGTAACTTGGCTGAATTTATTAGGTCTAAAAGTTTTCTTCTGGTAGAGTTTTTGGGGTCCTCTACAGAAAGAATATCATCTGCAAGTAAGGATAGTTGGGCTTATTCATTTCCTATGGATATTACCTGTATTCTCTTCTCTTGCCTAATTGCTCTGGCTAAGGTTTCAAGCACTATGAATGTATTGGGTCTATCCCACTGGAGTGCTCCACGCTGACAAGGACTTCTAAAATTCTTATCTCCATGTATGTCTTTGCTCGCTGACCATTCCCACTCCTCCAAGAGTGGGTGTCTTCTGCTCCCATTGCAATCCTTTCTGTGATTTTTGGTTCTGGTCTCCCGATTCCCATGGGCCTTCTTTGCATCATCTAGAAGATACAGGTTCTGAAAGTAGTTCCTGCATACAGATTCCTTGGATAATGATCCTCTACTTCATGCATGTAAGTCAGGACTCAAAAGTCTTAAGGATGTTCCTGGACTTCAGACAGTAGAGCTCTATAATCACATTCATTTTTGTGATGAAACAATTATTTTTGCATTAAACCTACACATGGCAGCGCTATGTCAGAAAATGCAAATTTTCCATAGTTGCAGACTTATTTCATATCTTCTACTAAGTTGCCAGATCTGAGTCAAGTCTTATTCATCTCCACCTCAGGAATAGGTTAGTGGAAAAAAAGTCTGAGACACTATCTACTTGATAAACAAAAGCCTTAGCTAGTACAGAAATGACTGTATTTTGCAGATTTATGATTGGAAACAAAAAGTTCTTGACATGGTAGCTGATACAGGAGTAGGCTCTGCCTTTACCAAGTATCAGGAGAAATGACGTAATATACTGGATCATTAATTCTTAACTGCAAATAGTTTTTAAAAGAGAGAAGAAAAAATAACAGTCAGGTGTTGGTGTGGACAAGAGAATAGAACGCTAAAGGCAGTTAGGAGAGTTAGTGAATTTTGCCATTGACCTGTGGCTGATGACCTAATGAACTCTTGTACTGGAAGACAACATGGGTTGAAGGTTAATTACTAAATGCCTCCTATATGCCTTTTAAATTTTATTATATATATACATATATATATTCCAAATTCTGTAACATATTAAAGACATGGAGTTTGGGAATTCATTATTTATATATGCCCCCCCTCCATTTTTCAAATATTCATCTCTTTTCTAGGAGTCTCATTACCCCTCTTTCTACCCTGTCACCTGTGCTGGGTTTTTTTATGCCACTATATTTTTGGATTTCATAAGAGAAATAGCCGTCTATAGTCAGTTTTTTCTGTTTAGTCCATTTTACTGACCATTATTGACTCAAAGTGGCCCCATTTTCATTCAGATGTTTCATATCTGTCTTTATTTATGGCTGCATAGTATTCCATTGTGTATAAATACCATATCTTCTTTTAACCATTCCTGTGCTGATGGGCAGGTAGGTTGTTTCCAGCATTTAGCTATTATGAATTGTGCTGCTAAACATAGATACGCAAGTGTCTTTTTGGTGTGCTGACTTTATTTCTTTTGGGAATATGCCCAGTACAGCAGAGGTTGGATTAAATGGGTTATTTATTCTCAGTTTTCTAAGGAATCTCCAGGCTGATTTCCATAATGGTTGAACCATACTGCATTCTCAACTGCAATAAAGAAGAGTTCCTTTCTTCCCCCATATCCTTGTCAATTGTTTTTTAAGTTCTGGATGTAGGTCATTCTCACTGGGGTGAGGTGAAACCTCGGCACTGTTTTTATTTGCATTTCTCTGGTGGCCAGTGGTGAAGAACACTTTTTCACGTGTTTGTTGGCCATTTGTACTTCTTCTAAGCTTTTTTTTTTTTTCAGCTACCCACTTGTTGGTGGGGTCATTTATTTTAGGTGGTTTATTTTTATGATTTCTTTGTATAGTCTAGATATTAAACCTTTGCCTGAAGTATTAGTGGTAAAGATCTTCTCCCACTCTCTGGGTTGTGTTTTCACTTTGTTGTTTCTTTTGCTGTGCAACAGCTTTTAGTTTAATGTCGTCCCGTTTGTTGATTTGTGTTGAGATTTCTTAAGCAGCTGGCAATCTGTTCAGAAACTCCTTTCCTGTCCCTATGTCTTCTGGGGTTTTAACTATTTTTTTCTTCCATCAGATTTAGTGTTTCTGTTTTGATGTCCAGTTCTTTGATCCATTTTGATCTGATTTTAGTCTGTGGTGACATACAAAGGCTCTTAAAGCTAATAAATACGTTCAGCAAAGTAGCAGGATACCTAATACCCACAAATCAATAGCATTCCCATACACCAATGATGAATCCAATGAGAAAGAATTTAAGAAAACCACCCCTTTCACAATAGCAATAAAAAAATACTTAGGAATAAACCTCACCAAAGAAGTGAAAGACTTATACAAAGAAAACTACAAAATCCTGAAGAGAGAGATTGAATAGGCTTTAGAAAATGGAAAGACACCCCACGCTCCTGGATAGCAAGAACTAATGTTGTCAAAATGGCCATATTCCCAATGTACCTTTAAGAGTCATATGGAGCTCGTGTATCGCTGCATGTTTTTGTTTATATACTTCCTCTACCACATGAAGCTGTGGAAGCCCCTCATTGAGTTGTTCTTCCTTTTCTTTGCTAATTTCTGTTTCCTTAGCAATAAGTTCCTTGAAAGAAAATAAAGCTACTTGAGAAAGGATGTTGAAGAAAATTTCTACAACAACTGAGAGTAGAATGTAATTTCTTCAAAGGAGAGAGCTCTGTCTTCTGAGGTGCACATACTTGTGTCTGGTACACACATGGTGCTTAATAATACTTACTGTCTCATTCATTGACTGCCTGATAATCTAGAAAGTAAGAAGATCAGATTCAACCACCTTCCCAAAGGTATTTCAGGTTTGCATCTTTACTCCAATAGTTCAATTCTTAACATTTACACAAACAAGAACATGTTTGTCATATTTGTAAAACCTTTCCCTGGATCTGTCACATTTTATGATAAAAAGGCTACAAAATAGGATAAATAGGATACATAAAGTTCTCAAAATATGGATATCAATAATAATGTAGAGGGAGTAGAAATAATTGAATTGTCTCTCATAAGAAATGGCTTGGTATCATTACTTTGATAAAGTGTATTTTTCATTGGGTTCTGCAGATCTGCAAAGCCCCTATCCCTGTCACAGCCTTTTCCTACCACTTTCCCAGCCTTGTATCCTAGTCGACGCAGGCTTTATTTTCGGATTTCCCAAGTCAGCATGACACCCTGGGTTTTATTTTAACTATTATAGTCGTTTGCACCCCATTATTACTCTCCCTAACTCTCCCATGTCAGCTCGCAGATGGCCTCACAAATGGCTCCACCATCTCCACAGCTGTTACCAGCAGTCCTGTACAATTTGAAGTACATGACTTGATTATTCTTTTTAATACCAAACTATTTATTATTGGTCTATCTGTATTTTTTCAGGAAAAGCAGATTCAGACTGAAGCTGTAGCATTGTCCCCGCTGGAAAGTTTATTTTAGACTTCATGAATTAGAATATCCTGCGTCATCAGTTCCTTCCCTAGTATGCAGTCATCCAAAACAATGTTTAGATATAAAAAAAAATTACCTCATACTTGGTCAAGTGATCAATTAATACTTTTTCTTTAGTTACAAGTTTTTTCTCCTCTTCTTTTATATCTTCGGTAAGCTTTTGGATCTGGACCACAAACTCATTGATTTCCTTTTCTCTAAACTTGGTCTGATTAGGGGAAAATGAGATTTTTTTTCATGTCTGTTGTAGCAGTCAGCCTTTTATTTCTTAGCAGCCAGGTAAATGAACACCTCCTGTGTGAAATCTGCCTGTCACTTAGTGTTCTATGATTTCTTGGTAACTACTGAGAAGGACTTCTTTTTTCCCTTCAGAAACTAGGTTCTCCATCAAACGATATCTACACATGACATAAGGGACAGGAGGTGGGGAATGGCAGGTTAGCAGAGGGTCAGCGTGGGAGCAATAAATGATGGTTAGTCTTAGATTCTTATTAAAACTCTTAAAGACTACCCTCAAGTCTATTTCTAGTCACATGCATCAAAAATATTCTGGAGAGATTTGCCTCTTAACTTGATAAATCCCTCTGGTTTGTATAAAGCAAATAGACACACTGCTAAAGAAAGTTAAATGGTTCACTCTAAACACGTTGTCAGGAAAAGGAAAATACCTTTGAATCACACAAGATTTAACTGAGTATTAGAAGAGAATCTCTGGCATGCAATGTGGGTGAATGCAGTAATTCTGTGAACTGTGGGGTTCCTTACCTCTTGAAATAACTCATTTCGTCTGTTTTCTGAATATTCAATTTTATTAAGGATTTCTTGTGTATCCACTTTTATCTGGTCTAGCCATCTTGCATGTCCCTTTTTCAAACAAAGTATTTTCCACTGAGTTAAAATACTAAAGATCAGAACAAGAAACGTTACCATTCAATTGACACAGTACTTTTTCAAAAAGATGAAGACATTCAAGACAAAACAAGCCTTACAGTGATTTTACACAATCCCTGTGCCATCAGCAATATAGGCTGCACATATCAAAAGGGAGACAGAATGTTCACTGCCTCAGTACCGTCTCTGCAAGGCACTGCCCCTTGAGAAGCTGTGTCATTCTATCCAATGGAACAGAGCCAACCCTCAGTGGAGCAGTAGCTGCCTCCTCCAGGTGGAGGGTGCGCACAGGGAAGGCTCAGGGGCTGGTGGAGAAAGGGGCATACAGAATCACTACTGGAATTATCTAAATCGCCTTCAGTGCTAATAAGAGCCTTCCAGTGTCAGAATTCTCAAATTTTCCTTTCTACCACAGCATAAAAAAGTATATACTTGGAGGATGGTAAAATATGCCACGGAAGTCTTATAGATAATAACGTTAATAACAACAAAACAATGAGTAAAATGCATCTAGGCATTAGCAAGTCCTTCCTGGAATACGTGATCTAAAAGTTTACCACAAAACATCTGTTTGACACTGACAACCTTATAATGTAGAAATTTACTACCATCCCATATCCTACAGCAGTGGAAGGAGAGAGAAGGCAGGAAGCCACTGAGCCTCGGTCACTGAGCTAGCAGGGCAGACCAGCTGCTGGATTGTGTGTGCAGAGGCTGTGGTCCCAACCACTGTACCCCCCCTACTGTCTGTATTACTCCTCAGTGGATTCACACGTTAGTCTGGGTAAATAGTAAGCATTGCGCACACTTCTTGACAAATGTATCCTTTGGTGACTCTGCGTGACTGAATTGGAAAAATGTGTTCAGTGTCAAGTCACAAACACAACTAGGTCTGAGAGAACTCAGACAGCCCCCCCCACCCCCGCCTTTTTTTTTTTTTTTTTTTTTTTTTACCATCTCTGTCTTTCTCTTTCCAGGTTATCATTCAGGATTTGTATTTGTCTTCTATATACTTCCTTTGTTGCCCTAAAACCAAGAAAACTTCATTAGATTTTGCATTTGTGGGAGCTGCTGGAATACACAAGAGTCTGTTTCTACGTAATTCTTATGCTCGGTAAGTCTACAGTCTTTTTGGAAGACATAACAAGACTTGTAACAAATGAGATTTTACTGACAGACTTATGGGAGGACAATTACTGTGTAATTCTAGGTTAGTGGAAGTGGATGTTCAAGGCATTAAGGCAGTTTCCAGACTACCCTATACCTACGTTTAGGAAAGGCTGTGAAGCAGGGTCCCTGGAGGCTCCTGGTTAACAGAGGGGAGAATGTGGATTGTTAGAACTGAGGAGCGGCCTTCCCAAGGGGGAAAATGTTATCATTTGCAAAGACACAGAGGAAGGGCACACAAATGTCAAGACTGACAGTACAAGGTAGGCCAGGTGCAGAGAGGATGATGCAGAAGGTACTACTTTGCTGTGGAGGTACTGAGAGCAGCAAATTGTGGAGGGACTCTGGATAATAAATTAAGTTCTGATTTGACATGATATAGAACTTGGAAAGCTAAGATGAATTTTTGAGTGAGAGGAAGACAGTAATTAAGGATGGCTGATGATTTTCTGGTGACAGGATAGACAGATTTGTGATAATTCTAAGACACATAGCAGAAATCTCTACTTTTACTCCCTCTTCCCCATATTAAGTGCTTCATGCACAAAAATTAAGTGAAAGTCACATAAGGAAAACATTAATACTACCTTTATGGTTTTGAAAAGATAGAAATACTTGTAAGTGAAACTTATAAATGCTGTTACATAACCTCTTTGAAGGCTAAAAATATTAATAAATGAAACAATACAAATGTTGTCAAATCAACCAGAATCACAATGGCACTCATGTTTCTTTGAGGTCACACTATGTGGGCTCACAATTGCCTACCAAGCCCGGGATCTCTAAGGTTCTTCACAATGTGCTGTATCTTTATTAACTCTGCTTGTTTATATGTTTAGTGCACTCCACAAAGGATCTGAGCCATTTAACATACAGCCACAAGAATATTAAAAATCTTAAATGGAAAAGAGTAGTGGCCAACACATTTCCCTCTGAGCTTCTTGGTAGCCACAAGCAATAATTACACACCAATTGTAAAATCTGAATTATCCCTGAGAAAAATGAAACCTGATTTAACCCAATTCCATTTTTCCTGCTCTTTCACAGGGAAGAGTTTGTAGTTTTCTTGTTGAGACTGACATAAGGAAAAAATATGTTTAAAATATTATTTAAATATAAGAGGCAACCATCTAAAGATGCTGTTCTTCCTATAACATTCCAGATTTTTCTAGAATGTATAAAATTTTCATCACTGCTTATCTTTGCTCTATCAGCTGGCCTCTACAAAGTCCTTTGTTCTGTGTGTGGTGACATTATTTTCTCATTTGATGAGGAAAACTGAAAAGAAATCTGATTTTCTTTCAAGTTTTAAATTCTTACATAAAGAGGAGTCTTTAATCTTACCATCCTTCTCTGGTTGTTCTTTTATAATTTGTGCTATTTTTCACACTCATAGGTGGCTCATTACTTACAGTATGTGTACAAGTTTTGCTTATCTGGCCAACTAAGCCAAAGATGTCTTAGGTCCAGTGTAAGTGGAAAACTACAGTGCTAGTATATTTAAGTAGGACATTTTGACAATAACTGAAAAATGAAAAACATGCCTCCCCTTTGATCTAATAATTTAAATTTTAGGATTTTATTAGAAAGAAATATTCAGATAGGTAGGCAGAGGTATGTTAAAGAATATCCACTTCAAGAATTATTTATAATACAGAAAACAGAAAAAGACAAATGTCTATCAATCAAGTGTCCATGAGTTAATAAAATATGGTATAATCTATAAAAGAATGCCATGCAGTTGGAGGAAAAAAAATGAGAATCCCTGTCCCGTACTATGAATCTCAAACTCAATAGATAAATATGAAAAATTCCCATATGCCTTTATCAATTTCTCCAAATATTACCATGTTTCATATTTGTTTTGTTACTATCATAGAAAAAAATCCAGTTATAAAATAGCACAGCCTCCATTTTAGACATGCACAACATATAGAAATTTACACATATAAAGTATGTATTGGAAAGTATGTATATCAATTTGTTAATAGTAACTATTTCCGTGGCGAGATTAGACTTTATTTTCCAAGGTATACATTTCTGTATTTGAATTTGAAAATTAGAAATAGGCACTACTTAGTGTTCAGAAGAAGTTAGGAGTTGAATTAGGCATGTGACTTAGGGCAACAGAAACTATACACAGAGTCAGCATTGCACTGACTGCCGGACACACTCTTGCTACTGGACTGGGAATTGGTCCGTTTCTTATGTCCAGAAGCTTCTTAGAATTTAACACTTGTCCTTTTAACGGGAGATTCAATATAAAAACTTCCTTGGACTATAAAACAGAGACAAAGAATTATAAACTTCACTTTCCAGAGTATATAAAAATTGGCATGATTTATTATTATCATTTGAAATTTTAAAGACAGACATACTGATAAAGGTCTTGGAGTGTGGTGAGCCCTTCTTCCATATTTTTGATGTCTACTTGTCTTTGTGTCAGAAAGATTTCCTTCTGTGCAACGAACGCCATTTGTTTCTTGTTTCTATGATGTTTAAAAAAAGGATTTATTTGTTTTACATGGAAATAATCTTGTTAGTCATTTTATGGTGCTGAGGACCAAACTCGGAGATACATAATAGGTAAGAAGTACTGATTTTTAATTTCTCAATATGAGAAAACACACAAACACAAGAAATTTTATAAGTCGTTTACAAAATATAAATCATGAATAATTTAACAATAAACTAGCAAAGAATAGAAACAAAGCCTTTTGCTAACAATGACTAACTCTAAAATGAATGCATAGGATTTTCATAGCATTTACAAAAATTCTCAAGCTAATGAAACCACAGAGTTACACAAAAAAGCAGCTGTTCAGCGTCCACCTTTCTGAGTGACTGTGCCTTCTCCCCTAATGCCTGTGTCACTGTCACATTCTTCTGTGAAAGGTGGATGAGTCAGTCAGGTCAACTTTGAACACTCACTCTATGTTTTAATACAAGTGTCCCCTTGGCTAAGAAATTTCACCAGCAGAGTTGCCTCCATTTCATCACCTATAAAATGGTAACAGCAATACTCACCTTACCAGGAGGCAGAATTAAATAAACATTTGACTCAGGGCATTGAGCAGAATTCTTTCAAAAGTAGGTTTTAAAATCTCAAATGACAGAACAATGAGGCGTAGAGAAGTATATGCATAGAATCTTTCAAATGCCCACACACTGGTAAGAACCTGCCTGTAATGAAAGTATTTTAAAGTGATTCTGTCTTTGAAACTGCTATGAGCTGAATTGTGTCTGGGGAAGGTTTCTGCTTGAGTGATCCTAACAGCATCATTTTCCACAGGCCATGGAACTCAATGAGGTAAGAATGACTGTCACAACTCTCTGTAGCTTAAATGCTATAATGAACATAAACTCAGCTTCACATAACTGGTCCTGGCCACTGTAATTGCATGAACGAGAGTGGGCTGCCCATGTAGTAGTGGACTGTACTTACATACTTTGATTTTTTTCAAGGTATTTCTAAGTAATGTTCATAAAGAAGCCATGGAGTACCCCCTACCTGCTAACCAAGGTACCGGCCATAAATTCCTGAACAGATGGAGTGACTGATCTCTGTAGTCCAGGAGAACAAAAGCATTCAGACCTCATTGGTGACAATGCAGTGACTGATGGAAGGAACAGCACCAGAGGGACACCTCAGGAGAGTCACCAGGGTGGCAGAGGTGGACGAGTTAGGAGTGGTAGAGGCCAGGAGGAGCCTCTGAGAGACAACACAAGCCAAAAGGATGAAAAGCGTGGAAAGAACAGAGTTGGAGAGAAGTACAGATATATTGGAGAACTATACACAAGGTGGAAATAACAAGTGTTGGTGAACGAAAACATTCAGATAGGTAAGGAAAGACGAGAGGTTCCCTTCCCTCATCTCCCAGTCTCTGGGTCAGAGGGCTGTGTCTGCAGTCCAGCTTTTCTCTGGGAAAGGAAGTCCAGGTGTGGAGTCAGTTTGTGAAGAAAGTAAGTATCATGATTTCTCTGAATAATCTAAATGGTAAAAGCATAACTATTCTTTTAAGAATCTGATTTGGAAGTAAAACTAGCGTATTTTTCATGGGCTTGATTTGATCCAGATACATTACAGAGCACCAAGGAGACAGATTTGAAGTGTGGCTGTTACCAGGAAGGAAGATTACAGCGTTGTTAACAGATTGTAAAACTAAATGGCAAGTCGTTACTTTCGCACCAAGCTAAGCCCCCATCGCTATGGCTTGTTGATTCCAAAAGGGATTCTGGATAGACACTTACTCCTCATGCAGCTTCTGTTTCTGCAAGAAGACTTTCTCCTCTTCACTTAAGACAACCTTATATTGTACGGCAGTATCATTTACCTTCTCCCGTAGCTCTTTGTTCTCTAAGTGAACTTTGTGTAGTTTTTCAATCATCTAGAGAAAAAAGAAAGGAATTGAATGAAATACTCTTTGAAGGGTGTCAGCATCAGGGAGCAGCTCTCTAGAGCAGGGGTCCCCTACCCTGGGGTCATGGACTAGTACCGGTCTGTGGCCAATCAGGCCACATGGTGGGAGGTGAGTGGTGGGCAAGTGAGGAGAGTTCCAGCAGCTCCTCAGCACTGGCACTGTTGCCCGAGTCCTGCTTCCTGTCCATATCAGTATCAGGCTATCTGGCATGAACCCTACCGGGAACTGCACATGGAGAGATCTAGGGATGCCTGAGACGGAGCCAAGACAGTAAGGTTAGTCCTGAGAGTGTCTGCTGCAAACACAGGTTAATATAGCACAGAGGGTTGGCTGTGCATAGGACATAACCAACAGCTTGCAGGCACATAGCAAAGCCCTATGAGCGAGTGGCAAGTGACAAGCTGCATCTGGTGGCAGGCTTCACAGTGGCAAGTAAGCTGAGGGATTTTAATCGTGATTCCACATTATGGTGAGTTGTATGCTTATTTCATCATATAGTACAATATACTAATCATAAAGTGCATAAAAAATGTAATGCATTTGAATCTTCCCTGCCCCTCCCCCACAATTCACGGAAAAATTATCTTCCACAAAACTCGTTCCTGGTGCCAAAATGCCCAGGGCTGCTGCTCTGGCCACTAAGGGTACTGCTTAGCGCACAACAAATACACCACCAATGTCATGGCATTTTATGGCAGCTATATCAGTAGTATAGGAAGAAAGCAAACTTTAAAATGATAAAGTAGTAATCCATACTTAAAATGGCATTAATAAACTATAACTATTTAGCAACATCTCTGCCCTTTTCCAGAAAATAAGTTATGCAAGAGAAAAGAAATGGGAACATCCACAAAAACTCTCGCTTCAAGCCTCTTTGAGTAAACACTATGTTGTGCTTCCCATTAAGGAAGTCATTCCTCTGAATCATTGGGTTCTTTGTCTATGGATTCGACCAAATGCAGATGAAAAACAGGTGGAAAAAAAGTTCCAGAAATTTCCAAGAAACAAGATTTCAGTTCACTGTGTACCAAGTGCTAGGCAGATGGAATCCACTGAGCTCTGTGTAGGCATTGTGTAAGGCATTTTACGTAACCTAGAGAAAATCAAAAGCATCTTGGAGGATGTGCTTAGGTTATATGCAAATACCATGACATTTTACATAAGGGACTTCAGCATCCTTACATTTGGGTGTCTGCAAGGATGTTATGGAACCAAGCCTCCAGAGATATCAAGAGATTCCAACATTTGTATATGATGACAAAAAACAGTAACCATCCATTACCCCTCACCCTGCATGAGTTAAAGATTTTGTGTTTAGATGTCATTGTTAGAGACATCTAGAGTTTCAGAAGTTAGGTTTAGGGGCTGTCGGAATTGCTCAGTGGTTACAGCACTTGCCTAGCAAGTGCTAAGTCAAGCACTACGTTACTAAGTACCAGAGTTTGATTCCCCAGCACCAAATAAACTGGATGTGGTGGCACACGCCTGTAATCCCAGAACTCAGGAGGCTAAGGCAGGAGGATTGCCATAGTCTATGGCCTGCTTGGGCTCCAAAGTAAGTTCAGGACCTACACAGCAAGACTGTTTCAAAAAAAAAAAAAAAAAGTTAGGCTTAGGAGGAATGGTACGTAGTTCAAAATAACCTTGTAGCTGAGGATCACCCAGATAGCTGGACAAAACATCCTTACAGGTGTTGAAAAACTAACATATAATGAGGAATACTAAAGCCTAACTCTATAAGAAAGCAAGAATTCACAGTGATAAAGTTGGCCTTCAAAACTCCTCCTCTCCTTAGGGCCTTTACCAGTATTGAAGAAACCACTTGGGGCTAAGATTCCAAAGGCCAATGAGATACCAAAGGCCAATGCAAAGAACTCACCCAGTTGTCCAGCTGCCCAACCTGGATGGACCTCCAACCATTATATTTCTGAACCTAATCCTGATCGAAGTTAATATAGGCTTTTTTGGGGCAGAAATTGACAAACTGATAAAAATTCAACTGCCTACCAACATCTGAAGCTATTGACTACCAGCTATTTAAATCTACTCTAAACTTACTAATTAAGACAATATTGTGCTACTGTGAGGCAGAGAGTCCACACCTGATCTGTGATAAGAGAGAAACTGCAATAGCAGCAGAAAGAATTTTTTTCTCACTAAATGATGCTGGTGAGTGGGTCAGCCTTCTGGAAGATAGGGATCTTGACCATTATCTCACAACATATCCACCTACATACAAATTCCACATGGTTTATAGTTTCAAATGTGAAAGGACTAAAAGTAGTGGGAGCAGGAGACTTAGGACACAAACATAAAGCATTTATCAAAAATGAAAATACTGGATGGCTGATGCCATTAAAATTAATAATCTATCAAAATATATTTGTAAATCCAATACATTTACAGTTTTATACTATTCTTTGTGTAATGTCATAATAAAAAGTCCAGTAATCCTACTTCAAGGCCAAAGGAAGGGGAACCATGCTGAAAAATTAGCTGTACTGTCCGTATTCACTGCAACACTGGTCATAAAAGCTGAGGTGTGGAAGTAACCTGGCCATCAGTGGACGAAGGGACAGCCACAGTGCAAGGTGGTACATGTACACAATGAAATACTACTCGGTTTTGAAAAAAAATCAAACCCTATTTTCAAAAACATGCATGAGTACATTATGTTATGTGAAAAAATCCAGGCAGAACATAAATATTTTATGATCTCACTTATGTATGGAATCTAAAGAAGTTGAATTCGTAAATATAGAGAGAAGACTATGACAGTCAAGGACTTGGGGACCTGGAGAATCTGGGAGATGCTTAAACTAGTTAAAGATGAAAGAGTTTAATGTCACTGTTAAACTTGCCTCTACTAACTGAATTATGATTGGATGTCACTAACACCCTACTGTTTCTACCCTATAGGAAATATGCCAGAGCCTCCATCACCTGAAGTGAGCACTCCCTTGGACCTATGGAGTTTGGCTGAGGGCTGTGGCTTGGAAGGAAGCCCCTGGATTTGTCCCTTTGGTCAAGCGAACTACGCCAGTTCAGGATCCTTAGACCATACACGCAACATGAAGTCTGAAAAATGCGCAGCTACTCCCTGAAGATTGGCTAACAGCGCTTACAATAGGGAAAAAATGGAAAAAGTCTTTTGCTCAGAAAACTGAAGGCAACTTTAAAGCTAATATAAAAAAAGACCCTCTCTTGCCTGGTTTCTGTTATCCTTGCAACTAAAACAGTCAGAGTAGGCCTACCCCAGAGGGAAGCCATCTCTAACATGGACAGTTCACAAAACCCAAACTATAAAGAATTTCACTGGTCATGTTCCTGGGGTAGAACCACCTTGATAGGCCTATGATCCTCATGGAGTGAGCTCAGCCTCAGATGAAGGCAGATGATGTATTTTATAACAGAGAGAGAGAGAGAATTTAGATGTGGGGTGGTCACATACCCTAAAGCAAGGGGATGGGGGTAGCTAAGTCTGACTCAATACTTCTGAATAATACTAATACTATTAAGTGCAAGGCATGTTGCTGTATTTTGGAGGTACCACAAACAGCAGTGTGGTAATTTCTGTAATTAATTGTTATGAGCAATATCCACATATCATATATATTCCCAATGCAAAGCTACCATACCCACATGAAAAGTAACCAAAAAAATTCATTATCACACAGATGACTTTTGCTCATTTGTATTTTTAAAGCTCTCTGCGAAGAGATAAGATCTTTAAATCAAGTACTGTGAGTGATATAATGTTTATTCAATTTAAAAGTATTTTTGAAAAAATACACATTCCACACACATATTTAAAATATTAACTGAAAGGTAAATTTTAATGATAACCTAAAAGTGGTCATTTATGTCCCCCTACCTGTTTTATCTTAAGTAAGTGTTCATTTTTCTCAACAGCAGATGCTTCTTCCAATTTTTCCCTGTGAGCCTTGAAAAATTTTCTACAAAGAAAGCCAGAGACTCATATCAGATACTCTGCAGCCACACCGAATTTATCTGAGACATCAAGAACATCCAATCCCCTGCCCACACAACCTACTTACATATATTTATTGAAATAAAAATTTTTATCTTTCAAATTAATTAAGAATTTGTTTATTCATTCACTTAGGAATAACTATTAAGCACCTATTGAGCCAGGGTTGTTCTAGGTACTAAGGCAACAACACGTGTGAACTACTGACTTTCGTGGAGATCACGTGCTTGTGGAGTAACCAGAACTGAACCAATGTAACAGATGATAATTAACATATTTCAGATAGTTAAGTGTTCCAAAGTAAGCCAAAGGATAGTGAGATCCTGAGATTAAGAATACTGTTCTGGACAGGACTCTAGGGAGGACCTCTGGGGTAACTTGTGCTAGACCTGAGTGATAAGAAGGATCCGGCCATGCAAACACATGGAGAAAGATCTTCTCAGGCAGGAACAAGAAGCCATTTAACTCCAAGGCAGGAAAAAGCTTGGTGTACTCAAGGTAAAGGGTCCAGTGATGTTGGAGGGATAGACAAGACAGGAAAGAGATCCATGGGGTCTTGAAGGTAAATGAGCAGTTTATACTTTATTTTGAAGGAAACCAAGAGCGAATTTCATGGATATCATGTAAAAAGATGACTGTTTACTTTGTGAAGAAAGACAACAGCCTCTGAAGACAGTTGACACAGAAGGTCACAGCAAGGTGGCATATGGGCATATTTAGATATATTCAGAATAGATTTTAAAGACGATGGCA
The DNA here is from genome assembly GCA_004027205.1 of Ctenodactylus gundi. Classification (NCBI taxonomy): domain Eukaryota; kingdom Metazoa; phylum Chordata; class Mammalia; order Rodentia; family Ctenodactylidae; genus Ctenodactylus; species Ctenodactylus gundi. The sequence goes on along the minus strand of PVKB01001711.1, from coordinate 278,241 downwards.
ACAGCATGTGCCTTTGGGTTTAGTCTGAGTTTGAACTGTGTTGGGACTAGGTAATGTGGAAAGGAGGAATGGGTGACTTCTGGGCTTTTGGCTCAAATAACTAAGTATGCAGTGATGTCATATGAACTGACGTGGAAGACTGTGGGCAGAGCTGCTTCAGAGAGGTAGCAAATAAAGAGCTCTGCTTAGAGAACGCTGAGTTTGGCATATCCACTAGATGTCTTCCAGGTGGAGGGGCCTAGGAAGCTGCAGACCATGCACATTCATGCAAAGTGAAAGTAATCGGGGCTCCATGTGTAAATCCTGAGTCCTCAGGGTATGCAAAGTATTTAGAATCCCATCACACATCGAGAATGTGAGGACAGTGCAGTGAAGGGTTGAGAACTCCAAAATATAGAATCAGAAAGAACGTAAACATGGAAAGACTCAACAAGGAGCAACCAGTACAATGTACGAAGAGACAGACTGTGACACCTGGGAAGACAAGACTGTGTTTTGAGAAAGTGGAAGGGATAAACTGTGTCACCTTCTATTTTGAGTTTCAGTAACCTAAGGAATATACTAGACTACTACAATCTGACAAGGATGGAAATCTTGATGATTTTGAGACCATTTTAATCCCTCAAGGCATCTATAGGGTCATTCACTTGATTGGCAAGGGCAAACTATGAGTCATAAACTGGATGTCATTTATGTAGAATATCTAACTTCCACCTCTACGTGGGCTGAAAACCAGCTGAATGGCAAAGAGGCATGACAAGAATTTAGAAAGATGGACACTTGGAGTTACCATCCACTGCAGGAACATACCATGCTGGATATAAGTAATAATAAGAAAATGATCAAATCACCGATGCTGTCTATGAATTTGTGGAGCAGCTGAGGTTCTCTTAATAGTCCAAACACATAAAATTTGTACTTGTGGTTAAGTATTTTTGTTTTCCTTGGTATTTTGACCTTCAAAATGGGTTACAGTAACCAGTAAGTTATAAAGTTAAAGGGAGAGGAATTCAGGCTTATAACTGATAGGATGATTAGTTGTGCAAATTACTTCAGTTTCTTCTTACCTCTCTAAAATCTTATAGAATACTATAAAACAATGCTGACTTTTTTTTTTCAAATCCACCAGGAAATAACTAGGGTGCCTCTCTTTACTTCCATAGAGAAAATAAACTAAAGAAGTAAATTTAAAAATATGGAGAATTCTTCTTTAATTTTCCAAGTAATAAAGAGAAAAAAGTTTTAGGAATCAAAAGGAAATTAATCTGTATATTCCATCACCATATTAATCAAAAGCACTTTTCCTTAGATTCCACATAAATGAACACTTAAAAAACTGGGTTTTCAGAAAATGAGGTACTATTAAAAACAGACAACAAATCCTTCTTGATCACGTATAAAACTACTTAGTTTGCATAGAGACTGTTTAGAAATACAACAATATCATGAGGTTTTCATCATAGCTGCTGCATACAATGTAAGAGCTAGCTCATATCTTGTACTTTCTGTGTTTAGTTTTTCTTCAAAATACACATGACGTAAAACAGTTGAATCACTTACAAACAAAAAGGCATCCCTCATACCTGAGTTCCAACTGTGGTATTAACTGAGCTTTTCTATTTGTAAAAGTCTTATATGGAATGAAAGCTTATTATTTATTTTATGGACCAATGATGATGGAAAACCATTAGATTCTGCAATCCCTGTTTTATTACAATGTATTTAAATCCATGTAGCAATAAGCCGTATCATAATAGAATTCTAAGGTACTGGGTGCAAAGGAAGTGAAGACACTGAACCTGCAGAAGACAGAACTTCCTTGAGTTTTAGGACACAGTTCTACCTGGAGCTGATTTTTCTCTGAAGCTTCTTTTACTTATTTTCTCAGTAAATTCTGTGAGTCTCTCCTGACTAAGAAAAACTATAAAGCCCAGTGAGGTGAGTACAGCTTTATGAGATGCCCCATTAATGGCTTCCTCTAGGAGAAGGTTCTTTGTCATACACAGTGGAGCAAACTAATATAATTTCCTTCTAATTTAAAGACATGTTTCAAAAATTAAAATAACATGTTAATGGCTATCATTTTCATCTTGAATATTCTACAAAAACCCATGTTAAAGACTGGGTTCCCAGGTAATACTATTAAGAGCTGGTGGCACTACTAGGCGCAGGGCCTACTAGGAGATCTTTAGGTTATAGAGTGTGCCTTTAAAAGGGACCATAAGATCTCAGACTCTTCCTTGTCTCTTCGCCTTCCGACTATAGCCAGGTTTGTTGTGACATGCATTTCTGCTATAATGTGCTGCCCTGTCATGGGCTCAAAGTCACAGGTCTAAACAATCATTGACTGGAGCCTCTCAATCTATGAGTCAGCGCAAATCTTTCCTCCACCTAAGTTTATTATCTCAAATATTTTGCAATGGTGGTGGATAGTGGACTAATATATTAGCATTTAGGGGTACTTCAGTAAAAACAAAGCATCACACTTACATTTTATCTTCTGTATTGTTACAAGCATTCTTTACCTCTTCCACCTTTTGGTTCCACTCCATTATTGATGCCTGTAGTCGTGATAGCTCTAAATTGTGATCGCTAAGAATCTATTGAAAATTTAAGAAAAATATGGCATCCAGTCATGACAAAATGATTCATAACAGCAATACAGTTCCACTAAATTTTCATGAATCATTCATTCAACTTTTATGTGGGACTGTCCTTTATTGAAAAAAATCATCATTAATTTTTCTGTATGAAATAAACTTGGTCAAAATTGTGAGTCAGGAAATTCAAAATTTCATGTGTGTGGTGTGACAAAATATGTAGTAAAAATGTGAATGTTACTTATATTAAAAATTTTGAGAATTCTTTTTATCCACCATTTAAAAAATGAAATCAGTATTGCCATAGTCATCTTTAAAATATTGGCTTGGGATACTGAATGGGTACTACAAAAAGAAATAAAACAAACAGGGTCTTTTGCATCAAATCATAGCTATGTTTATGATAAAAATAAGTTCTCTTAATATTTGATTAATATTTAATAAATAGATATTGTAAAAGTGTTAGAATGACCTGAAGAATAAATCAATGACAAAAATTAATAGTGAAACAGATTTTTTAAATGCAATTTGGCATAAAGTCAAGAGAAGTCACACTTATTAGGCCTGAGATTTATAGTCTGCTTTGTTAAAGACGGCTTTGTGGAAGAGAGGAAAGGTTGTCCAGTAGAACTCTCCTCTCTGACACAAAGTTATCATGGAGAAGCTATCAGAAGAATATAAGCCGGGGCATCACAAAGAGATCAGAGAAACTCCTGTGGGGAACACAAGGTTCTTTTCAGACATACCATGTTAAATAGGTAGGTAAAAGCTATTCCAAGTGATTTATTTCTCCAGAGCACCCATGTGATTAAAATTCTGGGCCCTAACTAGTTCCAGAATTACAGGGGTCCGGAATTCTAGAACTGCCATCAACACTGGCAGAATATTAAAAAGTCTCAGACCAATAAGTCAAATGTGAGCTGCATGATGAAGGCTTCAGTATAAATGTGACATTGGCTCTGAACATATACAGGGTGCCTTGAGATTCACTCCCAATATTTTTTCCCATCAACATCCTATCAGCTTGACACAGTTGCAGAGACTTCTAAACCGGAGGTACCATGCTAACTTGAAATTTCCTGGGGTCTCAGCCAGAGCCAAAATATTGTCTTCTAGTTTCAATCAGCAAAAACCCCAATTTAACCAGATACAAAGCACTGAGCCGAGAGCTGGACAGGCCTAACTTCATCTAATTTTCCCAACAACTCTTTGTGACAGGCAAAAATAGCCTCCACCTATATACACACCTATACAGGTGAGGGACCTTCAGGTTGGTAGGTCCCAAGTTTGAATGCATGTCTCTGCGACACGCAAGGTTATGCTTAAGTGCTATCCCCTACTAATGGCAGCTGGGGTGGGCAGGTGGCACAGCGAGAAGTATAGAAAGACCTGGACGTGAGTTTATAGCCGCCACCTTCAAGCCTGTCTAATTTGGCCTTGAGGATCTCTGAAATACAAGGGAAAGATATACTTAATTTTCCCAAGCCAGGTTGTTAGTATACTTGAATGATGATTTATGAAGCTAAAACTTGAAATCGGAGTATGGGCACATACAGGTGCAATGTGTTCTAGGAAAGGTGACCTTTCTATTCTCCTTTAAGCCCAATCTGACCTATGTATCCTTACTATGTTGAGATCCGTAGATAATGGTCTTTTTAATATGTACACTTGGAAGAAATATTTGAGTTCACATAATTAAACCAAACACAGTCACCCATATAAAATACAGTGGTGCATTCTAATGTAACATTTCTGTTTTGCTCTTGCATCAATGCAATTTTACATGTGATTCTCAATATATATCAGAGAACTAAAATAGACTCATTTATTCAATGAATTGTGACAGAGAATTAACAGAGAATTCATATTAATGTTATCCACCTTACAGTCACCTTTGCAAGTTTCAATTTTTTTAAAAAAATGAGGATAACCCTTACAAAATACACATCACAGTTCTGAATTTCAAGAAATATTACCAAAAAACTATTTATAGAAGTGCTGAACTACGAAATACTTTCTAATCTGAATGAACAAATATTCCCCTTTCCAAATTAATGTTATATCCAATTTTAAACTCTGTTCTATTTTCTGCATTCACAATTGAGGAATCTGCCTATGGTTATTTATTTTGTTTTGTCAAAAGCAAACTCATGTCAATACATTTGCATAATAATTATGCATTTTGATGAAATTTTCCAAGCATTTTGGCCCACTGGAGGCAATGGTTACTTAAGACAGTCTAAACTTTCTCTTTTTTTCACCATATTCTTCAAAAGGAAGACAACACAACTGCACGATAATAATTCAAATAAAATACTAGAAAAATGTTAATATTCCAAAAGCATTCACCCAGAATGGCACAAAAAATTAAAATCAACTCATTTATTACAGTGTCCAGGTCAGACCTGAAAACACACTGTTTAGTCCTTCTTACCACATTGTTGTAAGTAACTGTTTGGTCTATATTTGTCATTTTAGTTTTTAATTGATCAATTTTTTTCTTCTTTTTATAAGTCTTCTTTTCCTTATTATTATAGACTTGTTTTAATTCATTAATCTGTAGAAATAAATAGAATAATAAAATTAAAAGCATATTGAAATGCTTAAGAAATGTCTGCTTTATTTGTCAACTTTATTCATCTTAAGTCTAAGTGGGCTATATTCAATCTTAATATGAGAATGAAATCAAACAAAACTAGGATCAGTTTATTATGCATTGTCACAGGAAATACAGTGAGCCATGTAGGTCAATTTGTAATTATAAAATATAGAAATAGTAAATGTATATGAGCAGTGCTAACAATGATCATTAAGTTATAAAAGTAGTTTGCTCTCAGTACGATTCACTCAAAGAAAACCACAGCAGTGGTTACCAAGTTTACAGTGTGTTGGGCAGGTAAGGACTGATGAAGGAAGAAGTGAATAATGTGGGACTCTAAAGTTATACAACTGAGTGAATAATAAAATTAACCAGGGATAGAGTGAAGTGAAATCACTAATGATAAAACATCTTGTAATTCTGGACAAACGTAATCTGATCACGTTTGATTCTAACGGAGAGACTCAACCTCTTAATTAAAATCAAACATTTGTCTGCAAAATTAGTGATTGAGAACAAGAATAATTAAGTAGGATGGTTAAAAAAAGCACAGTCAACTCTACTGAAGAGCTATACAAAAGCATATGTCTTGGGGCTGTAGCTTTCCATTACAACCACCAGCTGTTTCACCGGAAATGGCTGCTCTGAGTTAATGGGATCGTTGTCAATTATCTCTGGACCAGGGCACAGACGGATGTGAATGAAACTTGGTGATTAATACACTTTTTGGAAAATTAGGAATCTGCATTCCCACTTTTAATCCTTCTCTCCAGGTCTCACAATGACAGACACTGGCAAACACTATTTTGTCTTGTGTTAGAAAAAGTATTCTAGCTTTGAAGACGCTCTAACACTTGTAATAGTTTTTCCTCTTCTCATAGAAGGTAAAAGAATTAACAGGCTGTGACCATGATCTGCTATGTCTCTAACCCATTGGTGTTGGTGTAGCACATAGCATTCCTATTGTTGTTTAAGGTCTAGGCAATATCTGAACTTGTCCCATCAGACACAGTGGAGCAGGACTTATGATCTTTGCTTGGGGAAAGATTTTCCTCTTTCTGCTTAATAAGGAAGAATACAATTTGTTTATTACTGGCAGCCACCTTCTGATCATGAGGGAAATCAGCCTTAGGATGGAAGGTGGAGTAAAAAGGGGAGTGAACACAGCACTAGCTAGTCCTGGAGGCTCCCACCTCAGGAATTTCAACCTAGTGAGATAATAAAGGGCCTTGTTATTCAAGACAGTTGCAGTCAGGGCTTGGCTCTTTGTACCAGAGAGCATCCTAAAGTTCCATTTTTCAAGCAGATGGGCCAGTGGTGGGTTACTTACAATCAAATCCAACTTCCCCTAACTATATGAAGCCACTCATCTATTTAGGTATTGTTTATGTCTACTTTTGTGCTAAAATCACAGAGCTGAGTAATTTGTCATAGACGATATAGCCTTCACTGTTTACTATCTGGTCCTTTTCAGGAAAAGTTTGTGCGCTCCTCAGATAGACTAAATATCCAGAAATGAGAACTGCATGTCACACTTGGAAATGTCTTATATTAAGTCCCTCTACGTTTTCTTTCTTAAAGCTTATATTAAATAAGAAGAGAGGAAAAAAATCTTCCCTGTAAAGCTAAGAACAAAATTAGAAACTCACTTATTCAAGAAAGTAGTGTCAAATGTCTACTGCCCATGAGGTATGCAAGTTATCCGTGGGGCAAGAATACAGCAGTGAACAAAAGAGCCAAAACTGCTCTGCAGAGCACTGCCTTCAGTGGAAAAAGCTCAGACACTATGCCACCAACTATTTGGGTCTTAGAAGAAGAAACAGGCTAGGGCTGCCCCAGCCCGAGTCCTCCATTGCCATGGAAGTCCTCCCCTAGTCATGCCCAATCAGACACTTATTCTTTGCTCCTGTAACTTACATAGGCTGAAACAACGTGGGGATCTGGATGCTCACTGAGAACAGAACCCTTTTGGAAGGAAGAAGCCCTCGAGGTGGTACAAACATGGCTCAGCATTGTCACAAAGAGGGCATGAAACAGAGAAAACTCTTTTGTCTTATAATTTCCACTTTATTTTGAAACCCATCAATCTAAGGAACATCTAGCCCACTGAAAGGAGACCCAGATACCAAGGGTTTTATATTTGTTTGAAACGAAGATATCTGTTGACCCAAGCACTGCAACTTGAAGCACCAAAGGGGTCATGGACATGGCTTTTGCCAACTGTCTGCAAATTGCCCACAGGACTATGCTATGGTCTGAATTAGTTCCCCAAAAGTTATATGTGGAAGCAACCACCAAAATGATACTATGAAAAGGTAGGGAATATATGAAGTGATTACATGTTGAAGATGGAGACTTCATGAATGGGACTTGTCCTTATCGAGGGCCGGAAAGAATTAGCTTGGCCCTTTCGGGCTTTCTGCCATCTAGAGGATGTGGCATTCAAGACAGCATCTTCAATGCAGAGACTGGTCCTCGTGTTGAGCTCCTACCGGAAGCTGCCCATTAAAGTTTAATTCTAAAATGTCCCCCAAAAGGTTTCGCATGTTTGGAACTTGATTATGGAGGTACTGTGCTCAGCAGTGGATTATTTCTGATTTCATGTGCTGTTAGGAGGGAGGGCCTGGGTAAGGAGATGTGTCACTGAGGGTGTGGCCGAGAAGGGTACATTCTTGGCCTCAGCTCCTCCCTTCTCTTTCTGTTTCTGGGCCCAATGAGATAAACAGCTTTCCTCTGCCCAAGCCTTTCCACAATTGCCATTTCTGTCTTGAGAAGTCCGTCAATGATGCTTGGACTGAGACCTCTGAAAAATGGACCAAAACAAAACTCTTCTTTAAGTTGTATGTGTCACAAGTTGTCCAGTGACAAAAAAGGGACTAAGGCTCTACCTTTAGGATAATTACTTTTGCTTTCCTTCCCCCAGTCTTCTAATGATCCAACCCTTTCACAGGTATTCTTATGGGAGGCCTCTTTACTGCCAACTCCTTATACTGTAAATCACATTTACTGTGTCATCAACAAATATAAAATGTATGAACTAACTTGAATAAAGTAATGTGTCTGTCTGAAAAGAAAACATAGGTGCTAGTCTCAAGACATCAAAGTCCTTTGAAAAGACTTCTGCTCTGGAGAGGAACACCTCCCTCAGTACATAGATTGCCTGCTCATTTGACTAACTGTGCCCCTCTTTTTTCCTCTAGAAAAACTCTTCATACCCTAAGCCTCTTTAGGTAGAGATTTGAGGCAAGGGTTCTTCTGTGTTCTCCAGGGCCATTGCCTGATACCTCCCACTAACTCCTGTCTCCTCAGTTTGTGGTTAGGTGGTGGTGACCACAGACTTTCACTTCCAGTACCGTTAGACACTGAATCCACAGTACTTTCATCCGCGACTTGCCAGCCTTCATAACTGTGAGAAATATATTTCTATTATTTATAAATTGTCAGTTTCTGGTATTTCTTATCATAATACAAACAGACATTAGACAGACTCCTTGCTGGCTCCTTTACAAAATACCCGTTGAAAGGAAGGTTACAGTGGGGCTCTAAAACTCAGTAAAAAGAACAAATGATTTTATAGTAGTATTCCTGAAGAGACAGACATTTTTAAGGATAAAGAAATTCAGACCAGGTTGGAATTTCTAAACAGCCCCAGACTAAGCATGGAATTCACCACTTGAGAAGCAAATGTTCATGACCAGATTTGATTTCTTTAAATTCTAATTAAGACTCAGGAAAAGCAATTTAATAAACCAATCCTTCCTTCCCTCCTGTGGAGTCCATTTGTGTGTCCAGATGGTCTAAACAGGGTATCATTATCTTTAAACAGACTGAACTTCAAAACAACCATTAACACTCCTTCCTGTAACAAGCATGACCTAATAGGGGGCAGTCCCATCTCTCCTGGGTTACCCAGATGCATGACAAGGAAGAAATGGATCATAAGCCATTTGAAAATGAATTTTGACTCATCTGGCAAAGCAGAGAGTGCAGCCATAAAAAGATGCAGAAGTTACCCTCCCCCACCCACACAAAATTACTGGCCTTAGAACAGCGTTCCTTGGGCCTGGGCTCCAGCCACGCGCTCTGCAGGCTGCTGCGTTTGGAAGTCCATTCAGCAGAAGCAGCAGGCACCAGCAGGTGCTCTATCTGAACTCCCTGGTCCTATCAATACAGACACAGGCTCAGGACTGCCAAAGGCAGGCAGATAGAGAATGGCTTATCCTTAATGGCTTCCTTTAAGCAAGGGATTGCTCAGTATTAGAAATCCTGCCACTTACATTCTTTCCCATGAGCTGAGATGCTGGGACATAATCAAATGTCTTCTGCAGAGGCTTCATCCTTAAACATCCAGCTGTACTCCTGTTCCAGTGATCACTGGCAGTGCCATGAAAGCACTTGCCAGTCTTACAACAAATAATTTATTTCCATTTTTTTGCCCCAGATTCCAAATCTGTATTTTTTAAAATCATGTCACTTACCTGCATAGCCAGCTGCTGCTTCCTCAGCAAATATTCTGCTCTTTGTTTTGCCATCAGCTCCTCTCCCTCTTGCACGCACCTTTTTTGCAACTCTGTCTCTTCTCTGTCCAGTTCAATTCTGGTACAGGTCTCACTTATGTAAATAGCGGCTGCGGCTTTTGCTTCCACTGCTTGGTTGAACAACAGGACAAGCTCCTCGTGTTGCTTTGCCACCGCTTCTTGCTGTTCACTAGGAGGAAAGAATCACCCCTGCTGTGAAAAGGTTGGCCTGTGGGGAAGGAGTTTAAAGCCCTTTGCTGAGAGGAGCCCTACTAATGAGGGGCAGGGACATAGCAAGATGCTTACTTTCTAGTTGGGGTGGCGGTGGGCCAAACTTGGTTGAGAGAGGACAGAAAGTAACACAGAACAAGCATCAACCTCACAGCTGTTCACTTGCAGCAAAACTGTCTTGAGCCCTCCTGTCCCATCCCTCCTCGCACGCCAGGTGGGAGATATAGACTCTTTGGTTTAGAAATATGTGGAATGATTCAAAAGTCATTTTGAACTAGTACTTGAGATCTGGCCAAACGAACATTGATATGTGTCATCCCCATGTCGATCATACCCTGAGATACATTAGTAGGACAAAGAAGCTGTTTCACCATGTCTCCTCTGATGCCACAGCCCAGTGCAGTGGGCCCAGGGGGAAGCCGGCCTTCCTCTGCACGGAAGGGGGGCATGAGGAAGGCGAGGAAGTCCATCTTTACTGTTTGTGAGTTTCAGGATATCTATTTCACACGTTCTTATTCTCTGAGTTGGACATGATTCCACAGGGAATCATTAACTTCACATATCTACCGTCGGCTACCTCTGTCGGAAGAAACCCAATGTTGAGGAAAGCATCTACCCCAGGGTTAACAATTAAACATTTGAAGAAAAGGTAGTTAATGCCAGCTCTCTACTTTTTTTTTTTTTTTTTTTTTTTGTAGTGCCCAGGATTAGAGACTGCAACTCAGCAGGGTTATGTTTGAAGGTTCAGAAAAATGGAAACAGGGCATTGGGAAGTTTGTTTTCCAGAGGTCAAAATCTGCAAGAGAACTACAATAGAAAGAAGCCTCAAAGGGAGGCTCAGGGAGGGAGCCAGACGGGGACACACACACACACACGCACACGCACACACACACACACACACACACACACACACACACACACACACGGGATGTTGCAATGGTTTAGAGGAGAGTACTCACAAAGAGAACACGACCCCTATGGAAAACACATCCCACGAGCTGTCTTGTTTCTAGTTGTTCGGGATGGCCACAGCTTGTGGGTAACGTCACATGCATCCTTCTTTGGAAAGTAGGTGCGACAAGTGTTTTGATGATGTGACTCATCAGGCAACTACCTATGGCCGGAAATTTCTTTCCAGAAGGATTTGTTCAGAGTGCTGCTTCTTCAAGTGACGTCCAGAGAGCAACAGCCAGAGTTGCCTTGGAACTTGTTATAATTCTCATCCCCACCCCATGCCCAGTGGATCTACTAAATCTCAGTAATCTATTTCTCAACAGCCCTCCAGGTGATTCTAACATTTGCTCAAGCTTGAGAATCACAGATGCATGGAGATGTAGAGCTGCTAACTAGTTGATATACATATCCTCTCTGAGCATCTTTTTTTTTTTTTTGTCTGTTCCTTTAGAAATAGATGGTCCAGTTCACATAACTGTCTCTGCAAACTGTGGCCAGCACGCATCACACACCACACATAAATATGCACTGTGAATCCCCAGTGGGGGCTAGACTATTCCTTATCCCTCATAGGTAAGTGTTTGAAAGCTTCTTTTTCAGAGAGCACCTCCAAGGAGAGGTGTTCTGAGGGCCTGGTACAGGAAGTATGTCTTTGTGCCTTAAGGTCTCCACCTAATGCCTAATATTTTGATATCTTGTACACCAAGGAACCAGATTACTTTAGCCCCCAGTGAAGATACTCTTTCTTGTGAGGAGGGGTGCTTGGTTTTCACTCTGAAAAGCCAACATTCTGATACTTATGGGTTAGTTTTGTAAATTTCTTCAAAGCAGTGAGTTATTCTTCAAGGATTTCCTTCCCTCTCCCCCTTCAGAATATAGCTTTTCTTCTCATGCGCTGAGTAAGCTAAAAATTTTGATTCCTGCTTCTCAGATGGAGTGTGTTCTGACGCAACACTGCCTGGGACTGAAGGTGCTGGATCATGAGCTACACATGGTTCCATAGATTGTCTCCTTTAATTGTAGGTAAAATCTGAGAATCATTCCTGTGAACCAACCCTATGCAGCCATGCAACAGCTTCTAAGTATGAATCAAGTATGAACCCAACATACAACAGATTTGAACTGATGTATTTCATAGGCGATGGAGTTGTAAACTAAATTACATGAAAATGAGAACTGAATCTATTGTATACCTATACCTTGGGAGGGGGCCTTGAGGTAGCGTGTGATTTACCAGTGAATGCTAATTGTGGCTGGATAGTTGGATTGCCTCTGAGATGGCTCAAGTCTAATGGCCTGGGGGTTGAAGGTTTTCTGCTATCGTTCCCAATGACCTCATCCTCCTGGGACATTTTCTACAGCCAATTTCCACCTCCCAGTATCCCCTTCCCAGTGCAGACCAGATGGCAAAACTCTAAACAGGATGTCCCTGCTCCAGCCCCAGTCCCCTCCTTCTTCAAGTACTGACATAAAAAACACCTACCCTAGAGTTTCATTACGTTCTTTCAGCTCAACTATTCTCTTATTCAGAAATTTTGCTTTATCATCCATCGTGAGAATTCTCATTTTCATTCGATTAATCTCAGAGATATTCAATCGGCGAGCATCTTTGATACATTCTTAGAAAGAAAGAGGAAGCGCCACAAATTTATTTGAGAAAGTACAACTGTGGAAACTGACACTTAAAATCATAAAAAAGGTTTTGCCCTTTGAGGTTTTCTTTTAATTATGTTATTGTGGCAGAACTCTCTCATGACTTTAGCTCTTCTCAATTGTATCTACTTTTATTTCTCAGATTTCCGTAGCTGATGACGATCAGCTTTCCATGAGCCCTGAAAAGCGTCAGGTGGGGGCAGCTGATAGCACCTGATGGCCACCTGTCTTGCGTACTTCTCATTTCCTGTCTGGGACATTTTATTACTTCTTATGTGGAATTCCTTTAGACACTTATACCTGTGCATGCACAGCCTAGAAGGACAGAAGCTGGGCAACATGGAGCCAATGAAAGACAAAAGACAATGCACACTGATAGTAAGAGGTAGCCTTGTACACAGTGGGTATATTTTCATCACTGAGGTGCTGTGAACCAGAGCCAACATCACAGTGCACCCAGATTTGCTCTCCATTCTCTCTTACATTGGTCTCTTTATCTCACCCTCCCCTACAAAAAATAGGTGCAATAGCCATTACTTCAGGCTCTGCTTTCTGAGGGAACTCGATGAATTAAAGAATTAATTATTTATAAGTAAAAAACAAACTGATGCAATTACCTAAGACTTTAGAGGTTTTTCAGTGCATGACAAAGGATCAACACACATGAGCTTTTGTATTTTGAACACTGCTGTTTAGAAAGGGACCACACATTTCTACACAACAAATTCCTTAGAAAAAAGGCTGGTAGTTATCTTGAAAGGGCTCCTTTTTTCTAGTCGCCCTGCCCCAACTGTCCACCCCAGGTCACTAATTAAATTGTTTCATTGTGGCAGGGCTTTTCAAACTTAGTGTCTCAAATATGCATACATATCACCTGTAAATCTTGTTAAATGACAATTTCCATACACCAAAGGGGTGGACCCAAAGGTTTGTGTTTTCTAACAAGCTTTTAGATGCTACTTATACTGCTAGTCCAAAGACTACCCTTTAGCAGTAAAAAATTTATGATATAAAGTCAATTGATTTCTGTTAACTATTCAGCATGTATCAAGGACCTTTATGCTAATACGATGTATTTTTTCCTTGTAAAATATTTATAAAAGTAATCCAATCAGGAAAATGAAGAAAAAGAGCCAAAGAAAAGAAAGCAAAGACTACTGATAATTCTGGCTTTGCTTCAGTTTCCTTTAAGTCTTATTTTTTAATCTATACAACTAGCTTGCTAAATTTTTGTCCTTACACTAAGCTGACATTAAGCAAATTGTTATACAACCTAGAGTATCAGCCAAGTTTCAGGAGAGGGATAGAAATCTGACAGCAAATTAAACAGAGAAGTTCATGATAAAGAGCTATTAACCACAACAGAGGATAAGTCACAAAGATGGACAAGCGATAAGAAGTCAAGACAACTCCCAAGAACTCAGCAGCAGCTGGCAAGAGGCCCAGCCACTATTCCTAGGGCTTAGATGGAAAGCACCACTTTTAGTCCTGGGAAGCAGACGTCACATATTAGAGATGGCTATGGCTCATTGCATGGCAAAGAAGTTCATAAAATGCTGACTCAGAGGAACTTGTTGGAAATCTACTTTCTGGAACATAGAGGAGACAATTCATGTAGAGATGCCATATTTCAGAACTCAATGCAAAGCTATCGGAGGAAGTGTAGGAGCAACACTTTCTGGAGCCGTGCCTCTTGGTGGAACTCTTCCATGGAGTTACTGAAGGGTACTGACAGATGCCGGTACGTACCACAGACCTGTGGATGCTTCTGAAGCCATATAGAAGAGTCAGCCATTCTGGACAAAATGGAATTAGGAGTAGAATGCCTTTCTCCTGCAATGTCCCTCCACTACTGTCTACTGACAAAGCTTAACTTTGTGCCAGTTGTTAAAACAGGAGTCCACAAGGTCCAGTTCCCTTTTTAAGAGCTAGAAGGTACTAAATGCACCTCTGGAACATTTATTTCTTTTAAAAAGTTGGTTTTATGCCTTATTAGGGTCATTTTTAATGGTGGGCTTCCTGGGAACCAGATTCTAAAATTTCCGTGTAGAAAATGTGTTGTGTAGTGCTATTAGGGAATCTCCTTGGGGGAAGTAAAGGAAGCCAGGCTGGGTACTGGGGAGGTTAAATTGCAAAGAACTTCAGAGTTGCTCTGAATGAAGCGAGGAAGTAAGCCTTTGCACCCCCACAGTGACCAATTACTGAATGTGGGTGGTACCTAGGGAGAGAGGGAAGCCTCTCTTCTGTATAAGGCAATTCCCAGAGAGGAATTCAACTGGGAGCCTTACAAACTCCTGGGATGTGGTGAAATGAAGCTGGCCCTGACCTTACACCAAATACACAATTTTACTAAAAGTAGGAGAGGGACCTAAATGCAAGAGCTGTCATTTTAAACTCTCAAAAGTTTGGAGTGTGGCTCACTGGTAGAGTCCTTGCCAAACATGCACAAGGCCCCAGATTTGATCTCCAGCACAGCAAAATAAACAAAACAACAGCACAAAGAGGATAAAACTTCATGACAGACTACCAATGATTTCTGTTATGGTTTGTATGACCATAGGAGAGATTATGGAACCACACAATCAGGAACCATCCTGGATTAGAGTGCAGATGTGGGAGGGCCAACTGGGAACTTGAACCAGTTCTCTGGGGAGAGAACTGGACGTGATGGGATTTGGCTTCCTGTTTGTGATGCTGTGAGGAGCTGCCTCCACCTCTGCCTCTGCCATGTACTTCCATTGCTGCTGGCTGCTCCTGAGTGGACTGTAACCTTCTGAAACTGTGAGCAAAAATTAACCTTTCCTTCCTGAAGTTTGTGGATGTCATGTATTCAGTTACAGCAATGAAAGAGTAAGTCAATTTGGATCTTGAGTGCCCCCAAAAGCCTTGTGCATTTTCAACTGTGTGTTATTGGGAGGTAGGGCTTGGCTGGAAGTGTAGATGCTGATGGTCTGACCTGGAAAGATTGTGTCAAATTGTTGATAGGGTTGCCCAGGGTAGAGCTTTCAGGTGTTTTGTTATTAACCTGTTGGCCAGAAAATGGGGAAGGATACGCATCCCAGGTGTGGGGGGTCTGCCAGCAGGCAGCTTGAGCTAAGTAAAGGAAGAAGAAACATTATTGCAGCTTCTTCCTGGGAGGACTCTGGCCTCCCTTGAGTCTCAGAGATTGGCTTTGCTAATACCTTACTTGGTTTTTGTCTGCAATGGGGTGAACAACACACCAGCCTATGCCATGTGCTTCCAATTCTGCTGGTTGTCCAGTAACTGTGTGGAATCTTCTGAAACTGTGAGCTAAATAAATCTTTTTTCCCTTAAATTGTGGATATTGGGTATTTTGTCACAGCAATGAGAAAGTAACTAAGACAGTTCCTTGGAGATAAATAACAAAATCATAGACAACAGAATACACATAAATTAGACAACATCAAAATTAAAAACTTTTGCTCATCAAGATCACTGTCAACAGAGTAAAAAGGGAACCCATGGAATGGAAGAAGGTATTTGCAAATCATATAGCTAATAAAGGCTTAATATCCAGAGCTCCTACAATTCAACAACAATTACTACCATAAAATCCAATTAAAATATGGACAAAAACATGGACATTTCTCTAAAGAAGACATACCAGCAGATAATAAGCTCATGAAAAGATGCTCAGTTACTGATTCCTGGGGAAATGTAAATCAAGACCACAATGAGATGCCATTCTGCCCTCAACTAAATGGCTATTGTTAAAAACAGAGACAACCAGAAAAGAGTCAATGTCATGAAAGATGTGGAGAAACTGGAACTCTTGTGCACCATTGCTGGCTATGTAAAATGGTGCAGCCGAGGTGGAAAATACTATGGTGGACCTCGAAAAACTGAATGCAGAATTGTTATACAACCCAGCACTTTCATTTCTTCATATAAAGCTAAAAAATAGCTATTTGGACACTCATGTTCATAGTGGCATTATTCATAACAGCCAAAAGGTAGAAACAAAGCACCATCAGTTGATTAATGTATAAAGTATTATGAACATATATGATGGCATGTCATTTAGCCTTGAAAAGGAAAGATATTGTGGAATGTTCTACAAAATGAACAAAATTTGAAGGCATAATGCTATGTGAAACAAGCTAGTCACAGAAGGACAAATGTTGCATGTTACCACTTCCATGAAGGACCGTGAGCCACCAAAGGTGGTGATTCAGCCAGCTAAACCACCTAATTTAAGGTTTACCTTATTTATTATAGAAAACCAAGTTACGTAAATTAAAGTTTTATACGCAATGCATTATTTCCACTTGAAATGTATGGGAAAATGGTATGGATCACACTGTTTGTGTAAGGCAATCTTTCTAGCTACATCTACTTAATGCCTGTTACAAGTACTTCGCTCTACTTTCTCATAGACAGACCACATCTGTCCAGCTGATAACCCACACAGGTACCTTCTAGCTCCCTGGTCATGTTTTCTGGCAGAGTCTGCAACAGGAAGTACAATCTGCTGAGTTCCATGCTTTCTATTTCCAGAAGATCGACTGTGGTTTTCCTCATTTCTTCCTAAAAATTTAAATTTCATTTAAAAAACATTCAGCCACCAAAATAATAAGACTGGCTTCTTATATAATGTCTGATCCCCACCCCACCCCCCTTTTTGTGAGACAGGGTCTTCCTCTGTAGTCCAGGCTGGACCTGAACTCACTATGTAGCCCAGGTTGGCCTCAAACTCACAGCAATCCTCCTGCATATTGAGATTACAGATAAGCACCAGCACATCCAGAATGTTTTTCTAGGAAATGCAGCATTTACTTATTTATTTTCCCAAGAGTTCTTACTTGTGTTAGTATGTACTTGCAATACACAAGTTACATTAAACTTGGGACAGTGGTGCACGAACCTTTCGCATCAATTTCATGCCTGCTCGCCTTCTCTTCTTCCAGAAGTCCATCTGCTATCTATTTTGTTAGGCTTTATTACATATTTATACTCTGGATGTCTCATATTAGAGAAACTACACAGCATTTAATTCACCGGGTCTGATTCACTTTACTAACCACAGTGGTCTGAACACGCATCTCTGTTGAGGTGCTGGGGAACCAAGCCCTGGGCCTCGTGAATGGGAGGCAAATGCTCTAACCACGGAGCTACATCCTCAGCCCTTTACAGTGTTGTGTGGACATTTTCGGGGGGGGGGTCAACATTTAATTTTCATTAAACATCTCCTGTTACTTTATTTGGAATAGAAAATAGGGAAAGAACATTCTCTATAATCAGTTTTTTATATGGCATGGTTAATTTATTTTTAAATTTCTGCTTATTTTCATCTCAGAAATTGATTCCCTCTGTGCGTTTGTTTCTTGAATTCAGTTTCAATCTAGAAGGAAAGATTTCTACAGCAAAGTTAACACTGAGAAAGAAAACTACTTATTAAAAATAAAAGCTGTCCACAATAATATGTGTAGACAGAGAATTATTCTCTTAATTATACCTACAAATCCAAGCAAGGAGGTGAGGCTGGTTGGCTGGATGGTTTTGGGTGGGCTTTATAAAAGGGAAGAGCTGGGGGAACAGCACAGTGCTTAGAGCACTTTCCTAGCAAGTGCAAGTCCCTGAGTTCAATTTCCTAGCACCACAGACTAGCTGAGTGTGTTGCCACATGCCTGTCATCCCAGCACTTGGAAGGCTGAGGCAGGAGGACTGCCATGAGTTTGAGGCAAGACTGGGCTCCAGAGTGAGTTCAGGACCGGCTTGAACTACACAGTGAGAGTCTGCCTCAAAAAAATGGGGGGGGGGGGGAGGCTTTCAAAAAATCAGTGGAAAAAGAGATATATCATCTTTTAAATAAGTGGTCATAAAAGCTATAGTTATTTTAAGATCTGAGAAACTGTCATATTTTATCAACTAAAGTATCAGATTTACATATCAATTCAAGTAACACCATATGTAAAAAATATTAATCAGGGTTAATTATGACTGATTTAAGGTTCTGAGATCATGGTAGCTTTTACTTCCTTTTATCTAGTTATTTTCTAACACTTCTATAGCAAATATGTATTACTTTTATAATAGTAAATATTTATTGCTTTAAAATGGATTTATCTTTATGAAATTTCATGGCTCAGTATTAAGTGGATACACACGAGACATGTTAGCTATGCACAATACATATACTGGCCCATATACATGCTGGAGAAAAATATAACTGGAAGAAAGAAGTAGAAGGTTCCATGGCACCCACTGTGTCACATGGACCCCATGCTCCCCAACAAAGTAGGGCTATACACTATGAGTCTACAGTATATATGTAAAAGTATTAAGACTTATAGCAGCAGCTGGTCAACTCAAACTTCATTTTACAGCCATTTCTACCTTTTTAAATATTTGATATGCAGAAAAATTTTACTATTTTAACGCTGCCAAGGAAGCATTTTCAACATCATACAGAGATGACAGATAAACATAAGTCTGTGACACCTCAGAAGAAAATTTTAGAAACATTTATGGTACTTGTCTTTGATAGGGCCAGGTTCCTGTAAAGGCAAGAGTTTGCTTTTACTAACAGCACAGTGTACTTCAGTGGAAATAAATGTCACATGAACTTTCACTAGTTATGAAATGAATTGTTTATGCAAAACTGAGCACCAGGCACATGAGTATTTTTGCCCCTGGAGAGTTTTCTCTTGGCTGATTGGTTGGTTGGATGGTGGTGGGTAGGGTGTAAAGAGCGCTTACACAGTGGTGTCCTGAGCGTTTGCCCACACAACCTGCGCACTGACTGACATCTGTCACTGCTCCTATTGCTTGTCCCAAGTGGGGTTGTCCTCACCCTTAGCACAAGCCCTCTAATTCAGTTTCCTGCATGGAAAGTGGGATAGTAATCTATACTGGGGTAAATGCTTGGTATACTGAAAGAAAAAAGTTGGTAACTTCGGGCCAGTATGTTCCTTGTTCCCCTCTTTGGGTGCTTTGAACAGAGCTGGTGCTAAAGTAAAGCTGATGAAAAGATTAAGTAGATCACTGAACAAGAGCTCTTACAGATTAATACAATACCAGTTTTTTAACAGCTGTAGCAATATCCTTAAGAAAAATCCTAGCTTCTTCATTGCATTTAAAATAGTCGCTTTGTAGAGACTTCTCTGAAAAAAAAGAAAGAAAATTAAGACTTCTTATTCATCTGTCCAAATCCTACTTAATAACCCTTTATATTCTGGTTCAAATGCTGGAATTTACTTTATTTCTAAGTCGAACTGCTAGTCAGACAGAGAAATACATATAGATATCGTTTAGACTTGTTTTGTCTTCTTACACAGGACTCTAGTTTAGGCATATATTTTATGCTCCTTGAGGATAAACTTCTCTTAAAGCTTATCTTTACATACATTATGTTAGAAACCAGATATTTGAAGCAGATAGGACAACAAAATCAATAGAAATTAATGAAGGGGATAAATCTAACATGCTTATAATGTACATTTTAGGATTACTTCATACACACACATATAAGTATACACTAAATATAAAATTATTTGTGTCAGAAACATACACTGAAGCAACTGTTAAAAATTCATTATGACAACTGGGCACCAGGACTCTAGGACAAGAGTGTTTCAACTTTGTGTCCAGCATGGACAGGTGACACTTTAGTGGGACCTTGTGTCAAATCAGAGTGAAGACTGGACTTGATCCCAATCACACACACACACACACACACCATTAGGTTATGTTTTTGGCTTCCTTGCAAAGAAGCAAGGGGGGATGAGATTATAAAATCTGCAACCTGGGATGAGAGCACATACTTACACATAGTGAGGTAGTTTCTGTCCCTTTTCATTCATTGACATACTTAATACTGCCTCCAATTTTCTCACTTTCTGAGAAGCTCCAGCAAGAGGAGCTTATGAAATGTTAGCTGGGGTAGGGAAGACAAGACACATACCAAGGGACAAGTAGGAAAGGAAAGAAAGTACAAAAGGAAAAGAGAAGAGAGGAAGCACTCACCTTACCTTTATCCCCACTGTCCTTGGCAGTCTCTGTCTACGGGGATCCTGGACCTGTACTCTCATGCACGGGATGAGCTTGAGGTGATTCATGCTTTGTATGTATTGCCTGATTCTTATGACCTTATGATCTTGGATGTATTCATTCTCATGACACAGATGAGAAATCTGAAGGCTTTGAGATCGTATTACATGCGGAAAGCCACAGACCTGACTGGTGGTGGAGTCTGGGTTCAACACTGAATGGTGTGACTCCAGGGCCCACACTCTTAACAGGCCACCCCCACTTCTCAGAAGACTCAACAGCTATGTCTGCTGTCAGTTCTAGGGAACCTGGACTCTTGTGCTGAACTAAGCTCCCAAACCAAGTGAAAGCCAGTTAGTGAATTTGCAAACAAGTGCATTAAAGCAGCGCAAGTGTTGCTTAGCTTCATTTTCCCAGGGGCTGGGCTTTTTTGTGTTATGGTCTGAATGAACACAAGTTTATTTCTGCTCACAAATGGGCTAGAGAACTATGTAGTTTATAACTCACACGCAGAGAAAGAGAGCCTGTAATCCCAGCACTCAGGAGGCTAAGGTAGGCGGGGTTGTCCTCAGTCCAAGGCTATTCTGGGCTACACCAGTGAGTTCAGGCCCAGCCTGGGCTACAGTGCAAGGAAAAAAAAAAAAAAGAGAGAAGGAAAATAGACTCTAGGGGGCTAGAGAAATAGTACAGCAGTTAAGAGTGCTTACCTAGCAAGCACAAGTCCTCGAAGTTCAATTACCCAGCACCATAAACCAAGCATAGGGAGCATTCCTATAATCCCAGCACTTGGGAGGCTGAGGCAGGGGTATTGCTGTGAGTTAGAAGCTAGCCTGGACTACATAAGTTCAGGACCAGCCTGGGCTAAAGAGCAAAACCTTGTCTCAAAAAAAAATTTTTTTCCCCAAACTAACAGCAATCAATATGATTATTTTGAAGTAACAACATAATTATACTGAAATAGTGAGCTGCTTTGCTGTTTGGCCTAAATATTTTTGGGGGGCGCTGAATAAGTGTCCTTTCTTGGAGTAACAGGTTCATCTTTCTAACTAACAAAGTATGGTGAACTGTCCCCACCCAGGGTCGCTTTTAGTTCAAATCTTCAAAACACTCTTTTCTGTCTAATATTCTTTGCCTACCATAACTATAGCCTCTTAAACAAGTCCTTTCCCATTAGCCCATTAGTTAAACTCCCAAGGTTTCCATGGCAAAACGTGGAAAGACATTAACTTGAAAAAGAAAGGCAGGCCGAGACAGCTTCCGTGGGCGGCATAACCTAAATGAGGGCGGATTCTCCGGTCCTGGCGATGGCCTGGGTCTCCGAGGATTGTCCCCAGACACAGGGTGAGCTGGGCCCCGTCGCCCGCTGCGCAGAAGGGGACACCGAGACGCTGCCCTGCGCCGACGCTGGGTTTCCGGGAGGGTCCGGAACCGGGGACGTCGCCCGCACGGGGGCCTCTCACCTACGAGCAGGAGCTGCTCCAGCGCAGCCTCGGCGACGGAGGAGCCCAGGGTGGCGGGGAAGGGGAGCAGCTCCATGGAGGGGCCGGTGCCCACGGCCACCTTCCGCATCACCTTCTCGCCGAGCCCCAGCTCCGGCGTCCCGGACCTCGGGTCCATCTTGTAGCTCCCGTCGGCGATCCCGGGCTTGCGCGGGGCGGTTGCCACGGCGACGGAGAGGCCACGCCCCCGCGCGCCCCCTGGTGGCCCGCCCCGGCGGAGGCGCCCTCCCTTTTTCTCTAGCTTCAACGGAGGGCCTGAGAGGGTATCTTCTTCAGCTACCCTTCCTCCTTCCACCTCCGTGTCTTTCCTGCAGAGCCCAACCCTTTTTCGTGGCCCGATACAAAGGGTAGGGTGACCGAGTTTGGATGCCTGTGTCGGACGCCGCAGTGGATTTTCTGTACAGTAGCTCCCTTGGTCGCCCAGAGGAACACGCCATGCGGATTCTTTGATCATGTCCACTTTACAGCCAAGGACACAGAGTCCGGTGGCTGAACTGTTCAAGGCCACAGGGAGGATAATAGTTAAGTTAAAATGAAGTCTATCTGCTGTGATTTTTATGAAACCATATTTTCCTTTGAATCAAAGTTTCCTCTATCTGTGCCTGTTTCCCCTTCAAATGTAAGCTTTCAGGTGGCAGGGACAGGCAATTACTTGTTTTTCTGTGTATCTCCAAAGTCTATCCCAGCCTCAGGCTCAGTTTGTATATGACTGTTTGTTCCCTTTCCTCAGTCTGTTTAGAGACCATCACTGATGATGACTCAACCTCCTATCCTTCGTAATTTTTTGAGTGGCAAAGATGGTGCCAGAATGATTGTGACAACAGCAGCTGCCAACTGATAAATGCTTGTTACATTCTAGGTACTGTTCTGAAAACTTCCCTGAAGGGCTGGGAAAGAAGTAGCTCAGTGATTAAAGCAATTTCTTAGGAAGCCCAGGTTCAATCTCCCAGCACCACGTAACAGTTGGGCAAGATGGCACAGGCCTACAATCCCAGTCTCTCCCAGTATAAGAGAGGCTGAGGCAGGAGGTTTGCTCTGAGTTCTAGGGCAGCCTGGGCTCCATAGTCAATTCAGGACTAGCCTGAACTACAGAGCAAGACTGCCTCAAAAATTTTAAAATAAACACAAATAAACTTTCCTGCAGTAATAACCCTCACCACAGTCCTCTCAAGTAGATATTGTCCCCCTTACACATGAGGACCTCTCCTGTGGGCCCTTGAGGTGGGATTGGTTAGAGATAAGTAGAAAGCAGACAAAAGTCATAATTTTAACATTTTTCTTTCTTTTTCTTCTTTCTTTTTCCTTCCTTCCTTTCTTTCCTTCTTTCTTCAAGACCTAACTTGCCCAGATGACTAGAATTTGGATCCTCTATCCACAGCCTCCCTATGTGCTGGGATTACAGGCATGTGCCACCACGCCCACTGCACATGAGGTCTGTGTGGCATGTGATGATGACATTGCTCTTGCAGTTGCTTCTTGCCTGAATTTCCTCTGTGTGTTTGCAGACCATTGCCACAGCGTCCAACCTTAGGGCTGGCCTGAGCAGCACTGAGTGAAAAAGGGCTGTCTCGGGCTGCAGGTAAAATGTCATATACCTCATGTATGTATGTAACAAAAGTTCACTGAAAAATATTTTTATTATAACATTAAATAGCACAACAAACCTGATTTTAATAATTAAATAGAAAAATGTGCAGATGTTAATAACAATGAATGACTGTCCATAGTCATCCACATATAGGAAGCCTTGAACACTGTCACCAGTAAACACTGCATTTCACTTGCCACGCTGCACAGACATATGCAACATCTGATACACTCAGATTGTGTGCGGCTTCCACTCGCCCTGACTGTGTGGTGGGCCTGGGAGGAGTCGCTCTGTGCCTTTCCCTGTGCAGCTTTCCAGTCTGCTCTAGAGCATTGAGCCTCTAAGTCATGAAATTTCACTAAAATCACACAATAATGTTAAAAGTGCATGATCTTGTGAAGCCACATTGCCAGCTGTCCAGAGCCACAAGTGATATGAACATGCCTGGGTTAAACCAAAGCCAAGGTTTCATTCTCAGAAAATGTCAGATATCTTACATATTTACAAAGGTTGCTTGTTTTTTTTTTTTTCCTTCAGTACTGGGGTTGGAATCCAAAGCAATTGTACTGAGCTATACCCCAAGCCCTTTAAAAGTATTTTTTATTTTAATAGAGAGTTTCACAAACTTGTGCAGCTGACCTGAAACTTGCAATTTTCCTGCCTCAGCCTTCTAGAGTTCTAGAATTCCAAGTATGCACCACTAAGTCTGGTTGGTTGCCTATTTCAGTGCTTCCTGCTCAGTTTATCGGGATCCAGGATGTCACAGTACTGGACTGCGCTCAAATCCTCCTGGGAAATAAGAATTCTAGCAAACTGATTCCTTTCCTCCCAGCTGGGGAGCATGACCTTCACATCATTGTCCAACAAACAGAATCTCTTTTAACTTTCTGCTCCGCTGTCTGTAGCCTCAGGCCTGTTGCCTCATGGTCACTGGAGGCTGCTGCAGTCCCAGACATTTGCTCTGGCACAAAGCAGGGAGAGGTAGAAAGGTGCCCCATGTGGACGCGCCTCTTCCCTTTTCACAAGGAAGCAGACCTACCCAGAATCCCACACAGTCCTCTCTCTGTCTCAGTGACCACAGCTGGATCACAAGGCTACCCAGGAAGGGAGGTCAGGACAGTGAGTGAGTGTCTGGTTTCAAGCCTGTCAGTGGAGATAGCACAAGCCAGGGCACTCAGAGCACTGGAGGATTTATCTCCCTCCAAATGGTAGCCGCGTGGGATTTTACACCCCAAGTTACACATCTCAGCCAACATCAGTCCCAGACCAGCTGGCTGGGCTGGGTCCCTCTGAGGGTCTGGGGATGAGTCACAGCAGGTTCTTGCATCAAGCCAGAAGAGCATCTTGGTCTTCCTGTGTTGTGTATTACCCAGTTCAAGCCTTCAAGCTGGGTTCATGGCTTACGAGCCTATACAATGTTTATACATTAAACAAAGATTATCAAAATCTTGCATTTTAATTCCTCTGAAGTGCCTTACTGGGGCCTGGCTATGGTTCTCAGCTTTAGTGACTCCAGCACATCGTTATTTGTGTTAAAATAACAGGAAGATTATGTCCCCTGGTAGTGCCAGATTGTCAGGGAAGCAAACAGATGGTTTGTGCCTGTGACAGAGTCATGCCAAACTGGGAAAGCGTAGTGTCTCTGAGGAAGAGAAGACTGTGGAAGCATTTGGAACCAGAGTTCACCTGACTCTCTTGGCTTCTTGTTTTTATCCATCATCAGAAATCTCTTGGGAACAAATATTGCTTACATCGTTTACTAGCTGTTTCAGACTAGAATTAAGTAGTTAACCTCGGCCTTCATTCTTCACCTTTTAATGGTGATGAGGCAGGGTGAAGACGTGCCTCCCGTGAAGTGTGTGCTCAGCAGTGATGGCCCGCCTTTCCCTTCCACTAGTGGGAAACAAGAAGTATTTCCTCTGACACATAGATGCTACTGACCATCTGTCATCTCTAGCTTTCCTTAGTCCTCCTGGTCATCTGACCTTTAGTGAAATTTACTGTGATGAAGTCAAGTGTTGCATTCTAGAAGTGGGAAATTGATTATATGTCCATGTTGTTTCCACTGGATGGCAGTGGCTGGCAGGAGGGCCTGAGCGCCATCTCACTACAGAGAGAAAGCAGGCTGCAGAGGCACAGAGACAGGTAGAGCACGCCCGAGTGGGTGCCAGGCTCATTGTTTCAGGCGTCCACTGCATGCCTGCCAGGTCCTGGGCACAGTGTTGGACATTGAGCATGTGCGAAAGAGACCTACAAGTGGCACGGGGGAAGGGCCCTCTGAGGAACAGATGCCAGAGCCTTGGGGTACCAGGCAACTCTTGTCAGTCTCTTGGCCAAGAAGAAAAAGATGTGAGAGTCAAGGCAAAGAAGGGGGTGAGAGGAAGAAGGGGAAGGGGGTGTTAGCCTTCCCTCACTGTGACAAAGCACCTGAGAACAAAATAACTTAAAAAAGGAAAAGCTTCTGTTGGCGCCCAGTTTCAGGCCATGGTCAGCTAGTGCCATTGTTTTAGGCTTGTGTTGAGGCAGAAACATCACAGCTGCCCACCTTATGGGAGCAAGAAAGGAAGTGGGAGAGGGAGAGGGAGAGAACAGAAGGGACTGGGGACAGGACATAGACTCCAAGGTCAAGGCCTCTCTTCCCAAACCTCTACTTCCCAGTTTTCCATCATATTGTGAATCTGGGAATGGATTAACCTGCTGATGAAGTCAGAGTCTTGGTGATGCAATCACCTTCCAGTACCCTACTTCCGAAGGCATCAGCCCAAGAGGACACCGAGAAGGCTGGTAACCAGCCGCCTGACCTCATGGGACCGTCTGGCCCAGAGCTGGACCCATTGCAGGGACAGTAACAGCTGGGCAGATAGATTTTTCCAAAAGTGCACTTTCTACATTTAACCCAGTATGTACTGGACTTTGCCATATACAAGTTTTCTGATCAACCACATGAAAGGAGGAGACTCCAGGAAGTGGCTGTGAATGGGGGGAGGGACAGCAGGGCTGTGTCGCACAGCCCGCCCCAGTTGTCCTCCTGCTAAGAAGTATGCTGCACCCTTATTTCATCACACCTCGCTGGGAGTGATTATTATAATTTTTGTTTTAAAAAGAACACTAAAGGAAATGACTCAACGACCTTGGACAAGCCACCAGCCTTGGAACCAGACTGTGGCCAGCCGAGTAGCTTCGGGACCCCCGCGGGGCACTGGACCCTCTGGTAGAGCCGCCCAGTGGCCAACCGAGCAGAGCAGTGTGGGCGGGGCAGAGCTGGGGGCCCCTCGGATGGCACAGGGCGGAGACATGGGCCTCAGAGCTCAGCAGAGCCGGGGTGTGGCGGATGAGAGCGACATGGACGTGCGCATGAGCCCAGCCAGACACGGGTCGCAACT
The DNA here is from genome assembly GCA_004027205.1 of Ctenodactylus gundi. Lineage (NCBI taxonomy): Eukaryota > Metazoa > Chordata > Mammalia > Rodentia > Ctenodactylidae > Ctenodactylus > Ctenodactylus gundi. The sequence continues at coordinate 251,207 of PVKB01001711.1, read as the reverse complement.
TGGCTGTGAAAGGCCGAGAACTCCAAAGCAAGGGCTTGGGTTTTCTGCCCCAGGCCTTGCGGCCGGGAAGGCGCTGCCGGGAACAGATCGGGCTGCTCCCTGGCAGCCGCTGTTTTCGCCTGGGGTTACAGCCCACGGTAGGAGAGAACAGCAATTACAGGTGTTCCGATTTATTTTTTCAAGGGACCATGTGCAGAATAATTAGAAATTAAATCGGGCCAGAAGTTATCAGCGATATATTTAGCAAAATGCCTCGTTTTATTTTAAATCACTTGCGTTTCCGGTAGCATCCTCGTTTAGAAAGGTAGCCAAGATAATTTTTAAGTGCTCACTTAGCTTTTTCATACGCTTTTCTAACACATATGCTTTTAAATAGCAATATTCTCAATTTTTCTTATTGTAATCCGTATTTAAAAAAAAATTAGGTGATTCACCCAAAGGTCATGTGACTGCATAACGATCATTAGAGTAGGTGATTTTTCCATTTAATTTTTAAAAATCTCTCTTATCTCCTTTTTAAAATTGATAACCTGTCTAAAAACATCAGATGACATTCATACATGGATGTAGCTGAAGTTACTGGAGCCCTTTAGGGAAAATTGAGATATAAGTCATCTCAGTTCAGGCTCCGTGTCGCCCCCCCACCCCCAAAGCCCTCCTTCAATCCCATCTCCTTCACCTGTGTATGCCGCGTGTCCTTTAGGTCTCACACCCTCTTTTCTCACTAACTTTGTCTTACCCAGACCCTTGTGCCAGGGGACCCCTGGGCTTCCTTTCACGACCCTGGGTTTGGATGTGGTTTGTTGCCTGGGGGTTCAGGTGTCAAATGCTAGCTTCTCTGTGTGATGGTGCTGAGGTGGTGGATAGCTCAGACATGGGCCTCAGAGCTCAGCATTTACTTGTAATCCCAGCATTCTGGGAGGCAGGCTGAGGCAGGAGGATCCTAACTTTGAGCTACCACAGGCAATCTAACTAGACAGTATCTCAAAATAAGTAAGTAAATACATAAGCAAATAGAGGACTAGGAATGTAGCTCAGCACAAAGGCCCTGGTTTCAATCCCCAGTTCAGAAGGAGGAGGAGAATGAGGGTGAGAAGGAAAGATAGAAGGAGAGGGAGAGAACTCTCTCAGGCAACTCTGTTCTTCGTGCCCTTGCTCCTGCCATGTGGTGCCATCAGCCATCAGCTATAGAGCCAAGGGGGCCCTCACCAGGTCCAGCGCTGTGCTTTTTTGGACTGTCTCTAATAAAACTGTGAGCTCATTAGCTCTCTCTTGTTTGTAAATACCCAATTGCAGGTACCTGGTTATAGTAATGAAAAATGGCATAGTGCACTAACCTCTGTACAAACAAGCGCACCTTCGCCTGGGCTCTAAGGCACTCCTCCACCCAGAATCCTAAATAGCCTCTTTCACATCTCCCAATGGCTTTTTCCAAAGCCCCATGTCCTTTCCCACATGATTTGACATCAGTTCTTCTTAGAAACCACTTTCTAATTGGCTCCAGAGATAACTACGCCATTCTACCTCTCTCTCTCTCTTTCTCTCTCCCTTTCTCTCTCTCTGGTTCTTCCTTCCTCACTTCCATCACTGGCTTTCTTGTCTTCTGTTTACCTAAAGGGAGCATTTCGTCTTTAAACTTTATGTTCTCTAAATCCTTCGCTCATACAGAAGTGAATCTACACAAAAACTCTCAAGTTGTTTCTTTCGCCCACCTTTCCTCTAATCTTGTAGACCAGACCAAACATCTCACATGCCTTTGCTGCCAGCTTGTCAAATTTCAACCGCTTCAAAAAACCAAAGTCTACACTGCAGGGGATTTGTCTGCCCATTGAAACCGTTCTGGTATTGTCAGCTCATCTCAAGAACTGAGCCAGTTTTTTTCTTCCTCACCCCAGCTCCAAAACACCTTGCTCAAGCTTTTCATAGATGGCTGTTATCCTGGGCCGAGTGCCTCATAGTTTTATATATGGTCATCTCATAACTTAATAACTTTATCACCTTGAAGCCTCATTGTTTTTCATCTGTAAAACTGAACCTTTGTTCTTCAGATAGCGTTGGAAAGGATTAACTGTCAGCTTCAGCCTTTGACAGATACTTAAGGTGCTGTTGAAAGGATAATAGAAAAGATACATATATTCAGAATTTTCTTAAAATGTAGAATTTAAGATTTTCTGCTTTCCTAGACAGATAAAAACAATGGAGGAAAAAAAAGGGACAATTCTTCAAGGTCTGCCATACCACTTTGTGTTCAAGCCCATAAGGCAAGAGCTGACATCCATGATGGACCACAATCATGTGATCATGACCATCGTGTGACTCCGAGGGACATTTTTAGTCATCAGATTAAATTGTACCTAAAGTCTGGTTCTAAGTGAATTTAATTACACAAGAATGATTGCTTTGTTACAGTTGTTTACTTATTTTGAGATACTGCCTAGTTAGGTTGCCCATGGTAGTTCAAAGTTAGGATCCTCCTGCCTCAGCCCCCCCACCCCCCACCCCAGAATGCTGAGATTACAAGTAAATGCTGAGCTCTGAGGCCTATGTCTGAACTATCCACCACCTCAAGGCCATTACCTTTAATTAACTATGGCTTTGGTTAACAAGAATCTGCGATTCCAAGCTCTTCTGGATTAATGAGCTTCTGAAGTTGAAGTGCAAATTGTCACGGTGGCTTTCTTTTTCCATTACAACGTGAATGAGTGTTCTAGGTCAGAACGAATGTGTATAAAACCAGCCATTACCCAGAGCTCTGTAAGACTGGCTCACTCTCTCTCCTGCCTCTATTCATGCTGCATTGTTACATAATGCCTGGATTGAGGCACTTTTGTCTTTTAACCACAAAGGTCAAGGCAACAAAATTGCATGTTGAGAAAAAGATATTCAATCCCTGTCATTTAGGACTGTGGGCTTCCTGTGTTCTTCCAATAAATGCCCATTGATGGTTCATCTTCTTCAGTGGGGTACTATTACCCATGGTCAAACACTCTTGCTGAGACAGCATTGTTCCTGTACACTGCAGGGAAGAAACAGGAAAACACTGGGAGAGCAGGTGGCTCAGGGATGCTCGCTTCAAAATCAGACAGACAGGGTGCCAAGTCCTTGCTTTATCACTTATTAGATGTGTACACGTGTTCAGATTCAGACATCTCATTTTAAAAACAGAAGTACTAACTATGCAGGATTTTGGAATTCTGATTAGAAAACATGTTTATAAAAAGCCCAGCACAGTGTTTGGCTCAAAGATGTATTATTCCTAAGAGTTTACATTTCAGTAGCCTTAAGGATTAAGAAATAAATTAACTAAATTAGTTAATTGGCCAGATGCATCTCATACAACACCTACTTTAGGAATTAAAGAATAAAAATTGAAAAACAAGGTAAACTTTAAAATTTTTATAAACAGTAAAAAAACAAGTATATACATTCTATTTAGAAGAAAAAACTCTAAAAAGGACAGGAAAAAGATTCTACCATAAACGGAGGACCTGGTTAGGTTCACATAGGTAACCTAACAGAATACAATGTAGTCCTTAGAGAAAGCAGTACTTATTCTGTTAGAAACATATTTTATGACAGTAAATATTTGGGTGGTATTCCTACATAGAGAAACAAAAAGAGCAAAAAAGACGACAGAATCAATTTGTCATGGAGAGAACACAGGGTAGTAAATTGCCTTGTATCATAAAGTACTTTAAACATATTTACTGAACAGAATAAGTACTATCCAATTTGAGTATTTTGGTGAAGCCCCATGAAAAAATGTTATAGCTTTCTAACACTAATATCCAACTACATGTATCATATTCATTAGGCAACGTGTATCATATTCATTAGTTACTAATGCCTGACAAGTGTTTTCCCCTGGTGGAGTTAAACTTGCCAAATTCAATGGAAACATTTAATTTTTAATTTTCTAAGTAATCATTTGAATGTGGCACCTGATGTAATTTCTCATGACATCCCAGAGGAAAGTCCAAAAAGTGTTTATTAGCTGGGCTTTCTTCCTGACCTTCAGGGAGTGCTGGCCGTCCCCTTCCCAGAAGAGCACCTGCAGACTTGGTACAAAGAAATCACAGGAAGGCTGGTCAGGAAGCCTCTCCACACAATGCTACCTCCTCCCGGGTCCTGGGAACGCTGCTTGTTCTTGTCCCTTCAAGCCCAGAGGTGAAAAAGGCTCTCAGTCTTGCTAGACCACAGGCACTGCATCCTTTCTGGCTCTTTTTCTTAACTTTGGCTTCCCTCCCTGTGACCACTGGAGAGATGTCAATTTGAGGCAATCAGGAAACACGCCTGGATTAGGATTTGGGAACCACACCTAGACTGGGAATTGAGTACCAGCCAGGATTAGAGCGTGAGTGATTTGTGGGCCTGCGAATGAGGGAAGAGCACCCACCGGTTGTGGGAGGGCCAACTGGGAGCTCAAACTGCAGGGAAGGAAGAAGGAAGATTGTCACAGCTTCTTCCTCTGGGCAAGCTCTCACCTTTGCAATTGGCTACAGATGCCAACTTGCTACACACAGACCTTCATCACAGATTCCTCCCAGTCTTGACTTGCATTTGTGATCATAAAAAGTTCATGTAAGGAGCTGAGCCACTATCAAATCTTCTAAAGACTACTTCAACTATTTGCATCAAACTCACATAATACAGTAAAAAGAGGTTTTCAGTTTCCTATTCTACTATGATTTACACTAATAACCCAAAGGAGCCCTACACCTGACTAGGGTTCACCTGCAGTCCCAGACAAGAGAAAGCATTTGGACTCAGTCTTCCCGGCACATCTTCACGAGACTTCACCTCTTACAGCTTTTGCATTTTCCAGCAATATCATGATCAGACAGGAAGAACATTTTACATTTAATAACATTTATTTATGCATTCAGTATCAAGTACATAAGTGCAAATACCCAGAGTCCATAATTAAGTTCATTAGGAACTACAGAGAGAAAGTAATACAAATTGTAATAAAGTCAACATGCTGGTACTTCAGAGTTACCATACATGTAGATCAGCCCATCCATCCCATACAACAAAAGCACTGCGTGTTCATTTTGGGTTTATTCATTTATTTATTTTAAGTTATACAAAACTGATTACCATAAGTACGGTTGACTGTTTTTATTTTTACGTTGTGTGTGTTGGGGAAAAAAAAAAAGCTAAAACATCATTCTACAATTCTATATAGGGTTATTAAAGATTAATCCAACCAGCAACTGAAGGACATGTAAGCAGTTTCCACTACTGCGTCAGTGCACTTGGCAGGAAGGGCCTAGCCACAGGGGACATTAGAAGCTACAGAAGCATCGCAGAGAGGAGAACATCGAAGAAGGAAAGATAACGTGGGTTCTCACCATCATGCACTTTTTTTTTTTAGCAACACGAAATTAAAAACCACGTCTAATACACTTTTCTCTATACTTCAGTGCTTGACACAAGTGACTCAAATATCCTAAGAGTACAGGAACAGCCTAAAAACAGCTGTTTCAAAGTTTGTTTCTAAGTTTATGGTACTGGGGGAAGGGAGGGGAACAATCAATTTGCAGTAACAAGTAAGAAGAGCGCTGTTACCACTCCAGACATTCCTGTTCGTGTCCAGTCCCCACCGGGCTGTCCATCTACTCGGCGTGCCTTTTCGCGCCTGGAATTTTAGCCTGAATCCTAAAAAGACAATATCAAAGGGTTAAATTGCAAATTATTATTAATGAAACTATTAAGTGATCAAAAGGCTTAATATTTCAGAAGATTTTATGTGTCTACTGACATTTTTGAATAAAATAATAAAAAAGGAAGTGAATATTGGATAATGAATGACCCAAGAAAGCTGTATTCTTTAGAGTATCACTTTGCAAGTCAATGAACCTATCTGTTTATTCAGGCTTATAGAAGCTGTGATATAGTGAGGGTGACCACTGATAGCCTAATCTAGGGAGCTCTGAATATTACTTTTCTGGTTGTAGAGATCCATTTTAAATATGTGGCTGCAGACTGGACAGTATCAAGGCTCCTAAAGTTCTTTGATGCTCACAGAATGGCTGTATCTGTTAGGATGGGTTTATACCACAAGCTTTTTGCTTTTTGTGAGAGCATCCTGCACATTCCAACTGAGTGCTTCCCTGTGTCAGGCACTCTTCCACATTCTGGAATTCAGGGCTGAGCAGAAAGGAGAAGGTACCAGCTGTCATGGAGCAGTCACTCATGTGGAGGCTGAAGAGAGAGGGCAAACAACTAGACAAGGGAGAGAAACCAGGGTCCAGGGCCATATTCAGGTCCCATGTCAGTGAGAGACAGGTGAACTGTCTATGAATTAGACCAGTGAGGACTTCGATGAGATCTTTCTAACCTGTTGATGAACTGAACAATTGAATGAGAGGAAAAAGCAAGAGTAATCAAGGATGATGTTTTGGTTTTTGGACCATATAACTGGGCAGATGACAACAATATTTTCTAGAATGATCAGAAAGGAAGCAAACACAAGTTCTGATGTGAAACTGCAAGAATGTTTGATCACATAAATTTAAGATGTCTAAGAGGAACATAGAAAAAAGTAACTGAAAGCTGGTTAACAGACCTGATGCAGAGGAGGCCTGCACTGGGGACACGAGGTTGGACCTTTTAACACTGACCTGGGAAGCTATAAGACCAGAAGAGACGTAAATGAGAGGAAGTAGAGCCAGGAGAAGATGGAAGTGACACTGGCCAATTAACTTCAGCTCAGAAGCTTGAATGAACGCACCAGGCTCACTGTGCCATGTGGCAAGAGGATTCAGTGTTGAGTAACTCTTTTTCACTATTTTTCTTTATACAAATCTCATAACTTCTGGCATTTCCACTCACTGCTCTTGAGCTGAGTCCTTTGACAATGTCAGGCATCCAGATACATGGGGAGACCTACTGTGATCTTTCAAAGTCATCTCCTTCCCAGGGTAAACATTCCTAGTGAAAACTGGTGTTCACTGGCCATAACTGTCAGATTTCTGATACCTCTATAGCCTGACCATTGTGGCATTACTCCTGTGTATTAATGTATTTCTTCAAATGTCCAATCCTGAAATTCATTAAACAGAGGTATGAAAGGACCAATATAAAATATAGTGATTGTGGCCTCTCATGAGTTGGACATGACACTATCTGTAACATATACACCTGCACTGGTTATTTTTATTTAATGACGGCTCATCACATAAATGAGTCACAGTTGGTGGTGTTTGATTAATATATTAAATATTCAAATAACTATGGTTATATCCTCTCTCACCCCCATTCTATATTTGTAAAGTTGACTTTTAAAAAATCTAAATACAGTGCTTTCCTATTGGTATCATTTTATTTCCAATTCAGTACTCTAGCTTACTTAAGATGTCTTGATTCATTGTGAATCTTCAGTTTGCCCTTTTCTAAACTTGCTTTTGCTCCAAGCTGTGGGTCACCTAGAACTTTGGTAATTATATTTGATACATCTTCACATAGTCATGAAGAGTAATGGGACCGCTGGTGACAGGGTCAAAGGCAGAGCCCTGTATCACATTACTAAATGTAGCCCCAGACAGATATTTAGTGGCTTAATGAACATCCTCTGGGTTTATTTCAACCTTCTTGCATTGTGCTAGATTGTATATCTCTACTTTTCTACATGAAGACTCAGGAAAACTTGTTGAGAATACCTCGGGAAATCAGAATACTCACTGACCCATAGGATCTCTCCATTTAGTAAATATATTCTAATCTAACATGTCTATTCTGAGTATCTACACATTTACTAACTCATTCTAGACTTTTGCTTAAAATCAGACATTCAATTCGTCCAAATATAAATTTGTTCTTTCTTCTGATTTGAAAATTGGTATAACTTCTGTTTGATTTTAGTTTTCAGGGATGCCTTTCCTTCTCCAAGATCCATCACCAAGGGAGCTTCTGCCTGGAATCTAGGGTGGCAATTTTACCACCCTAGACTGTCACACACCTGGATGTACAAAGTTGTATTCACTTAAGGCACATTTCCTATGTTCTTCTTTAAGGATTTGATTTCCTCTATAATATTTCCTTTGCCTTTTCTAATTGATGAAGCTTTTTGTTATTTTCAATACTCTAAGAAATCTTACTAGGTATTGCTGCCAATTTTGAGCTAGAAAAATGATCTGGACAGACAGGGTCAGTCAGTATGAAGGAAAGAGGCACTAGGGTTTCCTCACCCTAGAACTGTCCTTAACTCCCCTAAGACTGCTCTCTAAGCATCAGTAGTATGAGGGCGTCTAATACTTATTGTTTCCTTTGTTCAAGGAAGAAAATGGACACTACCTCCTTTAATCACCAATCATCCCATGAGTTATGTAACATTCGTAATTTACAGATAAGGAAACAAGCTCATAGAGACACATAATGTTTATGATGAGTTCATTGACAATGCTATTAACTATTCTATTAAAATGGTAATAAGGATTTTTTTGCTAGACTTATTCTCAAATAGAATCAGAATTTTAGAGATTGAAGATGACTGAGAAGATCCTGACAAGAAATTTCTTTCAGACTTTAATGCAAAGTTCTTTTGAGAGTCTACTATTTTTTCCTTTCTGATAACAAAAACTAATAATTCACCCAGTTTCTCTGTCCTAGCTACGAGGAAGTTCTGAATGAAGCTTAATCACACATACGTGTTATGTGTAATACAGATGAATTTTTCTCCATTCCACATGTAATATTCCCTGCCCTCTCTCATTTGCCTTCATTCTGACTAGCCTTATCATTCTGTGTCAATTCCGATACTCTTTAGCTGATTGTCCCATGTCTAATTTCTCCCCCTCCAATTCTTCTCTCACTAGACAGTCCTGTTGATCTTCACAAAGCGCAATTCTAATTACTAACACCAAAGGGTAGCCACTCTTTGTTGGATCAGGGTCAGATGTTCTTGGACTATTTATCACCTGACCCTTAGCCTCTCTTTCTACATTCATTTTCCCCCTATATTCTTTCTAGTTGATATTTCCACACATTTAAGATTTAGGTACATTGGCTGATTGATGGTTTCTTGAACATGAACTGCACCATTAGGCTAACAGCTTTCCTAGGGCTAAAACCATTCCCCTCATCTTTACCCACCCACCCCCCATCCATGCCTTTGATATGCAGCATCCAGAACATAGTTGCTACTTCTCATTTAGAACAATCAACCCTCCAAATAAAAAATTAATAGACATGGTTTGCTCTAGATTCCCAAACTAAGTAATGGAAAACTTGGACCTAGAATATCTATTTTCCTGGGTCCAAACAACTAGCCTGGTATTCTGTGCTGTATCTCCTATATGGAGTTCTACCTGCTAAAAAGCCACATGGGGAGGTTATTAAAATAGAACTTCCAGGTCACCAATCCTAGAAATATCAAAGTTTATATGTCTGCTGTAGGCACAGAATTTGTATCTTTCAATAGGCTCCTGGGTTGGGATATCACCAAACGTCATGTTATGTCATGCTGGAGTTTCTCACATAAAATGACTGCTGTCTGTTTTGTTGATTTTCATTAGATTTGGTTGATAATTTCAGGCGTTTTGAAATGTGGTGACGACCTATTTCAGATTCAAAGTTCCCCACAGAACTCAGTGAGTTCCTCATGAGTTTCAAGAAGAATGTAAATGGTGGGGAAAACAGAAGAAGGATGTAACTGGTATGTGGTAAGGACACAACTTCATGCCCTTCTGAACACAACCATAGCTGACGTCATGTGATCTAATGCAAAGAACTTCGAAGTGGCCGTTTTAATTTTAAAGTTGTTTTCAGGGTTAGGGAACCTTTCTTTCTGCCAGGGGACATTTGGATATTTATGACATCATTTGCAGGCCATACAAAATTACAAACTTAACATTAGCTTGCCTTAATAAAATATTTATTATATAATTAACTCATCCCTAATGTGATGGTTGCCTTGCCTGGAATGGACCAAATTATTTTGCAGGAATCTGGATATTGCCCACCCCTGTTGAGTCTTTAACCACCTAAAATATCTTCTGCTAAACTTAACCACCACCTTGTTATATTTATTGGCTATTCAGATGCCTAAAATGACAAAAGTTAGTCCTTTGGTGATATGTATTTGTAGCTAAAGATTAGTTCAATTTGATTAAAACAAAATTTTGGATAATAATGACAAAATAAAAACTCTGATTGTAGGTAGCAACAAACCTAAAAATAGTAATGTGAGAATTAGGGAAAACCACTAAGTTGAATGGCTGCGGTAGCTGTGGATATGTAAAACTGAAATCTATTTCCTGATGTATGAGATGGGTCATAAAGTATGGTCTGCTTGAGACTCAGGTTTTAAAAAACAGTGATGTTAATTAAACAAGCAAACATACACTTGTAGGGTTTAAATGGTAGAATGAAACTATTTAGGGAACTAAAAATTTACATTTTAAAGTTTTAAAAATAATTCTAGTGGCTTAAAAATTAGTACTATGTGTTTGAAAGGTTGAAAATGCTTGCTGAGTTAGACAGTTTTATTTCAATGTAACTGTTGATGTCAATTTCCTAAGTCAGGTTCCTCTCATCCTCCACCTTGTTCTTGAACATGGGTCAGCCCTCAGGTAGAGTTTTGCATCACTCACTCATTAAATCCCTTCATTATGACACTGGAAATAAGTGACTGGAAATTTTATTTTATTGAGAGGTTTGAAATTTATCCTCATTTTCTGAAACCCTAACAGTGAGTAAGGAATGAACATAGGTGTCAGATACAAAAAAGATCACACATAAGCAACCTATCATTTCAGTTCTTGTTACACCTACTTAGTCCACCCACTTCCTTCTTGTGACCTGTACTAGGTAACTTACTTTGCCACAACAGCATTTATGTGAGTCCTCACAAGTCCCAGATATTGGTCAACCTGGGCCTACAAAGAGAAACAAATCATAAGCATGCACAAAGACCACAACATCAAAATTTATTAGGGATGTTGGACACCACATAGAACGTACCTGGTGTTTAACGTACACTACAGGTAGAGTAAACATAGAAACCACAGCTGTGATGAAAAGTGAACATCGTATTAAAATTCTGAGAGTTATCAATAAGAATCCATAATGGCAACAGATATATTTAAGTTCTGAGAGTTATAGACATTTTATATAGCTATGTGATATTACAGCATTATTTGGAATAAGTAGCATTCTAAATAAAAGGTGACCAGGCAATTTATAGGAAAAACAAAAGGATGCTGAAGCTTTACTGGTATTATGTCATTATTCTCCTCTCCCACATTATTAATATATAGTATATAAATATTTACACATATATATGTGATACACAATGTTTACATTGGACCAGAATATTTTGTGCACAGATATATTGCATCAAAATTACAATTCCTTCTCCTCCTTTTATGACCCTCCAACCTATCCCCCTCCTCCCTGATACCCTCTACTTGGTACTATAACACGACTCTTTTCTGGATTTCTCATATTAGAAAACCATTTGATATTTAACCTTCTGCGTCTGAGTCATTCCACTGAGCATGATGGGAGTCAAATTGGATCCATTTACCTATAAAAGCCTCAAATCTATCTGACTATTTATTTTTGAGACAGGGTCTTTCTCTGTAGCCCAGGCTTGTCCTGAACTCACTATGGAGCCCAGGTTGGCCTTGGACTCACAGCACTTTTCCTACCTCAGCCTCCTGAGAGATGGGATTACAGGTATGCGCCACCATGCCTAGCTTATGTGGTGCTGGGGAACTGAACTCGGGTACTTTGCACTTGTCTTCGTACTTGCTAGGCAAGCGCTTTAACCGCTGAGCCATTCCTCCAGCCCCTATCTGGCTTTTTAGAAGCTCTCTTCTGGGAATCTTTCCAAAAGAGTTAAAAGCAACTTATAATAGAGATACATGTATACCCAACTTCATAGGAGCACAAGTAACAATACTCAAAAATGTGGAAGTCACCAAAATACCCATCAACAAACCAATGTATATAAAAATTGTGTACATGTACGCAATGGAGTAACTCTTCTATAAAGTCAGATAGATTTGAGGCTTTTGTCCTTATTCTTATAAAGAAGGTAGATTGAGCCTTCTATGATGTGACTCAGTCTTTACCAACAGCTGTCACTATAAACAGACATACACTAGAAGCTAAACATAACCAATTGTGGTTGAAAAATAAAATGTCAGATTTAGAAATTTAGTATTACAGTGTAGCACATTACTTGAACCCTGATTAGATGGGAACTGCTCTGCACACAAGGGAATCTTGCATTCATTCTTAGGAGCCTATTAAAATAAGCAAACCACTAATAGTCCAGAAAGCATTATGTCTTCAGAGTGTGTGAAGACAGGATATCCTCTCATCTGTCCTTACCCATGAGCAGCAGGGTCAGGCCATTGAAGAGCGCGCCAACGTAAGTCAGGAGCCACATCAGCACTGCGAACTGAGGAACAATAAGATGCTCAGAGCACCTACAGCCATTCCTGATACGCGACAGTATCAAGTCACTGACTTTCTAGTCATCAGAATCAGAACTTTCCTAACATTTAATTTTTTTCTAATTAGAATTTCTGATTATGATTTTTTAGATTACAACTAGAAGCAATAGGAAACAAAGATCAATAAAATGATTTAAATAGGAAATTAAATAGCAGTAAGGTAGTGAAATCCATCATGGAATCCCAGAACAAGGATTCTTACTAGTTTACAATTCTTTGGATTGCTCTGTTTGAAGAATCCAGGGACTCAATGAAAAAAATAGTCTAATTCAGGGGATGACAAACTATGGCCGTTGGCCTGTGTCTATATAGAGTCCATGAGTGAAGTCCTGTTTTTACATTTTTAAATGACCAAATATAATCAATACAAAAATATTTTTGATATATTGATTTCAGTTTTCCATGTTTATCAATAAGGCTCTATTTCCACATGGGTACAATCTTTCCCCCCGCCCCCTGCTTTTATACTATAATGGTGGAGCTAGGTAGAGACATGTGGCCTGCAAATCCTAAAATATTTACCATCTGGTCTTTTACTGATAAGGTTTACTGACTACTGCTGTAGCTCACAATTTTTACATCTCAAAGAGAAACATTATTTCAAAAGTACCCAGTTTAATAATTACAATCTTCCTGGCATGTCTCTAACTATTCTATGCTAAGTCATTATTCCAGTGAAGCATGTGCGGATTGGACAACCTTACATCACACTTTTCCCTCTGTTTTACTTGAAGTTTCCAGGCAGACCCAGCATGTGACCCTGTGGGGGGGACACTCATGGAGTCATCTGGCTGCCCCTTACTCTGCTCACGACCTTGCTGAATTGTGACAAACTGACTCTGATTTTACATGTAAGTCACAGGGAGTGAAAGCAGCTTATTCTGAATGACTCCACCTAATGACTCCAGTGGAAACATCAGGAATAAAGCCTTGGTGACCCCGCTCCTTGCCACACAGTGAGATGAACACTTTCGTCCTTCGGGCAGATGGCTCGGCTTCAGGACACCTGGAGAGCTGACTATTAGAAGAGTCTGGAGTTTCTTACTAAAGAAGCACACATGTCCTTCACATTCCCCAAGCTAGAGTTTTATTTCAAAACTAACTTTAGAAAGTACCTAGGGAATTAAAAATGGTTTAAGGACAGATATCCTGGTATGCTGTTAAAAAAAAAAAAAAGTAGGTAGCTACTTGTAGTAGCTGTGACCTGCCTTTGATGCCAGCTCTGCCAGTGACCGACACTGGGCAGCCTGAGGGAAGTGTCTTGTCCTCCATGAGACAGTTTTGCAGGGACTGGGCTGGACAAACTCCATGATGACTCTAGAGTACCCCCTTTGTATTCTCTCTGATGCACAAGTTTCTAACACTCCATCTTTACAGAAAGAAAGAAAGAAAGAAAGAAAGAAAGAAAGAAAGAAAGAACTCCTCAAGACTGCCAAGCAAAGGGCTAAGCAACCATACTTTTAAGGAATCCACCAGGTCCTGGACCAGGAAAAGCCTTCGGAGCTCCTTCAGGGTGCTGTTCACATAGAGCTGCAGGCAGTCGGTGTACTTCTGGATCTGCTCCTGGGACAGGGTGATCTCGAGCTCCAGGTAGGCCCTGTCGGCAGACCATCACCGAGAATGTCATTGGAGGTACTGTACCCGGGCCCGGGCCCCAGTGCCAGGCAAGTGTTCCTTCTGTCACCCTGAAGATGACGGCTGGGTCATTCCCAGGGCCACTGTGGAATGTAGGAACCATGGTACTGAGGGTCCTGGGGGGATAAACTGTGACTCTGGCCACAAGAGACAGTACTGCAGTATGAATGATAATCCAGTAAGACCAGCTGGCACCAGAGGAAACCGGTGCAAATTCAGCTTTGTTGAATTCTCATGAACGTCATTTTTAAATAGTTGAAGTACCTGAAAAATCTTGGCTAATAACTACCATTGTTCATCAAAAGCCCAAGAATTCATGGAATTCTGGAATTCACTTACAGGTTTTTCTAGAAAGCACTAAAAACTTCAGTGAGTTGGACTATATTCAAGTACTAATAGGTTCCAGTGAGTGGCATTTTTAGTAGTGGCATTATTCTCTTGTTCAAATTGGTTAAATTTAACTCATAGGTGGGTAAATATATAAAATACTAAATATTAGTACATATCATAAAATATTTAAAAACCAGCCCAACCTAAGCTTCCTCTGCTTGGCCACACCCCTCCAAGCTTCTCCCCCTTTTCTGCATCTCCTGTTTTGAGACAGCACCATACTGTCTGCCTAGAGGACATGCCTCAAGTTCTTAAAATGGGAAGGCAGCCCTCGGCTTGGCTTGCAAGGAGTGTTGGGGACCAGGTGCACTGTTCTTTCAAAATTCCTACATGAAATCTTTATTCCAAATGATAGATGGTTTTAAGAAGTGTCATTATTGGGAAGTGAGTAGGCCATTAGGCAGGGAACCCTCATTTCAGTGGCCCTGTAAAAGGGACCCCACAGAGCTCTTTCATCCTCTGTCTGCCTTGTGAGAATACAATTGGACGACAGCTGCCTGCAACCCAACCATACAGATATCCTGATCTCATGCTGCCCGGCCTCCTCAATGGTGACAAATACATTCTTACTCTCTATGCTGCCTAGAGGAATTCTGTTAGAGCAAGCTAAGTCATGCTCTTCAACTAGAATATTAAGCTTTTTCTCCTTTTATAAAATTTCTTTCCTAGATAATATACTCTGATTAAAAATATACTGAATCAGTCAGTCCTAGTGAGATAGGTCTATAATCCCAACACAGTAGGAGGGTGAGGCAGGAGGACTGCATGTCTGAGCCTAGCTTGGGCAACTCTGCAACTTAGTGAGACCATGTCTCGAAAAAAGGGGAGTGGGCTGGGGATGCAGCTCAGTGTGAAGGCCCTGGGCTTGATCCGCAGTACCACACCTCTCTCATACACAAAAACATAGTGAGTCAGATATTCCTTCTATTAATAAAAATGACTGACCCAAAGGAAAGTTTTACATTTTAAATTTGATGCCTAAATGAAGATAAAGTAGTCGACCTAGGTGCAGCTGGATATTTATTTCTACAACTGGGTGACAGAAGAAATAAGCTAAAAGAAAGAGAAGTTTCTCACATTATAGTCTAAGGGGCCAAGAAAGTGGCAGAAACAATGTGGTGGAATGCGGTAGAACCTCAGATGGCCACTGCAGGGGACAAAGAGAAAGATGTGGGCTCTGGCCACGGGCTAGGGCCACTGAAGTAGGCACTGGCTCTTTCCACCATCAGGGAGGGGCACTTGTACAACCAAGCTACCACTTGGAAAATCCATTAACTCAGGACAAATACTCCTTAGGGGCCAGAATGCCCAGCTGTAATCGTGCTGGCCACTGAGCTCAGGACCCAGAGGCCGGGATGGGTAGTCTGACACGTAATCTTTTCCTTTCGGTTCACAGAGTCTCATGAACGGGCACTTGCCCCTTGGTGCTGTTGAGACTTCGATTTGGCTGACTGGTGCAGGCAAAGCAGGTCACATGCAGAGGCAGTGCTGGTGGGTTATGCTGGCCCAGACTCAGACCTGCAGCCTCATCTCTACGTCTCACCCAGGACTCAGAACTGGCCCCAGTTATAGGAGACGTGGACCCCTGCACAGGAGCTTGCACTCTGGGGCCGGTCAGCAGGTGACTGCACCACTAGCAGTGAGCACGGAGGCTCTCAATCTGGAGTTGGGTGTCTGCAGCTAGGTCAACACTGGCCCTTGTCTCATTTCCTATCCTCTTAGTAGATTGCTCCTTTTAAAAGAATTTCGTTCCTTCTAATATATCCCCAGTATAAAAATACATGTGGGCACAGCCTGGACATGAGCTTCACACCCTTCAAAAAGCTAGCCCTATTAACTGCCAGAGAGAGCACAGAAATAAAAGTCTGAACACCCTTTTCTGGTTCTGCATTATGTAGTGGCTAGGCGGCCCTGAGTACCTCACCTGTCAGTAGGGATTATATATTGCCTGCCCTCTCTTTAAGAGGTAGTAGGGGTAGGTAATTGCTGAAATGCTCTCTACATTATAAAATATGAGACACATATAACACCTTATGACTACCAATTGTAATAAACTATAAAATCTGGATTTGGCCATAGGTGTTAGAATAAAGAGGCAAGCCACCAAGCAATGTAGATATCAAAGACAGAGCCTTGGCGGGAATGCTAAGGGGGCTGGTGGGTCTCGGGGAAACATTCCCAGTGGCGCCCGGGGAAGGGTAGAGGTGGGAGAGCAGCCCGGGAGCGTGGGTGAGTCTAGGCAGGCTGGGGCACTCACTTGAAAGGGTGGCCCTCATCGGTCTTCTGCACAGCTTGTAAAACGGACTTGTAGATGCGGAAGCTGATGGTGGCTGAGAGCGCGGCCAGGGCCAGGTAGGCCACGACGCTCACCACGCTGAACTGGGTCAGGGAGAAGAGCAGCAGCAGGAAGCTCCCGAACACAATCCCCGTCTGCTTGATGTCCCGCCAGTAGAGCAGGTCGATAGCTGTGGGGAGGGGACACAAACACAGACACCACTGAACTCTGCGGAGCCTCAAGGGGGCTGCTGGTCTGTTCCTCCAGTTGCAACTGCTCAGGGTTCCCATGAGGCATTAGGATTATTTTATTTTACCTTACATTTTATTTTTGTGTATTGGGGGTTGGACTCAGGGCTTCATGCATGCCAGGCAGGTGTTGCACCCTTGAGGTACACACCAGCAATCCTCTACCCCCTTTTAAACTTTTATTTTGAAACTGGCCATCTGTAATCCCAGCTTTCTGGGAGGCTTAGACAGGAGGATCTTAAGTTCCAGGGAAATTGTGTGGGCAACTAACTGACTTAGTGAGATCTTGTTTCAAAAAATCAAGCTACTCAAGCTACCTCAAGCTACTCCTCCCTCAAAAAAAAAAAAAAAAAAAAAAGGCTCTAAGTTTCAGGGCTAATGTCAAACTCAGAAGCCTCTTGCTATTATTCCAGGTGTGCCCCGCTGTGCCTGGTGCACTTGAAGCCTTAAATGTAAGAGCGTGGAAGGAAGGCTAAGCCAAGGACACTTCCTGACACTATATGTTGGTTTGGAAAAATTGTTTCCATTGCTAAGAAGAGTTCACAAATTCACAGGTAAGACTCCAGAGATCATCTCTATGGAAGGAGTACCTATCTATGTGGGCTACACCATCTACAAAGTAGCTGGACTTAACATAATTCTGAAACAGATCTGAACACACTGAGGATGGCATTAACTGTGTGTACGTCCCAAATGTTCTTCTGACACTTGTGTCTCAATGGGGTCCTAAAGATGAATGTGCCAGCCATGCAAATGCCTCTGCTGCTGAGGAGGGGCAGCTGCCATGACAACAGTGGCTACATTTGGTGCTCTTCCCAAACAAAATAGTTGTACCTTGCCTACATTAAATGTCCCTAAAAAGTCATGCAAAAATAATCTGGGGAAACATGATTATATTTAGAACTATTTAAAAGGAGTTTTAAAAAGTGAAACAAGTCATTATCTACAGTTATTTATCATATATTACCTAGTAAGTAGAGTGAAGCAAGCAATTTTGTTTCTTTTTAAAGAAACTTGAGGTCCATCTGGGGTGATGAGCCACACTCATTTAAGCAAGTGCCCACTTAATGCCAGTGGAGTCAGAGGAAAGAACTGGAATTGACGAAGGAAGAGGGTGTGGATGGTTTGTAAACCTGGGGAACAATTTGTTAAGGAGATGAGAGGGATAACAGGAAATATTGTGAAAGATCGGCAGACAAGAATGGTGAGTAATTAGCTGTGGGAGAAAGGAGGAAGAGCTAATTATGGGTGAAAGTAACATTTCAAAGCTGGGTGATGGAGAGATTAGCATCCCTGATGAAAACAGGAAATCCGAGGGTGAACTTGCTTGGGGAAAAGATGAGGCTGGTTTTCAACTCTCCAGATTCTGACACGATGGCACTGAAACAGGGCACTCTGACACAGCCTGGGGCAGAGACGCTGTTGGAGCACAAATGAGATCAGGCTGGCAATTACACACAACAGTTCCTAATTCTTTAGAACCTTGGAAGTTAAATGATTTTTTTAAGGCTATATCATAGCACTGAGTAAAAATAGTCTTTAATATCATGGAGCCAATGATGTTCAGATGAGTATGTGCAGTAGGTAACTGAAGATACAGGAATAAGATTGGGTGGACAGGACGGAATGTGCATCTGTGTGAACGTGTATGTGCACACTGTGGGTGGTGACAGTAGGAGCCACAGGCCTGGGGGACCTCCACGGGAGACTCTGACCTGTCTCAGATTAAAAAAAAAAATAATAAGAAGAAAGAAGGACTGGGAGAGACACTTGGAGAAGATATGGGTGTGGCCACATAGGTAAGGCAGTAACATAAATCAAATAGGGAAAGTTGAGGCCTGCGTTCTGCTCTGTAGCAGTGACAGCCACATACGGATGTTGAACACTTCAATTTGGCAGGTTCCATATTAGATATTTTGCAAGTGTAAACAACATACTGCGCTCCAGACCCAGTACAAAAACTATGTAAACTACTTAACAAATGTTTATATACTGACTACATGTGGAAAGGCTGATACCTTTGGATGTACCGGATCAAGTGAAACATGCTATCAGAACCAATTCTGCCCATTTCCTTTTATTTTTTAATGTGGCTAGTGGAACATTTAAAGTTAGACGTGTGGCTCATATTCTGTTTCTGTTGGCCAGTGCTGCTAAAGGGAAACGCACATGGGATTTTGGGCAGCATAAGTAAAAGGACAGCCACAAAGCAAGGAGGCTTTTGTGGAAGCCAAAGATTTCCAGTGGCCGCAGACGTGAGGGTCAGATGCCGGGCGCACTCATCCTCAGGCAGCGGTGCCCACCCAGGGCTGTGAAGTGACACAAAGTCCATGGGCGCAGAAGGCTACCATCCTAGAGGACAGAACTGCAATGAGCCCCCGGGACTCATGCTGGGGAGGACAGCCAAGACAGCCAGGGGCTGGTGGGTTGGGAGAGTTGCAGTGGCTCGGTGTGATCACAGCAGAAGCAAACGCCCGAAGCTCTGATGACAGTGGGGAGAGTAGGAGGTGACGAAGTTGTGATTAGAGAACTGTGTTCCGAATGTGCTGTGTAAATGTGTAAAAGTCATTTTTTTTCACATTTTAATTTTGCTTAAGATGACGTAGATTTGTGTAGGAAGGTTTATGGTACCTGCTATGATTTAAATATGCTTGTGTCTTCTGAAGCTCACTTTACATTTTGTTGCTGGGAGGTATTACAGGATGGAAATTTAATCTGACTACAGTATTTATTTATTTGTTCATTTATTTATTTATTTTTGGTGTGCTGGAGATTGAACCCATGGCCTTCACTCTGAGCTACACCCTCAGACTATTCCTAATTTTGAGACTGTGTCTTGGATAAGCAGGGCTTGGAACCTGATGGCCTCCTGAGTCAGCTTTCCCGAGTACTGAGATTATAGGCTTGTACCGTCAAGTCTTGTGTGACAAGTTTTTTAGATGGGCTTTTGGGAGGTAATTCTGACTAGATAAGGTCATCAGGGTGGAGTTCCCATGAATATTACTGGCTTTGTAAAAAGAGGAAGGGAGGGGCTGGGGGCTTAGATCAGTGGTTAGAGACTTGTCTAGCAAGCACAAAGTCTTGGGTTTGGTTCCCCGTACCATATAAACTGGGCACAATGGTACACATGTGTAATCTCATCACTTGGGAGGCTAAGGCAGGAGGATTGCCAAGAGTTTGAGACCAGCTTGGGCTACACAGTGGGTTCAGGACCAGAGAAGAGAAAGAGAGAGACCAAAACATGTGTATGTGAGCTCCATCTCTTGCCATGCAGTACCATGTACAGTCTCTCCTCTGCCACCAAGAAGGCCACCACCACATGCAGGCCCCTGACCTTGGGACACCAGAACCATGCACCAAAGTAATTCTTTTTCTCTAAAAGTTATCCAATTTGTGGTAGAGTGTTATTAGCAACAGAAATGGACTAAGATCATACTCAATCCAGAAAAGTAGGCGTTTAAATACAGTTTCTTTACAACTCAAGGAAGGAAAGCGTAAGTGATTTTATAACTGCAACAAGCTACCCTAAGTGGTCTTCAAGAACAACACATCATACAATATCCTTGTAATGCAGAAAAGCCAGTAAGAATTTAAATACCTGCACACAACATTCACTAAGCACACTCATTAGGACAGGCACATTACTGAATTAGTTGGACAATTAAAATTATAAAATAAAAGCAATAATTGACAATATAAATATCATACTTTATTCTATAATTTACATTATGAATTTTATTATTCGTTATAAGATTATTTCGTCAAAAATCACAAGGCAACACAATGGCTCTGAAATGACCCCTCAGTGAGTCCCATCTATGCAACACAGGGACCGAGGGGCTGATCTCAGTCTCTGTACCTTAGGAATGAGTACTTCCGCCTTCCTAGGAATATGTTAGAACTAACGCAGTGAAGGGTGAACTGGCAGATTTGAAGACTCCTAAGGGTGAACCTGAAACCAGAGCTCCCCTCATTTCCATAACCTAACTAACAACATAAAAGAAAAATAGGTGATCCAAGGTTAGAAGTAATAGCAAGATGGAAGCTCAAACTTACACCAAATTTCTAGAAAAAATGTCCAACACTGCAGTCAAAATTCTTTCGATTTGGGAAACTATTTTAGATACATTCAATTATATAACCTAACAGTGGCTGCTGCATTCATAAAGTTTATTAAAAATGTATGAGTTGAAAAGACAGTGGTATAGCTACTCATATTTTATTTATAAAATAAAACATAATATAGATAAAATAAAAAGGCAATAAATTGTGCACTATTATCTGCATCATTGCGCCATTTTCTTGAACGTGTATTTATATTCCGTCTCAGTCTGGAGATGTTTCCAGGCAGCATTCTCAGGCACCGCTGTTCATAAAAATAGCGTTTCAACAAAAGAAACACTGGCAAACAGACACTGCTCACTTTTACTTGGCTTTTGCTATGTTTCTAATGACATAACTGTAACAATTGCATTTGGATACTACCCATACCTCAGTTCTCTCCAACCTGTTGTCCAAAGCAGTCCTAGGAAGGTTTTCTGACTGATTTTCAAGACAAAACCAAAACGTCATCACAAAATGTCAACAGGAAGACAGAGAAGTCATTTTCCCTACTTCTTTCCTCATTTGACATGGAACAAAAGAAACATAATGAAAGTAAAGGAAATAAAATAAGCCCACACAGAGACCTTCAGGGATGACACCTTCTAGTCAACTGGTTCCCAAATCCATTTACCAAGACAAAGCCTCTCCCAAAGACTGAAACTTCAAATGCTAATCCAAGAGCCCTGCCAGAGAGGGGAAGCTGTTGGCAGGGACTCTGGCTGATCAAACACTTGCGCGGAGTCCACTTTCTAGGTCCTTACCTCACACCTCCTAAGTACAGCCAAAATGACTGTCAAAAAAAAATGTCAACACTATTTCTGGATGTTTCAACAACTCTGTGGGAAGATGTGAAGCCTGGTGTACAGATAGTAAAAGAGCACAACATTTAATCCTCAGCTGTGAGCCTCCTTGGAATTGAGGGAAAGGATCTGTCAAAGCAATTTCTGGTACTTTCCTTTCATAAAAAACAAAAGGCAATGTGTTAGGCCACACCGGGCACTTGTCACATTGGTCAGAGGCCAAAAGAGCTTGATGTTGCTTATGTCGGTCTCCCTATTTCCCAGTCAAATCTAAGTCTCGTTCTTGTTTTCCAGTTCTAATTATAGGGCAGTAGCACTCCTATTTTCTCTGCTGTGACATCTGCATGGGGCTAGGGTCACCATAACCTCAAGGTCACTATGATGGGGGAGGGAAGCAGGCCTAGAACAGCAGGGCCCATGTGTTTGGGACTAGTGGCCAGCTTCTCTGTCTAAACCTTTACCAACGTGTGTGTTTGGAGCGGGGGGGGGGGGGGGGGGGGGGGGGGGGGGGGGGGGGGGGGGGGGGTTGGGGGTGGAGGACGGGTCACTGCCAGGGGCTTCCCAAAGCAAACTGGTTTCAAAGGAAGAAACAGCCACATGGTGGTGGGGGGTGGAGGGAGAGAATAACCTTTACAATCATAGTAGTTCAGGCAAAAACAGAAAGTCTTAAGGTACTAACTGATGAGTGTCTTTGTATGCTTTTTCTTCCTTCAAGCTTTCTAACCAGTTCAAAATATAAAGCTTCATTCATGTGGGCTTCTGGTCATCAATTATAATTAGCTATAAGATCTTAACTTTGTGCTACCCTGTCTCAAAATCCATTATTGTAGGGGAATAGAAAAAAGCCACCAATGTAAATACACACACACACACACACACACACACACACACACACACACACAAATTTAAAGGGTTTTTTTTTGACCAAAATTATAATGGAAAGAAAAATTTCTTGAAATAAAAAGATTTAAGAAATAGAATACTTTCTCATCATACTTGTCTCACTCATAAAGTGTTATGTTCTTTCTGGTATCAATTGCCCTTGTATTTGAGGTGTGACAATTGGCAACCGCGTGGATGATTTCTTGAATGAAGGGGATAAAATATGACCACAGTTTATATTTTAATTTGTTCAAAATTAACATCAAACTTGGCAACAAAGTTCTAAGCAATTCTGGAATCATTTCCTCCCCCACCCTGGCAATATATGAAATAAGAGAAATCAAAGATTTCATTTCATGAACTAATAAGACAACTGATCTCAGATTTAAGTTAAAGACACACGTCAAACATATTTTGGGAAATAGCATTGTATTCTTCTAAATTCTAAAGCTCTTGGACTGGAGGAGTAGCTCAGACCATTAAAGTGGTTGTACAGCAAGCATTAAGGACCTGGATTCGATCCCCAGCATGACACAAATAGGGCAGCACGGTGCATACCTGCAATCCCAGTAGCTGGACAGCTGAGGCAGAAGGATTGCCATGAGTCTGAGATCAGCCTGGGCTACAGTGAGTTCAAGACCAGCCTGGACTAGAGAGCAAAACCCTGTCTCAATAAATAAATAAATAAAACAACAAAACTCCTTTCTTATTTGAGATATAGGCTATAAATTTAGAAGACTATTCTATGTATCAAGGATTCTTTCTCTTTTCTCTTCTCTTCTTTTCTTTTCTTTTTTGAGACAGGGTCTCTCCCTGCAGTGCTGGCTGATCCTGAACTCACTTGTAGCCCAGGCTGACCTCGAATGGACAGCAATCTTCCTGCCTCAGTCTGTTAAGTGTTGGGACTACCAGGGTGCACCACGCTGCCAGGCTTATGTGGTGCTGGAGCATCAAACTGAGAGTCTTGTATATGTGCTAGGCAAGCACTCCAACCATTGCTTTATTCCACCAGTGCCACATCAACATTTTAAAGACTGTTTTTTCAAGTGGTCACCTAGGTAGAAGATAGTTTTTTAGAGAATCATTTATGCCAAATTCTTAGCTTTCAAATTGTGAGTTCAACTGTAAGGTACCTATATTTCTTTGAAAAACTTGTGTTTAAAAAAAACTTGAAAAGGTTAAAATGTATCATTATACATGTGTCAAAGACGCACACCTTAGAGATGAGATTGAGAAGAATGGGAAATTTTGTCATGCTACATATTACATTATTTTCAAAAAGAAAGGTAATATTCTAAAAGCTATCAGGTCAGGGTCTAATTCCAATTTTGTTTTGCTGGATTCAGTGGATTTCAGAATAGGATTTATTATGAACTAATTTAAAATACATTACTTTGTAATTGTTTTCCAGAGCACATTAGTTGATCTAAAAATCAAAATAATTGAGAGAAAAATATTATTTTAAGTGTAAAAAGGAGGGAGGGAGACAAGAAGAGAAGAAGGCATGGGAGAACAACTTTAAAAATGAAGATATCCAACAATGTCTATTAATGTATATTAATCATAATGGCTTACTTATATAGAGTATCAGAATTATTGTTTTAATAAATAGGTATTAATTCATGGAAATCTGATAAATTTACAGATTTGAAAAATGTGAATTTAGATCAGCACTTTGAGAAATCTTTTTTTTTAAGTTAGACACAAAGGGCAATATTCAAAAATTACTAAATTACACACACAAATTTAAGGGTTATTTTTGACCAAGACTGTAATAGATAAAAAACTCTAGATGGTAGGCTTTTGGGTAGCTATGGCTTTAACTTGAACTTTCCTCATACAAATAAAAATTAAAATTTCATAATATGCACATGGCAATTTTTGAAAACCAATAAAGAAGCCACTCTCGTGCCAAACTTTGGAGTAAAATTTCTGCTGAAAATAATAATATACTATGGAAAAGGAGCCCTTTATTTTTCAATGGAATGACTACCTATAGGTAATATGCATTTGGTATATTAACGGGATATCAGTTTTCTTTCATTAAGGAAAAAAAATATAGTTTCAGAGCTAAGCCAGTTTTCCTGTTGGATCTCACCAGAATTTGCACAGAGGGAGTTTGCAAATGCAACATCTGACATTCTATTAAATCTAAATAAAATGTTGGTTTGGACAGAAAAGAGTAGTACTGGTCTGCCTTTATGCATATTTGGAATATTGCCAAGTGCCATTTGCAAAGGACAAGCTCTTCCTATTACCACTGCTAAGACAGGTATGTCCTCTGCGTATTCGGGGATGCTTGGTTCTGTGATACATATAGCACAGGCCACCCTAGAGTGTTTCCACAAAGCATTAGTAGGCAAGCATAGCAGTTTTGAAAAGTTTTATTTCATAACAAAAAATGCTTTCAGGTTATATGCTCTGGAAAGTGTTTCATCCTCCATAATTATCCACACGCCGAGGAAGCTGCAACCACAGCAGGCTGCCACATACAGCCAGTGGGAGCGGATGCTAATCTTCAGCCCCAAGCGCACGACAAGTACCAACCTACCATATTATTGAGCATCCTGCCTGGTGATTTTGATAAGCACAAGAAAGTCCAGAAAAAGTGAAAGACCTTTAGAGCACAGAAAGAATCATGTGGACGGATAGTTCTGATTTAATTGTGTTCCACTGGCACAGTGCACTGGATTTAGGTAATGAGGTAGAACAATTAAAAGCGCCGTCTGATCAGACTACCTGATTGAAGCCCACGTCTGTCCAGGGAGAAAGTACTGATCCTCTCAGCCTTCACACTTAGGGTTCGAACAATGAGTAGAATTACTGGGATGCTAAACTAGAGGGGCTGAGGACAGCACCTGATACATAACTAATATTTATCAGAATTTAGGATGAATTGATTATGTTGGTGACAGCAATAATTGAATAATGGTACAGACTGGGCAAGATTGCTTCACAGCTAAATTTCGCCTTGTTTATAAAGACAGAAACTTTGGGAAACTATCTTACAATTGGTGAATGAGAATTCACTTTCCATAACTCAGCGCTAGAAATGGGGCCAGCAAATGTCACAAGGAGAAAAGCTCTGGACATGAGCCAAGGGTCACATTTGACTCCTCAGTTTGCCACGGACCACAAAATGTTGAGCAAGTCATTTAACTTCTCTGAGCCTCGTGATGCCCAAAAGTGAACTAGAAATCTCAAATGAGATGTTTTGCATGATAAAACTTTGCAAATGTGAGGATTGCTAAACCCTTACAATCTCTCCTTTACAAAGATAATCTGCACCTTTAGAGAAGTCATTAAAGAAAAAGTGATGAGCCACAGAGGCAGATGGCTGAACAGCGAGAAGTGACAGCCTCTGGTGTTCTTAGCTGTGTGCCCTGACAGAAGCCCCAGTCATCCAGGAAAGGAGCATAACAAAGCTTATGTGTCACAGGACAGCGGAGGACCAGGTGAAGAGAAAGTGTTCCACAGACATTAGGACTGCTGTAATCCATCAGATTATTATCAACGCTGGTATTTCACTGGACTTGCAAAACCTCGTTTTGCTTTCATTGAGAATAGTGCACTTTGAATTATGAACCAATATTTGGTGGTAAAAGCATATTTTTAAAAACTGGAAGCCGAATCCATATAATGTATAGTCTAGACTACTTCAGCATTTTTTGTAAACGTTCTTGTGTATAGTTAAAAATCATACATATTATATAAATACATGGCTCTTTTTCTATGTGAGCTACAATTTTCATGGTATACTGTGATTGATTTCAGTGAGATCCTCAGGGGATATTCAGTCTGCTGTAATCTTTCCATGAAGTATTTAATAACATGAAGGAAATCTAAAGCTCACATTGCTTATTTCCTGTCTAAGCAAAACCTTCACCACATAATACTCCAGAGCATCTCTTCAAAAACGTTGCGCTGGCTTCTTTTCCTTGCATTCCAGCTCCTCCGAGATTGTGCCCAAGTCACTGCTGGTATATTGGACCTTTGCTGGTCTATGGATTGGGTACACAGACAATTATTACACACTAGTGGCTTTACCCCTGGTACATACTAAAGTCTCTTGAAGAGCATTTAAAAAATACTGATGTTTGGGCCAACTGAATGAGGATCTGCAGGGTTGGGGCTCACATATTTCCTGTGTGTGTGCGTGTGTGCGTGTGTGTGTGTGTGTGTGTGTGTGTGTGTGTGTGTGTGTGTGTAATAACTTCCCAGGTAATTCTCATGTGCAGGTAGGCCTAAAAACAACTGTTTCTGATGACAGAGGAACCAACCATTGGAAACGCTAAACAATAAAAGTCATATACTAGGATTAGTTTAGATGAGATGTTAACATAGGGGGAGAGGGGAAAAAAGGGAAAAAATTCTGTTTCTTTTTTGTGTCAATAAATTCACCCTGCCAGTAAGTTACCAATTTTCAAATGATAATGGCTTTGTTCTGTCTGAGGTCACGGAATGTAAAAGATCTTTGACAACCATTAATTAATCTTCACAAGCTGTTGTACATTGAAAGTGAACATGATGACCTTTGATGGACAAGTTATGACATTTTGGGTTAATTTCTCGCTATAAGTGTTTTTTTAAATCCCAGAGAGAAAGTCAACTGAGACAAAATACATAGGAATGTGATGAAAAATGTCTTCAATCTTACACAAATAAAATGGGAAATTTACCATTTTTTTGGTATCTACTTCTTTGTTAGGATTAGAAGAAACTCATAATCATCTTCTAACAACTAGTCTTTATGTCCAACTGAACTTGATATGATATGAAGCTACAGCTGTCATGTGTGTATGTATAATCTAATAAATCTAATAAACTGATGGATGCAAACACATAACAAGAATGAAATGATACAATGATTTTTCACAGCTGCCTTCTATATCAAATATGTGCTAGCCCATGTGCTGTCATCTTTTTCTAAAATTACATCCTTAGATTGCTGTACATTTCTCACTTATTTAAATTTACGGCCCACCTATGTCCTTTCGACAGTCGTCTTTCCAACAGACCTACATAATTTGAAGTAGACTCCAGTTTTTTATGACACTGACACCCAACCCAACAAACAAGGATCAAAGCAACATGCTTTTAATTCTGAGATACATGTTGACTTTTTCTTTTAGAAAAAGAAATGGCATGGATGTAAAACCTTCCAGGCATTGATGATGAAAAGGAATCCTAATCTTTCTGTGATGTAAAATTAGAAGTGGAAGATGCCAGATTAAAAAAAAAAGTCATCTGCTACTCAAGAGTATTCTTGTCCCCTGAGGGATGCTGCGAAATCCTGCAGGTTACATCAAACGCGCCTCCTAGGAACCATATTTGTTAAATATAGCAAGACACTTCACCTTGCAAACCCCAGGTTTGCTGCACATAATTCATTCTTACACATCATCTCTTTCTCCTCAACATCTCTATGTGAGCAAGGTGACAGAGTGTCACATTTTAATGTAACAAAGGAGAGACGGATGTGTGAAGTATGAGGTTGAATAAAAATGGCCGAAAAGCAATCGGTGGCCACACCCAGTGCTCGGAGGGGCCGTTTCAGAATCCTCCTACACCACGGGGCGACGGCCACCGTTATTTCCCTCCATTTAGTCCACATAAACCTGTGGACAGTAAATAACTGTCACGGGTCACTCCGATGGCAGACAGAAACACGGGGATATTTAGAGGGAACCTTCCTGCGATGTGGCTACGCCATCCTATCTTCCGGATTCGGAGAGCCAGTCTGCATCTCTAGGCTCCTTTGTGTGACCACGGATAGCAACCCTGGAATGGGTGTGTCCCTCTCCGGGGGATGCTCCCGAGCCCGCTCAGCTAAGGGTCCTGCAGGAGGGTCCAGCCTGTCAGCAGCCTCCATGCACGGCGACGCAGGGAACAATAAGAAAGCACCTGAACTGTGGCCACCAGAAGACGAACCGGGACTGAGTGGTGACCCCGACAGAGCTCCGGGAGGAGGCAAAGGATGCATTATTTTAAATGACAGCATTACACACGAAAACAAAGGGAGTGATGGGGGTGGGGGAGGGATTAAAAAAAAAGAAAAGCAAGCGAACACGATCCGTTTCGACGTCTGAGGCGGCAGGCGCGCTCCCCGCGGGGGCTCGGGGGTGAAGCATGCACAGGTCCCGCAGGTGAAACGCCGCACACGGGCGAGCGTGGCTCCCGGCTCCGCGTGCGCCGCAGCATGCACTACGAAATAAAGAGAATACCCTGGCGTTTCCAGCTGCTCCACACACAGTCCATCCTGGTGGAATCGGCCGTGGCCTGCATCGCGCGGGCTCGGGCTGGCCGCCGGGTCCTGGGCGCCGCGCTCGCTCGCTCTCCCGCGTGGGGCCGGCTGCGGCGCTGCGCTGCGCTCACGGTGGCCGCGCGGCTGCGGACAGGCGGAGGCTGTGGCGGGCGCGCGCGGCGAGGGGCGGGCGCCGCACCGCGCGCAGCGAATCAGCGCGGCTGCCGGGCCGCCTGCGTGCTGGGGACGCGGCCAGGCCTCGCTTCCGCCGGCGGGGACAGGACGGGGACGGGACGACGCGCCCGCGGGCTGGGCGTCGGGGGTTCGGGACCCACCGCAGAAGAGAAATGGACCGCGGGTAGGGTTGGGAATTAGGGGAACCGGGTCCTGGCTGGCTTGCTGTAGGTGCTAGAAATTTCCTAGAAACCCAAGAAACCTGTTGGACAAGATGTGGTTGGCTTGCAGCAGAATGACCCCTAATTGTCCTCACCGTTCACTTGCCTCTTCCTTTCCTAATTCTAAAAAATGCTGGCCACGATGATTTTTAATTAACCTGGAATCTTCCAAAGAGTTGCCAGACTCTCTCTTTTGGAATATTCCACTTATCCAAAATCTCGGTAGAGAAATCCTGCGGCCCAGGCCTTGAGGGCTATTTTTCCTGTTGACTCTTCACTTGCCATGTATGCAGGTTGAATAAATAAATATCAGAAATTGGTACCTGTAGGCTCCAGACCAACATCCTTGGCGTTGGTACACGGAGTCTTTGGTCACTGCACCAACAAACCAGGGGTAGACAGTTGTGGGAGCATTCAAGAACTCAGGGAAGCAAAGACCATCTTGTGCTCAAAAATGCCATCTTTGAGAATGGGTCCTCAGGTGATGGGAGGTGGGTTGAGTGCATAATTTGGAAGATAAAATTGGTTTCCAAGAGTCAAAGATTTCAGGAGTCTCTGCTTAAAATGCAAATATCAAAAGAAGGAACAGAATAAGTGGTTTGTACCAAGTGTCTAAATTTTAGCATAAAATATCGGAATATACAACAATACCATGGAAGACTGGATGGGATGGGGGTAGTGGGAGGTGTTTTGATGAGGAAAAGGACTGCAGTATGGGCTTTGGGGAAAATTCACAACATGAAGACACTGGTACATGGGAGTATATGGAAGGAAGAGCTCCTGGGCACCCAAGCAAAGATCCCCGCCTCATTTTTTGGTGGTGTGGCCTTATCCACTACTGAGATTTCTCTCTCCCTCGTGGAGTGTGGAGTACCTTGTTCTCCTTAGTTCTCAGACCCACACTATATTATCACACCTGTGCCAGGAGAGGCCTAAGCACCGTAGTCTCAAGGTTATGCTTGTAGGCATGACTTAGCTTTCATTTTTATGCAGCTTATAGACTTTAAAATATTATCAGTTGAGTTATGCATATTCTTTTTAGAATGCAAGCCTCCAGAGAAACCAGCTGGGCCCCTCTGCATATCTTTGTAACATATCTGAAATTATTCTTGAGAAAACTTAATAAGAATGACTGAGGGAGGATGATTTTGGCACTTCTTGAAAGACAAAGTCTCCTACAAGAGGGAGCTGTCAGAGCTCCACGGGGCCGAGGGGGAGGAAATATAGTGACCACATTATTATTACAAAGCACTTTTCAAACTAGCCTTCTCTAGAGTCTTTAGAGACTCTATATATTTCCTGCTCATGCCCCAATTTATTTTCTCTTTGTTATAGTCATTGTTGGGAACCCAGCAAATTACCAAAAAACCTGGTACACGATGATGAGTTAATCAGCATCAAATTCTCATGGCAAGATGTGAGAAACAGGACTCGGAAGGAGGCACACTGTTGCTGTCCTGGCCCCTTCTCAGTTGGAAATCTTTGAAGCTGTGGCCACTAGGAGGCAATGCCAGTCTAATGATGACCTCAGTCTTCAGTCCAAAGCCCAAAAGGTACAGATACCCTCAGTGCAGAAAGAGGTGGGGCAATAGAGAGGAAGAGCCCAGCCTCAGGTGTTCACTGCATCACCAAGAGTGCAGTGCACTGCTAGCCTGACAGCCTGCCTGACAGCCTGCCTAAGAGTGTTGTTAATCTGAATAGAAAGTGGAGAGGTAACACATTGCTAATCGGGAAGAGCAGGCAGAGGCAAGCTCTCCTGCAAGCAGAGGGTAGATTATGCCAGACTTCATGGGCCTTGAATTTTCAGGGATTACAAAATTGACCTGCCCAGCTGAAAGATCACATTATTTTCAGTCACAGTTAAGAAGCTTGGGGACATATGAAAAAACAATAGAGGAGTCTGACAGCTGAAGGCTGAGGAAACAAGATGACCAAAGGAACTGAGGGGGCCTTAGAGTAATGCACACATGGGCAGAGAAACAAACTTACTGAGGGAAAGAGCAGGAGAATACAAAGATCATCTGAGTAGGAATCACAGAAGACAAGTATTGGGCCCATCTGTATTGCAGAAATTAGTGGTGTGGCCTTCTGTAAGCCATTTATCATTGCTAGACCATTTTGCTGATAATAAATAAGTTATGGCTTTGGATGCTTTTCTATTAAATAATAAGAAATTATTTCCCATAAAATCGTGAATGGGTGTTTTCTTTGCACAAGTGCCCACACAGTATTAATTGCAAGCTCTTGCCAAGATCAAAATGATAAAATGGGTAGGAAAGATATGTAAATTTTCCCTAAGTGCTGAAAGAAAACAGAAAGCAAAAAGAAAGCTTGCTAAAAGCAGGCAGGAACCGACACTATCTTTAAACCAGTAGAGAACAGACGGGCTTTGTAGACAGCCAGCTCAGAACTTGGTTTAGGTGCCTGCCAGGAGAGGAAGTGATTTCTTTAGTTTCCAGGATGAAATCATGCATCAGGCAGTCTGTCTTAAGAATTAAAAAAAAAAGTCAAGTTTTGTAATCTTATCCCAGATCAGGATGCATGCTGAAGCTAGCATGCCCACCACAGTAGCTGCATCTATCCTGTATGTCTTCTGCAGCACCAGAATTTTACTAATGAGAATTTACTACGGATACATTTACTCAACAATTATGCATTGAGCACTTGTATGCTTCTG
This sequence comes from Ctenodactylus gundi, assembly GCA_004027205.1. Taxonomy (NCBI): domain Eukaryota; kingdom Metazoa; phylum Chordata; class Mammalia; order Rodentia; family Ctenodactylidae; genus Ctenodactylus; species Ctenodactylus gundi. The sequence goes on along the minus strand of PVKB01001711.1, from coordinate 219,090 downwards.
GGTATAGCATAAATTTTCCAAATTTAAGTTCATCTACTAGTGTACAGGTGAGTAAGAGTATGGATCATGTGAAAAGTAGTGAATACATATTTTATTGGTAGACAAGTACAACTGCAAATCAAGCAGGGAAAGAGATAGAAAATGAAGGGGTGGACATGGGCTGTCTTCTAAGGGTCACTAATGTCTATCTCACAAGGTAAAACTGGAAGCGGCACCCAAAGAAAGAGCAAAGACACCATTAAGATACAGAAAGATGAGCATCCACAGAGGCAATGAGTTTTCAGGATGGAAAGAAGTAACTGGCAAACTATGTCAAGTATTCTCATCCAATGCCTTGATTTTTAAATGCAATTGTAAGTAAAGGCACAGAACTAAAAATACACTGCATTATGATCACAGAACAGTAAGAACTCTGCTTTATGCCATATGGAACAAGGAAACTTAAAGAGACAGCTGATTTGGCGCATAACTCACTGTACCAAGACAATGCATGAGTTATGGAAATAAAAACGATGAATTAGCACTTGGGATTTGCAAAGTGCATTTTCACACGATGTACATCTACTTGTTATAAAATCCCTGTGAGGGTGAGGTAGACAGTGTTTATCCTCAGGTCTGGATTTGCTCATTCATTCAATCTACAAACATTCACTGAGCCCCATATTAAGAGTCTGTTTCTGTAAATACGAAGGGAGCTACCCACTAGGAACCTGAGTCTAGTGGGGGAGAGAGCTTACACGAAATATATAAATGCCATCAGGTGATGTATGAGCAGGAGAAATTGGAAACTAGGGTGACAAGATTTCAGAGTTCAGGAAAGGCTTCAAATATTAGTTGGTAATTGAACTGGCATGGCCAGTGGGAGTGATGCATCTTTCCTGGCAAGATACAGGTGGGAAACTACAGGCTCTAAGAGAGCTGGGTCATGACAGGCCTGAGTAGTTACATTGTCCTTAAATGAGACACTGAAGCATTGTAAGAAGCTGATTCATATGAGAAGGTGAATAATTAATCCAAGTTTGGGATTTTCCAGAATTGGTGGAAGACATAAATCCTACAGTTTATGAAAGTCCATCAGCCTTAGCAACTTAAGCAAGAAATCAATATGCCAACCCATATGACACAAGGTGTCAAAGATCAAGAGAAAAATCTTAAAAGCAGACATAAATACATACTTTTTGAGGCAGGGTCTCACTCTGTAGCCAAGTCTGGTTATGAACTCACTGTAAAGCCCAGGATATCCTCAAACTCAAGGCAGTATTCTTGTCTCACTCTCCCGAGTGCTGGGATTACAGGTGTGCACTACCACGCTCGGCCTGTGTGGTGCTGGGAAACTGAACCCACAGTCTTGTGCTTGCTATTACTAGGCAAGTGCTCAGGCTGCTGTCCTATGCCTCCAGCCCCTCACCCCCTGGCTTTATGGAAGAAGGCGATAATAGTTTGAGACAATGATTTCCCTCAGACAGTAAGGGAAAATAACCATTGTCTTGAATTTTGTACTCAACAAGACAAATAAAGGCATTCAGAATACGAAAGGAATGAGAGCCCTTACTAGAGGTAGCTCCTGAAGAAAAGCCTCCAAAGGTGCTGCTTCATGAAGAAAACTGAACCTTTAAGGAAAAGGGAGATGTAGGACAGCAGGCTAACTAAGCACGAAGAGGTGATGGGGCTGGAGGAATAGCGCAGTGAGTAGGGTGAGCACTTGCCTAGCAAGAGCAAGGCCTGGGGTTCAATTCCCCAGCACTTCCTATACTGGGTGTGGTGGCACACGCCTGTAACCCCAGCTCTTGGGAGCCTGAGGCAGGAGGATTGCAGTGAGTTGGAGGCCAGCCTGGGTGGGCTACACAGTGAGCTCAGAACCAGCCTGGCTAATCTGAAGGGATTATAAAACACAGGTGAAACTAAAGCAGGAGACCAAAATGTAGGAAAGAGTGTGAAGAGCCACTCTAAGGTCCCTATACTGTTCAAGAGGAAGGCAGAAATAGTAACTTTAGAGTTTCACAAGTCACATATTAAAAGGTTGCCATGAAAAGAAAATAACTCCAACAGACAACTTTTCAATGAATAAAGTGCATTAAGGGATAAATAAATTCAGACAGAAGGAAAGGGGAGATTAAAAAAGCAAAGAAAAAAGCAAAGAACTGGTAAATGGAAAGCACACAATGGAAGTATTAGGAACACATCTATGTATATCCACATCCTGCCAGCTTAAACGTTAAAAATGACCAAAAAGGATGAAGGAAATCTAGTCAAAGTACGCTTACAAAAGAAAATCCTAACCCGTAGCTCACATAGGAAGGTTGAAAGTAAAATGGAAGAGGCAATACTAGGTTAATAAATTTCTATGTGATCTTGCTAATCTCATTTATTCTATTTGTAGATTCTTTTGAATTTTAATACACAAAATCACAGTTTCTGTAAATAAAATGCTTTATTTTCTCTTTAATTTGTCTTACTGAATTGGAGACACAAAAATGTAGAATACAAACAGTAATGAACTACTCTTTGCCTTACCCCTGAATTGAGGGGGAAAATGTACTCAAATATATTTTTACCATAGAGTATAACCTTGGTTGTGAGTGTTCAACTGCGCTTCATCTGATTAAGGAAATGTCTTTCCATGTCTGACAGTTTCTGAGAGTTTTTGTCATGAACAGATTAGTACCTTTTTTTCAATCATTTTTCTAAAACTACTGAGACTAGCACTTGGGTTTTCTCCTTTACTGTGTTAATATATAAATTACTTGGGTTGCAATTTTAATGTTAAACAAAACTTTATTCTTAAGCTAAATCCCACCCGATCCTGTGACAACCTTTTAATACACTGCTAATCAATTTGAATTCAATTTGATAGTGTTTTCTGTAGAATTTTTGCTATCTTTATTTAAGAAAGAAATTGTCTCCACAATAGTCTTTGGTTAATAGTAAATCTTTTTCTGTCCTTCATTTTCAAACAATTGGTGTCTTTATATGCTTTCAAAAACAGCATATTTCTGAGTCATCTTTTTATTGAGGCTCGTAATCTTTATTTTACAATTTGTATGTTAAATAAATTTATACTTAATAAACACAAACACCAATATAAACAGTGGGATCTAAGTCTGTCATCTTTCATTTTTCTTCATATTCCTCACCTCTTATTTGTGCCTTTGTCCTTCCTTTTTTCCTTCTTTAGAATTAAGTATGCTTTTATTAAACCATTTTCTCTAATAATTTTATAGTTATATCTTTTTGAGACATTTTAGTGATTATTTTAGAAATGACTGTGGTGGTTTGGATCTGGAGTGTCCCCAAAAAGCCTCATGTTCCTATGGATACTGTGTAGGCTTGGGAGGTGGGCCTGGAAGGAAGGGATGGATGCGATGGATGCTTAGGACCTGACGTGGAGGGGTGTGTGCTAGTTTCACCTTTCCTCCCAGTCTCTCCCTGTACCACCAAGTTGTGAGGATTTCTGCTGCTGGAGCTCTGGCCCTGCCCCCGCTCCAGCTCTGCCATGTGATTCCATCGTTTTCTAGTGGCCCACCTGTGAATGGACTGAGACCTTCTGAAACTATAAGCTGTGATAAATCCTTCCTCCCTAAGTTGTAGATGTTGGGTATTGAGTCATTGACAATGTTCATCCATAACTTACTGGAATCTTTCTTAAATCAATAAGTTAACAATTTCCTACACAAGAAAGTGACTTTACAAAACTAAAAGTACTCAGTGCCTCTCTTTGTTCTAATGTTATATGTTGTAAACATAATTTTTATTGTCTTAAAAAGTCAATAGTATTTCATACATACAAAGCCCTTTATCTGTCATATCTCCAATACGTGAAACATCTGTGTGTCTGCTTCATTGTTTCCCTTCTTTGTTTACTGACCGTGTGTTTTTTTCTCCTACTTGTCTAATTATGTGTTATAGTATGAGGGATATTTTGTACAAAGCAATCTGAAAGACTACTCGTTGATGTTATTTTACTTTGGAAAAGGTTCTCCTTTCCTCTATTAAATGGCTTAGTCTAGAGACTGATCTCTTTCCATCAGAAAAAAAGCTGAGCCGTTCTGGGTTTCCATTTTAATTAGACTTTGCCCCATCTCTAGATTAAATTGTCTGAAGAGTGAATATACAAAGTAATTATTTTAGGTGTTTTGTGGATGATAATCATATTATGCCAACTTGAATAGTTTAAGAAACACATAGCAGTTTAGTAAGGCACAGTTCTGGCTGTGGATGAATGTCACAGGGGTCTGCAAACTGAAGCAAGAAATACCACATCAGATGTGGGTGGTCCCAACCAATAGCCTGGATAAAATAAAATTTTTAAAAAAGAGAGAGAAAGAAGGGTTCCCACGTTGAAAGCAGTCCAAATTTGGAGCTAGATCTCCAGCCTTCTAGTGCAGTCTCACTCACACTGGTGATTCTACAGTGACCCTACAGGCCTTTGACCTTGGGCTGATGCGGCACCATCAATTCCTCTGCTCTGCAGCTTCATCTTATTTCAGCAACGACTGGATTCTCTGGCTCTGATGCCAGCAGATGATCAGTGCAGATGGCTATGGGTTTGACCTGGGATGTTCCCTGGGATGGTCTGAATGTATAGCATCCTCTCAAAGCCTAATGTATTTTGATGTTATAAAATACCCATGTGCTGTTGAGAGGTGGGGCCTGGTTGGAGGGGGCAGAACAATGGGCTTGGCAGACCCGTGGGGTAGCACTCCAGAAGAATAGCTCTGCCCCTTTCTCTGACTTAGCTTCCATCTGCTATGCCATGAGGAGCTGCCTCCACCTCCACCTTTGCTGGCTGCCCATGAGTGGACAGCTAACATCTGAAACTGAGTTAAAATCAGTCTTCCCTCCTTTAAATTGTGGACATTGGGTATTGAGTCACAGTAATGACAAAAGTACCTAAGACAGGAATTAGTGGCAGAGAAATGGGGTCACTGCTGTGACTTTGTCTGACCATATGGTTTTGAAGCCTTTGAATATGTTTTGCAGGAGGAGGTTGAAAGTTTTGAGGATGTTGGCAGGAGAAGCTTTACAATGCAGTAAACTGAGCTTAGGGGATTCTGGTCACAGCTCAGAAGACCAGAATGCTGATAGAAGTGTGGATTGGAAAGACCAGCCTCAGGAATTTTCAGATGGGAAAAAGAGCTGTATTGACAAGTGGTCCAAAACCACATATGCTATATGCTATGGCAGAAAGTATGTCTGCATTTTGCCTTTGTCCAGAGACTCCTTGAAAGTGAGATCAGGGTAGTGAAGTACTTAATCTGGTAGAGAAAAACATCATGGCAACTCGATGTTCTTACTGTCACTCAGATACTGCTTTCGGCTTTTAGCCAACTCTATAGTGAAAAACAAATCAAAACAAAACAAGGAAACTGGCAGAGAAAAATGATGTAAAAAGTTTCAATTTTGCTAGACTGAAGAGGCCAGTAGTGGTGGGGCAAAAGAGCACAAAGAAGTTAAAGAAATTAACACTAAAACAAAGCCAAGTACTTGGAATCAAGTCTATATACCCTGAGGGTGTATCAGAAATCAACAAGACCCCACCCTTTATCAATTAAAATGTGAAGAGGTAAAGGACCTTGCTCTGAGAATAGTATCCCATAGCATCCTTTAGGGACTAAGAAAAACGTGTGCCAGAGTTCAGCTGCCCAGAGTTCAATCATCTAAGAACTCAGAGACCTCCACAGCAATTGTCCAAGAGGCCAGGCTAGTGCTCAAGCCAGTGGCAGATCGAGGCAACATCCATATGGCCTTGGATTTGCAGGCTTGCAGGGTGCAAAAGTTGACAGTAAATAGAAGCTTCCACTCAGATTTCAGAGGAAGGCCTTGGAGGTCAAGTAGTATGCCCTTGGGAGAGCAGTGCATGAAGTTGTGAAGGAGAAGCCTAAGGTGCAGTAAAGACCTTGGAAATCTAAAGATGCTAGACATGTGGATCCTTGCTTGAGAAAAGCTCCAGCCTAAAGGAGACAAGATGGAGGCTTCAGGCTGAGGCAACACTAGGTGCAGGGCCACCCAAGCTCTTTGGAGCTCACATCTTGCCACACCTTGCACAAGGTGCCGGATAAAGAGCTACACCGTTTAATGAGACTGTAGAATTTGGTTCTTGTCCTGCTAGGCTTTGTTCTAGTTTGGTTATAACTGCTTTCTATCCTCCTATTCCTCTCATTGGAAATGGGAATGTTTACCCTGTGTGTATGTTGGAAGTACCTAAATTTTCTTTGGTTTTTCACAGGAGCTTGCAGCTGAGAGTTTGCACTCTATCTCAGAGAAGACTTTGGACTTGAACTTTTTAGCAATGCTGAAACTGTTAAGACTTTGGCAACTCTTAGAAAAGGACTAAATGCATTCTGCATAAGAAGGTAGATAGGAGGTTTTTGAGGGTCAAGGGTGGAATATTATGGTTTGTATGTGGAGTGTCCCCTAAACGCTTGATGTATTTGGATGTTATAAAATCCCCATATGCTTTTGAGAGGTGGCGGAGAGGCAGAACACTGGGTCATGGTAGTACTTCTCAGACTTGGTTTCCATCTGTCATGCTGTGAGGATCCGCCCCTGCCTCTGCCTCTGCATGTGCTTCCACCATTGCCAGCTGCCCATGATGGACTGTGACTGTCTAAAATTATGAGCTAAAGTAAATCTTTCTTTCCTTAAATTTTGGACGTCAATGCTGAGTTATAGTAACAACAACAACAACAACAACAACAACAACAACAACAACAACAACAACAACAACAAAAGGTAACTAAGACACCCCTCAAAAGCCTCAGGGGTTTGGATGCTGATTCAATCGTGGAGGCTAACCCATTGATTTCCTTGATGGTAGTCAGGAGCAGCAGATCACTGGAGCCTGACCTGGAAGGATACGCCTCCCTCACTAGCTCCGCCCTTCTCTCATTCTGCATCCTATCTTGCCATAGTCCAATACACCCTTCCACCATTGCAGGCCACCCATGCTTGGAGTGAGAGCTGCAGACATTGCAAGTTAAAATAAACCTTTCCTTCCTTAAGATTTATGTGTTGGATTTTGTGCCCCAGCAAAGAGAAGGTAACTGAAACACAGACCCTCCTGTCTCTGAGCCTGCAGATAGTGATTTAGGTGGATTCTCCCACCTCTGTCCTGTAAGGCTAAGGCTACTTAATAAATTCCTATCTATAATTATATTTCTTATTTTTCAGAGAACCATAAGTAACACCCCTCATTCCAGGAGGCCTGCAATAGGTGCATCTCATCAGGTTCCTGTTCCCTGTTGTGACCCCAGCACACACCCAACATACTGTTCAGAATACAGTCATTTATTTGAAACACTCCATATTGTTATGCATCATTGAAGGTCATACAACCCTTACAAATTTCATGTTTTCTTCACAATTGTGATTTGAGTTTCTTCATTTTATTCCTTTTTTCTCCTAGTTGTTAATACAGAGTTGATGACTTACTGCTAGTTTCTCAATCTCACCTATAGTTGGGACTTTTACATCTAGAAATTCTAAACACACTGAATAATAAACACTTTAAATAATGAACTGATCAAAATGAAAATCACATTGAAAATTACATTTTTAAAGAAATATTGAAAACTATCAGTTGTGTGGAATAATTTAAACCAGTACGTAGTGGGCTACAGTATTTTTAAATGCAGAAATTAAAAAATAAAATTGATGTGCTAAGTATGCAAAATGAAGTCAGAAAAAAGGAGTATATGCAGAAAAGAATGCATGAAGAAACACTAAAGATAATAGTGAAAAAAAATTTCTGGTTTCTGGTTAGCATATGTAGGAAGTTTGGGGGTGAATTTTCTAATCTAACAACCAAAAATAGGTGAGCAGACTGACAAACCAACAATTTATATTAGGTTGGTAATAAAACTGACGCAAATTCTGCCCCCTACATTGGAGAAGCCAGTGAGCAGAATTACAACTTACTGTAGCAGAAACCCCTGAGGTGGATACTCCAAGGGAACGACTTGCCAGGATAGGGAAAACCCAAAATGTAATAAGAAATTGCTGGAGAGAACAGGTCTGAAACTAAAAGCTCTTGGGGGACCCAGGTATGAGACCATACGTGAGCATAGTTGTGTGAGTTTTATGCAGAAACTCAACCAGGTTTTTATAGTAAACACTTGGGAAAAAATCTCTTCATATTTCTAGTAGAGAAAGTGAAAAAGGAACAGTTTTGAAGTATGCTAGTTCATTTTGTTCTTTTTAGTAAGATCTGCCTTTAAGAGAAACTATTTAGTCACAGCCAAGTATGCTGAGATTTTATCAGAGTCTAGCTGACATGAGGCTCCTCTAGCCTTGCCACTGCTTTCCACTTTGCAATAGAAGACTTATCTAATGCCACAAGAAAGGAAATAAAAAGTATACAGATTGTGAAAGGAGAAATAACAGTGTCTTTGTCTCCAGTTGAAATATTTTGGAATTAACCTATGTAGAAAACCCAACCAAAACAACAACTAGTATGTCTGGAAGCAATAACCAGTTATAGCAAGGGCACAAAGTTAAAATATAAAAGTCACTTCCTATATATCACAAATGAACTAGTGAAATCTGAAATTAAAAACAAATACTACATATGCCAGCAGCAAAAATGAAATAGGCACAAAGCTAACAAAATAGGTTTTAGCACTATGTGAGGAAAATTACAAAACTGTGAGGAAAAGAATAAAAAACTAAATAACTGGAGAGATAGCTCATGTTTATGAAGTGGAAGACAGTACTGTCAAACACAAATTCTTCTCAATTTAATCAATAGCTTAACACAATGTCAATCAAAATTCAATCAAGTTATCTTATGAATACCAACAACTTGATTATAAAGTTTATACAAAGAGGCAAAGACATAAAATTGCTGCTATCGTTTGGATTTGGAGTGTCCCTCTAAATCCTCATGTAGACAGAACCATGTGCTGTTGGGAGGCGAGGCCTGGCTGGAAGGGGTGGAGATTTAGGGCTTCATGTGGAGGGACTGTGTCAGTTTGTGGAGACTTGGGGGAGGGTGGTGCCCAGGGCAGAGCTTTCCTGTGGTTGTTGTCAACTTATGGGCCAGGAGGGAGGCCCAACTTGCAGTTTGAAGTAATTAAGGGAAGGAACAAGAAACTATGGTACAGCTTCTTCCTGGTAAAGGTCGAGCCTTTCCTGATACTCCAGTTACGGATTTGGTCCAGCTCTCTAGCCCTTACCATGTGCTTCCATGTTGGCAGTCTTGAACAAACTGTGTGAGACCTTCTGAAACTGAGCTAAATAAATCTTCACTCCCGTAAAATGTGGATGTCAGGTATTCTGTCATAGCACTAGGAAAGTAACTAAGACAACTGCCAGGAAAATATTGAAGAATGAAGTTGGAAGACCTGACTTAGAGGCTTATTATAAAGCTACACAACCAAGACACTGTGATAATGGTTAAAGAATAATAGATAGATACTCCAGAAGTAGACCCACATTAACACAGTCAACTGATCTTTGAGAGAGGCAAAGCCAATCTAATGGAGAAACGATGGTTATTCCAATGAATACCACCACAATAACTGGGCATCCATGTGTCAGAAAAAGAGACAAACCTAGATAGGCATTGTAACTTTCACTTAGATCAATTTAAAATGGATCACAGAGCTGAATATAAAACTCTTAGAAGATACAATAGGGGAAATCTAGATGATTTGGCATCAGCAATGAATTTTTAGGTAACAATATCAAAAGGCATGAGCCATGAAAGAAATCGGTAAGCTGGACTTCATTAAACTTAAAAATTTATGCATCAAATGAGAACAATCACATGCTATGAAAAAATGTTTGCAAAAGACATATATAATAGAAGGCTTTTGTCCAAAATTCATAAAGCCCTGTTAAGACCTCAAAATAAATAACAATAAGAAAATGAGGTTGCACTGTATGGAGAAAGACTTCAATGCATAAAGCATAACTTGGGTTGAATGACATGCTAGGCCAAGCACTGGAAGATGCTTTTGAGATCCTGAGGGAACATTCAAGCCAGTACTTCCCAGGTTACAAAAATTACTTAGCTTTCATTAATCATCAGATGAAATTTCAACTACTGTGAAACAATGCCTATGGAAGAACCTGTCTATAACTGCAGAACTGCAATAAACAACTCTGTAGCCTTCTATTTTAAAGGAACTATCCATCTGTCTTTGCAAAATATAGCTGAAAACCAGTTGGAACAGCCTGCTATTTTCCAGCAAAAGGGAGGAAAAGGCAGGAGGAAGCTCCCACTGTTTGAATACCTTTAAAAATCTCGGTGCAATCTTAAGATGGTGTCTTGTATGGTCTTGTATTCAATGAGTGGATAAGATCAAAGGTATCTTTCAGTTGTATTCAAAAAAATAAAGAAAAGATTGTTGAACTTTAAGGGAAAAGGAGGCAACTGGAAGATCATAATTGACCAGAAAATGGCCAGGGCTGGGTCCTTGAGAAACTATGGAAGGACTAGGGAAATCATCAATATCCAAAATCTAAAGATGACTCACCTACTAATTCAGGGAGGCCACTCTACAAAGATTCTCTCTCTCTCTCTCTCTCTCTCTCTCTCTCTCTCTCTCTCTCTCTCTCTCTCTCTCCTTATGGAAACAGATCATCTACGTGAATTATGTTCAACCTGATCAAGAATAGCTCAGTTTAAATAACTGGAATGCAAACTATATACATACATTTGCATTTGCAAATTACCACAAGCCAAATAACCTTAAACCTTGCAAGTTTGACAAAGGAAATCATAAAGAAAATGAACAGAAAATCCAAGGACTAAAACAGTCCAGGGGAAAAGCTCTACACATGAACAACAACAAAAAAAAAATGAGAAAACATACCAAAGCCATTTCATACAACTGGAAACACTCTAAACCAACAAACACAATAATTATGTGGGTTTTTTATTTTTCATTTAACTAAAGTTTTAGAAATAAGGATTGCTTTGGAAATGACTTTTCTCAAATTAGAAAAAAATGTCTGATATTATTAAGTGCAGATGTATTGTGGTTTGGATTTGGATTCCCTCAAAGGCCTCATGTATTTGGTTGTTATGGATTGTCTATGGAACCATGTAATACTGGGAGATTGGGGCATGGTCTGGAGGGGTGGGCTGTGGGTGTGTGGTGGATTATAGGTGTGTGTATTGAATTACAGGTGTTTGGTGAGGGCCTAAACCTGGAAGGGGCAGAACACTGAGGTTGGACCCAGAAGGGGCAGATCATCGGGATGGGACCTGGAAGGATATATGTTGCTTCCTGCCCTCCTCCTGGAACTTGACTGGACTGGACTTCCTGTTTGCATCGCTTTGAGGAGCAGCCTCTACCTCCACCATGTGCTTCCATTGTTGCAGGCCACCCATGAATGGTCTGTGACCTTCTGAAAATGCGAGCTAAAATAAACCTTCCTTCCCTAAATTATGGATATTGAGTTGAGTCACAGGGATGAAAAAGTAACTAAGACAGAAATTGGTACCACAGAAGTGAGCTTGTTGCTACAACTTTACCTGACCATGTGGTTTGGAAACCTTTGGAATTGGTTTGCAGAAGGAGTTTCAAAAAGTTTAAGAGTGGTGGCTGGAGAAGTCTTCGAGTAGTTTGAGCCAAGCTTGACGGAGATTCTGGATGTAAAAGTAGCAATACATATATGGCTAGCTCTACAGAACGGCTTGTCAATTTCTGTTTATGTATATAACTTATGATCCAGAAAGGTATTTTTTCTAGGGAAATTCAAATTGTATACAAATGAATATGAAAAGGGCTGCTCATTGCAGCAATGTCTAATAACTTCAGTAATGAAAGGAATAAGTTGAGGTTTATTCACATAATGAAAGCCTATATAGTAGTTAAAAGGGATGAAAGGAATTTTTAACATAACTCAGTCTAAAAATAAGATGTTGAGTAAAGAATGAGAGAACTGCCATAACTACCTGAAAATATGGCATTGAATAAAAATGCAACTTGGAGAAAATTTACACAGCGCAACTTGAGAATACAGTAGAGATTTAGTAAATTGCTTTCCTTAAATCAAGTAGGAGACTGGACAACCATATCTAAGATGGTTATTTTCCTTCTGGGAATCAAACAAACACATCTAACTGAGAAGCATTTATGGATGAAATTGTGCTAATATTTGGGTAAGAGCAGTGCAATTCTGTTGCTGTCTCACTAGGACTTCTCCTATCTGTACTTCCAAGTGAATAACTGCAGTGTTATTACCAGAATGAGAATCTCTGAAAACATGTATCTTTGTTCTTCAAGAATGATGACTTTATCAAGACTACAGGGTGAAAGACCCACATTCAGTGTTGTCAGTAAAAAGAACAGACTTGGTAGAGAAGAGAGAACAAGGAGTCCAAGGTTTCTGTCCCGCTTGGGGTAAGCAGCAGATCAGAGGATTAGGCACAAGTGTAAAAGGAGATATTGGACACCAAAGATGTACAAAGGGGCTACAAAGCTCTCCACATATCTTGTGGTAATTGAGAGATGTGAACATGTGCAAGAAAGACCTACGAAGTCCAAGATCTCCACCCTGTCAGGTTGCCTGACAGACTCTGAGCTGTCATAGAAAAGATCCTTCAGGACCAAAGAGACCCCACATCCATGGCTTCTAGGAATCTGTGTGCACATGCACAACTGAACTGGGATGGCCAGCAGGGAGTATCAGCTGGATACTTGGAAACTCAATGAATGTGTAACGTGTTTCTCAGCTGAACACACACTCGTCACAGCTTGAAGCCTTATGCACTGGAGATTTTCTGCGCAACTATCAAGTACACAAACACAAGAGGGATGTGTGGGAAGGCAGAAGAAATAAAAGACCTTGACAGTACCAAGCAGAGTGGCCATGTACGATGGAGAAGGCAGATCACCAGAAATAGGAAATCCAAATCGACTGAGATAAAAAGAGACCAAATTATTAGTTTAATTTAGAATTACTAAAAATAAAAGTGAAACAAAAAATCCAAACATAGAAAAAAAAACCCTCAATTAAAATGTCAGACTGTAGAGTTGTTACACTGTACTTGTGTTAACCAAATGTATACTTGTCAGGAAAACTTACTAGATGTAAAGAAACAAGAAAATATGGACCTTACTCAAGGAGTGAAAAACAGCCATTGAACCAAAAAAAGAAAAATTCACAAGATGGGCTAAAATGCTAGTCTAATGCAGCAAAACTACTGGACAAGAAAACTGGTGAATAGAAATGAACTAATATTCTGAGAGAAGAAGAAAAGGGTTGAAGAAAACAGTCACAGAGAATTGAGATGTTACATCAAATACACCAGTTTTGGGATAACAGGAGTTCCAGAAAGAGAAAAGAGAAAGACAAGGATGGAAAAAAATGTTAAGATATTACCCTATAAAAATACCAATAAAATTGATTAATCAACAGACATAAGAACTCCAGTGGGGCTGGGGAACAGCTCAGCAGTGAAAGTGCTTGCCTAGTATCCACAAGGCCCTGGGTTTCGTTCCGCAGCACCACATAACAGTCATAATTCTAGGCCAGCCTGGGCTACAGTGAGTCCAGGACCAGCCTGGACTACACAGCGAGACTCTTGATAAAAAAAAACCCGACCTTGAAATGATGAAAATAAAACAAAAACGTAGTGAGCACAGCTAAAGCCATTTAGAACTAAATCATACAGAAGCTGATACTTAAAAACAGTCACTAACTTAACCTGCCTGTAGAAACCAGAAGAGAAGAGCAAAGCCAAAGCAAGAAAACAGAAGAAAGCAATAAATATTCAAGTGGAAGTTAATTAAATAGAGGATGTTAGCACAGAAAAAAATCAATTAAACCAAAAGATGGTACTTTGAAAGGATCAATAAAATTGACAAACTTTTATTTGGTTGAAGTGACCCAGAAAAAATAAAAAGAAAGAGGATTCAAATTACTAGAATCAAGAGTAAAAGAAGGGCAATTGAGGGCTGGAGGAGTAACACTGTGGATACAGCACTTGCTACAAGCACGAGGCCCTCAGTTCAGTTCCCCACACTACACAAACTGGGCGTGGTGGCTCATGCTGCCTGTCATCCCAGTACTTGGGAGGCTGAAGCGGGAGGGTTGCTGGGAGCTGGAGATGGGCCTGGACTACATCATGAGTTAAGGACCAACCAAGACTACAAAGTGAGATCCTGTCTCAAAAAAACGTTAAGGGGGAAATTGCTACTGACTTTTTAGAAACTAAAAAGATTGTTAGGAAATGCTACAAACAATTGCAAACCAACAGCTACAGCTATATGAAAGACAAAGTTTTGGGAAGTTGTAGAAAATAAAAATGACTTAAGAAGAAAGAGAATATCTGACCTTGAGATAAAGACATTAAATCACTAATAAATAAAATCTCCCACCAAGAAAATCTCAGCTTCAGGTGGCTTTATTAGTAAGTTCCGTTAGAAAATAAAAACAACCTAACATCAATTCTTCTCAACCCTCCCAAAGAGAATAAAAGTCAGTATTCCCTACTGTACTAGAGGTTTTAGCCAGACAATGGAATAACTAAAAGTACTAAGAGCCATTCACGTGGGAAATAAGGAAATAAAAGTAAACCTACTGATAAAAATCTAGTACATATTAATAATTATAAACAACTTAATGAAAATACATCCATCACTTTGCAGAAAGCAAGATCAATATATAAAAATCAATCACATTTCTATGACTTAGCAGTGAACCATCAAAAATGAAATTAAGAAAACAATTACACTTACAATAGCACAAAAAGAAGAAAATATTTAGGAATGGATTTAACAAAGTTGAGTACAACTTATCCCCTGCAAGACATTAAAGAAGGTTTAATAAATATAGATTTTTGTCCACAGATTGCAAAACTTGCTATTGCTAAGATGGCAATATGACTTCACATTAATGTAAAGACTCAGCACAACCCCTGCCAAAATTCTATCTAGATTTTGTTTGCTTTGTTTTGTTCTCAGAAGTTGAAAACTTTATCCTTAATATGAGGATGAAAGGGACCCAAAATAGACAAAATGACACGAACTCTCTTTTTTTTTTTTTTTTTTGAGACGAGTCTCTGTAGTACTAAGGCTGGTTTCTAACTCAAAGCAATCTCCTGCCTTAGCTTCCACGAGTGCTGGGTTTATAGGCCAGTTCATGTGGTGCTGGGGAGTTGAACCAGGACCTTGCATGCTTTAATTGCTGAACTATGTCCTCAGCCCCCAAAACAATCTTGAAAAAGAACAAAGTTGTAGGCTTCACCCTTCCTGGTTTCAAGACTACAGTGCAGTATTGGCATCGAACTAGCTATACAAAATATTGGAATAGAATTGGAAGGACAGGATGAAACACTTATGCATATGACCAACTGACTTACCAAGAACATTCAGTGAGGGTAAGAATAGTATTTGGAGACACAAGGCATGCAAAAGAACAAAGGTGAAACTCTATGTTATGTCATACAAAGACATTGACTCAGATGAAAAAAAAAAAAAAAACCCAAAAGCATGAGATAAAACTAGAAAACTCTTGACAGAAAAAGGTATAAATCTTCATGACTTGGAATTAGGTAAAGATTCCTTAGATAAGATACCCAAGCATATGGAACGAAAGGGGAAAAAAAGATAAATTAGACTTCGTCAAAAATTGTAAAAATTTGTGCTTGAGGCAGGGGATATTAGCATGAAGGTGAAACAACAACCCATAGAAAATGGTAAATACTTATGACACGAGACACGTGTCAAGAATATACAAACAGCTCTTACAGGTGATCAATGAAAACAATTCAATTAAAAGTAGACGGAAGATTTAAGGTGACATTTTCCAAGGAAGATATAAACATGACTATCCCGTGAAGAGATGCTACCTTCAGGTAAACGCAGATTGGAGCTGGTCACACCCTCATTTCAACGTCCTTAACCAAAAAGAGTACAAAGTAACAACCAGCGGTGGGGAGGCGGAAGTCACACCCGAACCCTCCTACACCGCCGGCTGGACTACGAAGCGGCGCAGCCACTTTAAACAGCAGTTTGGCAGTACCTCCAAAAGTTAAATACAGACGTATGATATGACCTGGCATTTCACTTCTAGATTTATACCCAAGGGAACTGAAAACATACGCCCACGCAAAAACCTGTGTATAAATATTCACAGGAGCAGCATTCCTTACAAAGTGGAAACACTAAAATATCCATCCATCAGCGAATGGAAGAACAAAATGTAGAATGCCCACATGATGAAATAGTCTAGAGATAAAGTGCTGATACACTCCGCAGCACGGATGACTCTGGAGAACATTCCACTGAGAAAAGAAGCCAGGTGCGAGGGTTGTGTATTGCATGATTCCGTTCACCCTACTGTCCCGACGAGGCAGGTCTCCGGCAGAAGGCCTCTGGGGCTGGGCACACGGGGTGGCTGCTCAGGAGCACAGGGTTTCGTTTGGGGTATTGTGAAAATGTTGAGAACTTAGACGGTTGTGCACCTCTGTGAATATATTTAGACCTGCTGATCTGTACGCTTTGAAAAGGGTATGTTTTATGGGATACAGATTCCAGCTTGATTAAAAACTAAAAAGTTACGGTTTCCCCTCCAGGTGGCTGAATGCGGCACCTCAGCGTGACACCGGCTTGGTGCGGTGTGAGCTGGAAGGAAGCTTCGCTTGCCACGTTTGCAAGGCGCTCTGCAGAGGGCACAACCTAGCAACCCTTCGCGGCAGCTTCGGTGGCTTCTCGGCCCACCCTCCCTGCCAACCCTGTTTCCTTCCGGACCTGGCAACAGTACAGCTCCTTGGCTGGGCCCAGGATAACTCTCAGGAGCCCAGCAACGCCCGCTTCCCGCCGACCCTCCTGGCCCTGTCTTCCCATGCGTCCCCCAGGACCTGGCCTGCTGCAGGCTGTGCCACACTCAGGACACGGCTGCTGCTGGCAGTCTGCAGCTTTCGCCACACCCCAGCCTGGCTGTTGGAGGTTTTCCCTTACTACAGATTCACTTCCTCAGCCACGTGCTGCACTCACATCCCTTCCTCTTCCCAGGGGAGGGCCAGGTTTTCTCCACTGAGGCCATCTGCAGTCCCTGGCTGATTTACAAAAAATTGGCTAATTTACAAAAAATAGCATAATCCTCGTAATCCTCACTCCTTTTTTCCCCAAATATACACAAAATACTTCATGCGAAACACTTCATAATAAAAAGAGGTACTCAATCCGCAAAGAACATCAAGAGGAAAGGTTGTGGGTAGTAGGGAAAGCATGCAGTTATGAAACAATGACAATGCCTTAAAATTAAGTGTATTTAAGGAAGCGAATGCTAATTTTTATGTTGATGGAGACTTGAGAAATAATAAGCTGACAAAGAAGTCCAGAATATAAAATATGAAAATTTGATGCCCACATTCATAAAGTTCCTTATCTTCTTTTGATATCTTTTATTTTTACTATAAGCTTCCATGTTTATTATATATTTGTAATTCTTCCAACAATCATTATCTATCAATACATGCTTCATGGTTTTTAGGTTTTTAATTACCATGCATTAATTGCACATTCTATTAGGGTTAGTGTGATGTGGAATGATCACAGACCACGTCTGGTCATAACATCCTGCCTCCTGTCCCTCTCACCCCCAATCTCTGGGACAGTATTCTACACTCAGTTGACTTTTTTGTTGTTAACTTCCACATAAAAGAAATCAGGTTACTGATGTTTCACTTAAAAAAATGTTCTCCAGTTCCATTCATATTGCTGCCAATGACCGGATTTCATTCTTTATGGTTAATATTCCATCACTTATTTTCTCTCTCTCTCTTTCCAACTCTTTCTCTTTCTTTTTTTCTTTCTTTTCTTTCTTTCTGTGGTACTGGGGATTGAGCCCACAGCCTTTCCACTAATCTATATTACTAGTCATTTTTTATTTTATTTTTATCAGGTGTTGTAAGTTTCTCAGGCTGGGCTTGAACTTGTGATCCTCCTGCCTCAGTAACCCAGAACGCTGGAATTACAGACTTGTGCCACCATTGTGTGTATACAATTTTCTTCATTCATTCATCCTTTGGTGGGCACCTACGTTGATTCTGTATCAAAGCTATTGTGAATAATGCCTCAATAACAGGAGTGTGCAGATACCTCTTTGGCATACTGATTTCATTTCCTTTGAAGATACTACCAAAGGAAATAAAATATATAACATATACACACAAGCCCCCACACTCAGAATTGGGTAGGTTTTTGAGGAATCTTCATAATCTTTTCCATCACAGCACTACTAATTTATATTTCTACTAACAGTGTGTAGGTAACTCCTTTTTGTTCACATCCTCATTTTCATTTGTTATTTTATTTTTTAAAACCCCCATTCTAACTGAGATGAAGTGATTATAGACTCAGGAAGAGACTACCTCTTGATGGCCTGCTAATATCTCAACTTAGTATACGACTCTCTTGGGAGCACATATGTTATAGTGCCCTGTTATGCATCTCCACATGCCAGCCCAACATTTTATTTGCCCTCAATAGTTCAGGACTAGGTGACAGGCAAGAAGAGCCTACGTTTGTTATGTCCAAAGCTCATCAGAATTATTTAAACTAGCCAAGTAGCTGTTCAGTCCTTCTCATCTTGATTTTCTTAAGGAAACACCATAAACACTTCTGACTCATCTTATTTACATTTTCATTGCTGGGCCAGAATACCCAATATCCACAGTAAAAAGGAGGAAAGATTTATTTTTAGCTCACAGCCTCTTGGGTGGCTGACAATGGTGGAAGCACATGGCAGAGGTCATGCTGGAGGAAAGCTGTTCATGGCATGGCAGACAGGAAGCCAAGTCAGCAAAGGAAGGGCAGAACCAGCATACATCCAGGTCATGTCCCAGTGACCTGGCCCTTCCGGGTCAAGCCACAGTGTTCCACCCCTTTCAGATCAAGACCCAGTGATTCACAACTGCTGGGTTAAGCCCTAGTGTTCTGCCCCTCCCACCCGGCCCCACCTCTTAACAGCACATGGTTCCATAGGAATTGTACGACGTCCAAATACATGAGACTTTTGGGGGATATTCCAGACCCAAACTACAACAGATCTACACCTATTTCTTGCTCCTTCCTGTTTCTGACGCTTTCTATGTGGTCCTACATGGCAAGGCATGCCCACCTCTTCAGAAATATATTAACAAAGAAAACTCTTTTTCCAATGATCTCTGTGTGTCATCACTTGGTCACCTCTAGAGACATCATGCTTTACTGCAGGGTTTCCAAAAACTATTACATATGCAAAAGAACAAATTTTGTTCAAGTAATCTTACCTGTATGTTAGAATTAATAAGAGATGTTTGTAATGTCTTAATTTTTTCAAGATAAGAAAGTCTAACTTAAAAATTCTGTGTTGAGAATTCTGGAGTGATATGACCTTTTGAGTCTAGATTATATGTGAGTTGCTCAGGGACAGTCACTTCAAAAGTTCATCAAGCTGGGTGTTGAAGCCCTGTGCACGGTACTATTATGACATTATATCTTTTAATAAAAAGAGAAGAGCATATGTGTGTCTTCTAGGAATAAAAGACAGCAATCATGTGAGCCTAAAAGTGCTAGAACCGAGAGTGACAGGGAGGGTGGAGAAGAGTTGGGCAAGGACTCACGTCCTTTCACAATTAAAATTTTACTTCCATTTGATTTTCCAATGAAGTGAAACATTATTTAAATCAAAACTTTTAACTTTCCATCACTATTACTCCATCAAAATAAAGAATATACATGTTAGGATATAAAATAAAAACAACAATTGTAACTTAATGATAATGAGTGTTAAGAACTGCCTGTATTTCCCATTAATTGCTTCTATCGGTTGAAATTTTTCTTGAGATATTGATAAACTCACATTAAGTCTTAAGAAATAATGAACAGTGGTTATGTGCATACATTACTCAATTTTCACTAATGGTAATAATTTACAAAATTATAGTATAATATTATAGTTGAGGTACTGACAGTTCAGCAAGATTAATGGACTTTATTTAGATACCCTTAATTTCAATTATACTTACTTATATATATTTAGTTTTGTGTGATTTCTACCACTTGTGTTGTAAGTTCCTATAACAACAGAGTTGTGGCCATTAATTGTGACATTTTAACTTGCTCAGGGTTAAGAATGCCCAGATTAGTTAAGCATAGTTCTGGGTGCGTCTGTGGCTGACTGGTGTGTAGGCCAGCAAATGGGGGGTGAGGGAGGGGGGGTGGAGAAGACCCATCTCACTTGTGGGTGGCCCAACCAATGAGTTTGTAGGCTGACAGAATTAAAAAAGGGAAAAAAGAAGGACGTGTGACTGTTGTGAGGAGCTCCAAACTTGTAGAGCAGGTGTTTGCTTCACTGCTGCCGCCTTAGGACATCAGTCTCTAGTTTCCAGCTCCTTAACCTTCCAACAAACCCACATAAGCAACTCTCCATGGACCTGCTGCATGTCATGGAGAATAGCGAAAGACCATTTTCCTGAATGTTTGCTTTGAAGACCAGGAGCAAAACAAGAATATTTCTATCACTCTTATTCAACAGAGCAACGAATGTCCTAGCTTATTCATAGTTTACAATTTTTTTTTGTATGAATGGTATGAAATAGGGAAGAAACCCTCAGAGGAAAAAACCAAGGATTCTTAGGCCTTGGTCCATTACCTGTGTTCCCTTGCCAACAGTGGATGCAGTATGTTTACCCTAGATCCTTGCTCTTGCTGCAAGACCAGGTGTGCTTAGCTGCAGGGCAAGCCACCATGATGTTTTCAAGGGTGAGAATAGCTGCTAATCCATACCCTACACTGGGAGGAAGATCCATATAACACAAGGATGAAAACTCAAAAAAAAATTATCATACTTGGCCAGGGACATAACTAAGTGGAAAAGGAACTTGGTTAACATGTGCAAGGTCAGGGTTTGATTGGTCAGCGACCCCCCATCCCCCAAAAAGAGCAGGTACGGTGACACACAACTGTAACCCCAGCACTCAGGAGTCCGAAGCGGGAGGATTGCCAGGAGTATGAGGCCAGCCTGGGCTACTTAGTAAGTTCAGGACAAGCCTGGACTATAAAGAGAGACTGTGTCAGACTGACCTTCTCCACCAGAACTGTGCCCCTCCAGCTCCTCCTCTCCTGCTGAGGCCCTGCCTCCATCCTCTCGTTTTTCTCAACTATAATCTGTGCCTATAAATTTGTGATGTTTCTTTAGTTTTAATTTCCATTATTATTGAAGCATGTTAACATGTACGACCTGCATCACAAATATAGACTTATTAACAGAATTAAGAATAGAAATAAAAATTAAAAATACTTTTTGAGAAGGCAAAATGCTTGTAACAAACACACTAAAATGGGGTGGGCCAGTGTAGCAGACGTCATAGTCATTCCAAGCCCTCTTTTCTCCATTTCTAAGACAGTGTGGAATCTGTAAAGAACACATAGTTGCTTTTACAAAATGCTATGCAGGTAAAGTCAGCAATGAAGCCAGATGTTGTTAGCCAATGAAAAGTAAGAGAAAGTATGCTTGAGAGCTTCTGGGAAATATAATACATACATACATATATATATATATATATATATATATATATATATATATATATATACACATATATATATATACATGTGTATGTATATTTATATATACTTATATATTTATATAAATATTTATATTTTATACTTTTATATTTATATAAATATTTACACATTTTTTTCCTGAAGAAAACCAGGGAGAGCATTTGTCTCTCTAGCAGCTCCAAGGTTTCCATGAAGAGATGATTGGCATGACTGCAGCTCCCTTGCAACACTGAGGAAGAGACTGTGAATTCTACTTGAAGATAGTGCTCTAATACTGTGGCTCGGTCTATAGATTTCCTATCTCTAAACTTTTGACAGTAATGACCTTATAGTTTATGCTGATGTTGTGAAGATTTTCTGTTACTTGCAGCCAAAAGCATTCCTACTGATGGACTCACTCAGTGAGGTTCAGGATTAACACTATTGTATATTTTTCCTGTTCCTTCTTCTGTACATTTTTAACAGACTCCTTGACATAATCAAGAGCAAAAACACCTTCCCTTTTCTACTATTACCGTGAATGATTAAGATGTGTTCAGATATCTTCTCCGAAGGTCATCAATGGCCACTTTGCCAGAACACAACAGCAAATAGAATAACTAAATGAATAGTTTACTTCCTGCTGAAAAAATTCTGCCTTGCATATCCATATAAAATAAACACACTGAATAAACCATCACAGAAAAGAGACACCGACTTTACAACTGAGCTTCTTCAGTTTAAAGTCACCAGAAAAAAAGGGTTTTTTTTTTTTTTTTTTTGCTGAAAGTGCATTAATGAACAAAGACCAGAAATTAGGTTTAAAATAATGACCTCATTAAACATTTATAGCACAGCAGGAAATTTCTGCAAACTGTCGCAATTTTGTGAACCATCCCTCCTATATCTAGGGGAAATTTTTTAAAAAATACTAATATGAAAGCCCAGCAAGTTGCTGAAACAGCACTGAAATTTGTTTCTCAGCAAGAGGCAACCTGCAACCACAAAACCAGTCTTTTTATTTAATGTTTAGAATTTCCAAGGAGTGTTTTTGTACAGACAAAGGATCAGAATAGACTATTATTATGGAGGAACCACTAGGCAAACCCACTCTGAATTTCTGTGCCATACATCCTCAGGAGGTGGACAGCACCAAAAATATTAAGATCTTATCAGTGAGCTCCCTAGAATGAGAACATGTCTTCACCCTTTCACTACTTAAAAAAAAAAAAATACGTAGGATGGCATCTTTGTTACAGCTGAGCCTAGAAGTTTCAAAGACCAGAAAGGTATCAGGTCTTTCATAACAGTGGCTAAAAATTCATGTGAGATGAGCCAAAAATGCTCATAATGACTCTACGGTTTCCGCTGACCCTCCAAGAATTCTTTTAAAGTTTGTTAACTGGAGGGTTAAACAGATGAGTCTGTTCCATCTGTCTGCTGATCTCAAAAATACAGGTAGGGTCACATCTTCACTTAGCTGTAGTGGTTTAGTCTAGATGTATTCTTGTAGTGCAAACTACACATCTCTGCTCCGAATATATTACTATCTTTTAGTTTGCTCTAAGTCTAGTTGGTTTTTAGAAGCCTTGATGGCTAGGGAGACTAATTTACTGTGCCAGAAAACTTTCACCTGATGTGAAACTTGAAGTTAGAAGAATTCTGGAATGGCTTTTGATGAGCGGCCTAGCACTTCATCATCTCCTCAGCATACAGCAGTCTCTCAGTCTTTCATTTGCTTGCCGGTGACTCTGTGCTAGTATGGGCTCACTGCTGTTTAGGTACTAATGTATTATGCTCAGAGAGGCAAGTGACATTCCATTGTTCTGAATGCCACAACATTTTTGAGTGTGTATTTTGAGCCATTTTATAAAGTGTTTATTATAATCAAGAAGTGGTTTCCTTGGAATGCTTATATAATATAAATATTGCCCATGAAAATGTAGGCAAATTGGGAAAGCTCTGCATGCACAATATTCCTTTGAGGACTTTCTAATCTAAGCTACCACGTATGGCTGACTATAGTATCCCATTGACACTCGCAGGCCTGCCTATCACCTCTCTTCTCATATTTGAAGTGGTCCAAGATCCCATGGAAAAGAGGGAGTGGGTCCAGTCGTTGTGTGGGTACATACAGAAATGAACATGGGGTAGGAGATGGGGCTGTTTCTCAATGTATATAAGAGATGTTTATCTTGCAAAGTTATGTATCAAAAATCCACACTTGTGAAAACAAAGGAGAAAACATCAAGAGTCATCATGTTTCATCTTTGAAAATCCTTATTTATTATAATTTTACCGTATTTGTGGATAAGGAGTCTTACTTCCATTTTTTTTTTTTAACCTCAGTTGAGTACGTATCCATTAGGAATTGGAGGATTAAAAAAGTTCTTTTTGTCCCTCCTTTCACAACTGTCGGGTGACATGGAAGGAAGATCATTTTAACTCATACCCAAATGACAGAGAGGAGTAAAATAAAGGCAGAAGCCACAGCGATATCAGTAACATCTGCTCTCAAGTTCTAAGTGTCAGACCCTGGACTGCGCTCACACAACAGGCTCACTCAGTCCTCACAAGGGACTCACGAGGAAGGACTGCCCACACTTCCATGTTCCCAAGGGAAGGAACTCAGACTCTATCTAGGTGACCTGACTCACTCCCAGAGTCCCTTAGGACTGACTCAGGTTTCTGACCAAGTTTACCTGGCTTCAGAGCTACAGCTGGGACCCAGCCCATGTTACTACCTGTTGACATTTCCTAACAATCCACAGTCTGTACTAGGAAACCAGGGCCCAGACAAACGAGGGTCTCAAGTTCAGAACCTGTAAAGGCCAGTGCTGATGTAGGCAATAGTGCTGAGCCTCCTTGATATGCTCACACCACAGAGCTGGGCCTGAACCCAGGATTCAACGCAAAGAGATTGGTGTGTGTTTACTGTTTTATTTTGTTTAGTCACTGGCTGCTGCGGGCAAAATGCAAACGAGAAAGCTTATATTCTGACATCTCATTTCTGCTTTTCCTGTTCTTGAAATGAATACCATGCAACCTCCTGCTTTGCCAATGAGGAAGTGATCATACTGGAAGCAAAATGTTGGAAGCAAAAATGCTAGAAAGCTCTGACATCAGCCTTGCTCCTTCCCTGGGCATTGGGATGGGAATCTCATCTGTGTAAGTTACAACAGTGGGCAGGAAAAGAATTTGGGCTCTGTCACTTACGGCCTTAGAGATTTGGACACTGATTTCTCTGCTCTCAGAGTCAGGAGGTGCCACTCACCAAACACATAGCTAAGTTCAGTGCTTCCAGTTTTCTGTAAGCAGCAGCTGTGTGACTTTAGCAGCGGTGATATACAGAGCACGTCAGCCTAAAAGCCTACTTTATAGCAGCCATTGATGTGCTACTAAGCTATCTCAGCTTAACCAAGGTGAAGGACCTCAGAGAATCCAGCTTTACTGACCTGTTAAATTCTAGACAGCATCTTTTACGGGTGCTTTGAATTTTCACATTATCTGCATAAAGACACATCTTGTGGAAAGTCATTTCAGAATTAATATTCAAAAAAGGTGTTGTCTTTCTCAAACACAACATATATTACATAATTATGTTTACTGTATTATGTGTTGAATGAGGGATATCTGAGTAAATGACACTTTTGTGTTTACCTGTTTGTTCAACTAGAAAGATCACAGCCAAACTTAATATCGAATCAGAGAAACTATACTAACATCAGTCATACACCCACCTTGTTCTCTTTTCTTAGTGGCTTTGTTTTCCCCTTTCTTCCTTTTTTTCTAAATTCCATTTTTTGAAACTGAAACTTTCACTGAGATACTTGTAGACTGATGCATAAGAAATAAGACAAACAGATCCCTTGTACACTTTGTGCAATTTCTTCCAGTGGAAACGCTTTTCAATACTGTGATAAAATGCCATAGCCAGGGCATAATGCGACCCTAATCTTATTCAGATTTCTCCAGTTTTACTTACACCTATGTGTGTGTGCATGTGTGTGTGAGTATGAGCATGCATGTATTAAGTTCTTCATGATATTTTCATTTGTGTAGGTCCCTGGACCCACCACTACAGTAAACATCTTGAGTGATGCCAATACCATAAATATCCCTGATGTTGTCACTTTGTAACCATCATCTCTCTCTCTAGTCCTCTCTCACCTGTTTCTATTTTCAAGCCCTATTTTTAATATGCCCCAGAAAGCCACAAGCAATGAACAGGAAGGAATAAGAACTATACAAACATCAATCTCTAGCTCTGCTTTATTGGCCAGGTTAACTAGCCTGACCGGAAAACTACAGACAATGGAAAAAATATTTTTTACAAAGAACTTTCTAGCAGTGGAAAAAATATTTGTACAAAGAACTTCTCTAAATCTTAATTTAACTGGAAGTTATTGAGTGACTAGTGCTCCAGGGATATGCTAGGTTCAGGTAAAACAACGATGAAAAGAGGTGTTCACCAACAACTTGGAGGCAGACGTGTAAACACACACTTGCAATGTGGATGTCATAGTTCCTTCCAAATACTTGGGTTCTGGTACAGATGAAGGAGCAGAAGAAATAAAGCGATGCTTCAATGACAGTTAAAAATAGCCCGTCTCTAAAAATGCCTTCAATAATGTCTTTACTATAGTTGGGGCGGGGTGGTCACTACCAAGGGAACTATTTAACAAACAGCAGTCAAAGAAAAATCCAAATTGAAAGCTCCGTGTATGTGTGTTTGTTTATGAGTGTAGTATGAGAGACATTCATTCTACCAAAAGATCAACCAGGAATTCAGAGCGTCATACTATAAAAAGGAAGAAACTACACATGAACAATTCTGTATTGAAAGATACAGACAAGAGAAGAAGGAGTAAGTACTTCAAAAATTGCAAAGGACATAAGTGACTCTGTGAACAACCATATACTGAGGAGTCCAGCCAGGCGAGTGCATGTGCAATGAATACATTCCTCACTTAAAATTAGGGAGAAGTTGATATCATCTTTAATTAACTCACCCATTTATTCAGAAATACTTGTTGAAAACCTACCATAGGTCCAGGCTCTCTTCTAGGGTTGGACACGAAAGAGCAAGGATGTCATACACATAGACTATACAGCCAATGGGATGTGAAAATAAATGCGCACGATTGTCACATGGTGTAAGAGACACCATTCTTGAGGAAGCTCAGTGAGTTATGGAAGAATTTGGATTATGCTGGCTAACGAAGATCAGGGAGTGTCTTGGATACAGCAGTACTTAAATTGGGGCTCGGTGGATAAATAAACTAAGTCACATAAATAGTGTGTTCATTGTAGGAGGCATGGGAAAGAGAGTAAGGGAAAGGGGGCAGTGTATAGGAGTTTTGAACCAAGGAGCCTGGGGACAAAAGTCAGAGTGTTCAGCAGTTAGTAAAACCTTTATTTGAGAACTACAAGAGAAGAAGAGGAGGTCTGGGGGTGTAGCTCAGCACTTAAATCACTTGTTTAGCAAGGCCCTAGGTTTGCTTTCCCCAGCATCTTACAAGCTAGTGGGGTGGCACATGCCTGTAATCCCAGCACTCAGGAGAAAGGCCAAGGCAGGATTGTCTTGAGTTCAAAGCCAGCCTGGACTACAGAGTAAGACCCCCCTCACTTGTCGCAAAACAAAACAACAACAACAAACTAGAGCAAGACCTTGCCTTAAAGAAATAAAGAAAAAAAAAGGAGTTGGGGAGGGGCACTAGAGTTTACTAATTTCTATGTCTCAAACTGCATGCTCTTCGTATTTTTAAAATTTAATTCTCACAACCACTTTTCAGTTCAGGGATTGTCATTTCTGCTTTTCAGATGAGGATCCTAAGAGGCTGAATAATTCACCCAAGGTCATTCCATAAATGAGTTTAAACTCAGAGGAGCCCAACTTTAACATTTAGGTACCTCACTTTATCAGGTTTCTCTTATTATCCATTTTTATCCAAATTTTCTAATCAACTCAGAAATTACAAGGAAATAAATCTGACCATGGCTGGAATTTCATTTTAAATGCTCAACCATGACGAGCAAGAGCTGGGGCTCACACTTTGAGCCCCCATTCAAACCTTTACTACTATGCAACTTTGAGTTTTCCGAAATGCCTCCCTGATCCCTACTCAACACTCGGGGAGGTGACACCATGCTAGCTCTTAGTGTTCTGTGTCTTCTTGTTTGCTTCTCATCTAGACCATATGTTTCATGAGAGCACGTTCATCTTTGTACCATTAGAACCTACACTGTGACTAACAAGTGGCAGATGGTCCTTAAACTTCCTTTTGATGAGTACATGAACCTGTACACCAAGGTGAGTAGGAAACATATTAAAGCTGGAATGTGCAAGTATGACTAATTGCATTCAACTGAACAATGGAAGGATTAATCCAGCTAGTTTGTACAGAGACTATAAAGGTCATGAAGCATCTATGATTGTAGCCGGTCCCTAGGAGGCTCTGCATACACAGAAAATCCTACTGTTTAGTTTTGGAGGTATGTAAATGACTACGGGAGCACCATCACTATCATTTGTAACTGCCATGGCAACAAGAAGGGAATACATTCAGTTACTGGCTGTTTATGGCTTGAGAGATAAGTTAGACTCTGATGCAAAGAACCTTCAATGGGACTCTGTGAGAATCCCAGAGAGCCCAAAGCACAGGGGATGCCTTCCTTACTGAGGCTCTGAAAAGACTTCTGAGGGCAAGGGGAAAATGCACAAATATGGCATGGCTTGGAGAGAGTCAAAAAGGGCTTTAAAATGATTTTCATTGAAAAATGAAACTTTCTGGGCTGGTGGCACAGCTCAGTGGTTAAAATTAGCAAGCAGAAGGCCCTGGGCTCAATTTTCCAGCATAAGCTGGGCATGGTGGTGCATACTTGCAGTCCTAGCACTTGGGAGGCTGAGGCAGGAGGACTGCCATGAGTTCAAGGGCCAGATGTGAATTCTATAGGAAAACAGGATAAGTAGTGAAAACTGTAAGCTTTCTCTTCAGTAAAGCTGTTGGCCCAACGCACACATCCTTCTACCTTGAAGAGGTAGCAGAGACTCTGGAACCATGGCCTCATTTAAGAGAAAATGGGAAAATGACCAAGTATCCTGATCATGTGAGGCAGTAACATCGACTTCAACTTCGCAAGGAAGTTTCCTAGCAGACCATATGGCCCACTTCTGTTTCTGAGTGGTGGAAATATCCCCTAAAATAGTATTTCTTACAAAAATAACATTCTTTTGCCACCCCAAGTATCTTGGCATCTAACTGCTATTCTAAGCATTTCAGAAAGATAAATTAGTCAGTGCTCTTTACAATAATGACTACCGTACTCTGGACCAAAGCAGCTTCCTTAGAATTGCCCACAAGAGAACAAGGGCATAGAATTTATGCTAGAAATCAGGTCAAAGGGACAAGTCCTGCTATAGGTTCTGGAGGATTCAAATGGCTGCCGACCCTGGAGACTTGGTGGGGGTAGTGTACATGAAACGTGAAAACAAATCTTCTCTCCAGAGCTTTATTTAAGGATTAAGTGTTAATGATAAAGTAGCCCAACTTAATTATTTTCCCCACTCCAGCCTAGGCTTCCTAACAGTAAGCAAGAAACCAGTTATAAAACTTCCCATTACTTGCAAACCCTTGGAACTAGCCTTTGGTTAATTCACATTTTAATTTTTCACTACCTGAGAGAAGAAACAGTACATAACCATAGGTAATTACAGATTACTCTCACCGAGTCCAACGGATCCACAGGACAGATCTCTGCATCCTGGTTTTCTCTATCTTGTGCCTCATCCTTTGCCCATATGGACCCTCCTTCCTTTTTCTCAAACAGGTCCAATGTGGCCACAGTCCAGGCTGGGACCGCAAGACCCGCAGGCTCCCTGCTGGGATCTCAGGTGCACAGGCAGAGGTGGACCCTCTTACTGAGGCCTCAGGAACAACTCCCTCTACCCTCACTATGCTTAGGACCACACACATGGAAGAGACTTCACAGACCGACAGACTGACATGCTGCTTCTTGGACCACCGGCTTCAGAAGCAACACAGGAACTTATTAAAACTCAGCATCCTGAGCCTCTCCCCAGGGTTATGAGGCAGGGGTGCTGAGAATATGCAATATTGATAGGGACAGACTTATTAAGATCTAAACATCTAAATCTTTGGTTCTTGAGCTGGGTAATAAAGTCAAAAACCAAAGGATAGCATCTAACTTCTGTTGGTTCTTGGAGTTTGGAAAGTGAGAGGTTAGATTGCAGGGGAGAATATGGTAGTTGGAAAAGACAGAAACCATGTCTGGTGGCACCACCCTATAATCTTAACACTGGGAGGCTGAGGCGGGAGGATCACAAACACACCACACACACACACACACACACGCACGCACACACACACACACACACACACACACACACACACGAAAAAGAAAGAGAATTGATTAAATTGATTACTGGTGTGGAGTAAATTACTACACTTAGGGAAATTGCTAGAGTACCTTAAGTGCGAATCAAAGTCTTTTGGATTTCCCTCTTAGGCATCAAAAGCTGGACCGTGCTTCACAATGAAACAATATGCCCTCAGTGCTAAACTGCATTATTAAACCACACCATGGATGAAAACTCACACTTTCTGATTCAGGGATCCTTTGTGCTTTTGTTTCAGTGTTAACAACAACAACAACAACAACAACAACAACAACAACAACAACAACAACAAAGGTTTAGGATTAGAGCTGTCATTGTTATCAATCCAAATTCTAGCCCTCTCCTGTCGGGACATGGTGTCCCTGTTTCTGTTCTCGCCTCATTCCCTCTGTGCAATGAGCCTATGGGTAGTACCAGCCATATGTTCTCTTAAAGTTGTTAAGGAGAGCTAAGCAGGAAAAAAGAGCACAAGACAGGTACTAACGTGAGGAATCACTGTTAATAATTTCACACTCTTGCTGTAAAAATTAACACGGGTGTGATTAATAAGGAGAAACTGAACTGCTTAGCTAAAGTCTGAGGAAAATCTACAGCTTGACATACTCACATTCTGCCTGTTACCTATGACCACAATTTCAAAATTCATAGTCCGTGGAATGTCATGGAACATCCTAGAGCTTCCATACATTCTTGTTTAAAGGGACCATGGACTTCACAAATGTCTCTTATTTTTTCTTGGGTCTGACATATCGAAGTTTTCTGTTTGGTTTACATATGTAAGTGTATACATACAAAGGATCTATTTAACACACACATGTAATTGAACTTTGTTGCTAATCTAGGCCCACAGGATCTAAATAAGGCCCGGTACACTGTACAGCCTCCGAAACGTAGCAACAATGATATTTTGATGCAACTTCTGCTTACCCAGGAGCAATGACAAGACATCTGACAAAGTGTGTCTATTTCCATGGTACCTGTCACCATGGTAGCGGAGCAGCACTCCATGGAACAATCAAGTTTAGAATATAGCTCTTGGCTGCTGCCTCCTAAAAGCTTTGCTCTTGAATAAATAGGACACTTTCTGCTATTTTTTTTCTTAAAGAAGCCATGAAACTCCTCCAAAATAAACAGTTGTTGCTAAATACTGCTTAATTATGCTAAAAACAAAACAAACCAATTTTTCCTCCATACCAGTTGGAGAAGTGCTTCTTGTTTCTATTTAGAGAAGAATTTCCAAAAGAAATCAAGCAAAACAGACAGAAATATATTGTGTTTGAGCTGCATTTTAAGGTTGTTATGCACTAAGCTTACAAGAAAGGTGACAGTAGTGCTTGCATATTAAGTAGAAAAAAAAGACAGGTAGAAAAGAGACAAAGAACTTACAAATTTTAAACTATACTTTTAAGAAAACCATGACACAAAGAAACGACTCCAGGTTGTGATGCATTTTTCACCCACAGGGCTGTTTTTCTTCCAGGCATCTCACTCTCAATTTCCTAAAAACCACTAAAATAAAACAAGCCCCCAATTTTGGCCTGTGTTTTTCTCCAAATACCCAAAATCCATACATTCCAAGGCCTTCCACTCTTAAAGAAACATGACTATTACTTGGCTGACGTATCTCTAAATTTCAAACACATACAGTGGTTTGCATTTTATTCCAGTTGATGGAGCCAGTTCTTACTTTAACCCACTAATGAGCAACCCTACCTTAAGGAAACAGACACTACGTAAAGAGTACATAAAGAAACAGGCATTCTGGATCGCATGTTTTGAGGACACCTCAAGAACAGAACCACATCCACAGCCCCAAACCATAGTGCATCTCACCCTCAAGTGCCTGCCCTCATTCTAGGTGTGCACTTCTTTGATTCTGCCTACTATTGATAAATATGCCTGTACTTCTCACTGATGATTCCCACAATTCTTTTTCATGATGTGTGAAGAGCTACTGTGAGGTGAAATCCTCTTTGTCTCTTTGGAGGGAATCTCCCCACACCCTGTCCAGTGACTATCCACAGTCAGATCACCTTTACAGTAATTTGAACTGGTCAGTAAACAATAAAATACAGGTTTAATTTTAATTCCTTATTTCCCAGTGCACCAGATTCAGGCTTTTTAGTGTTAAAATATGGGCAGAAAAAGCACTGAAAAATGTGCCAAAATATCGCTAATGATTACCCCTGGCAATTGCCCTGTGGATGAGTTATCCTGTTCTGTACTCATGTCACGTTGTGTGCCTGTTGCTATCTGTCTTAGTCATTTTCTCTTGCTGTGACAGAATACCTGACATACACAAATTGGGGAGGAAAAAATTATTTTAGCTCAGTTTCAGAAGGTCACAGTCAATTCACAGGCATGCAGCAATGGTGAAAGCACATGGCAGGGGTGAAGGTGGAGGCAGCTTCTCAAGGCATTGCACACAGGAAGCCAAGTCCCAGGAGGAAGGGAGGAAGTAGCATATGCCCTTCCAAATCCTGTCCCAGTGGCCTGTCCTTTCCAGCTCCAGCCTCAGTGTTCTGCCCCTTCTACACTTAAGCCCCTAATCCACCACACATATGTACTCTATAATCTACCACATGCCCATCATCCACCACAAACCTATAACCCATCACACACTCATAATCCCCCTCTCCAGACCAGGCCCCCATCTCCTAACAGCATACAGTTCCATAGATAACCCATAATATCCAAATATATAAGGCTTTTGGGTGACACTCTAGATCCAAACCACAATACTGTCTTTTCATTTTATTTTCTCTGTCATTCATCCTGTATGTTCATAACTTAACTTAAAACCTATTTTATCATCTATACATTTGTTGAATACCATCTTGAATTCTACATACAGTCATCTATCCAATATTTAATGAGAACAGTTCTTCATTTGAACATATGTACAGATAGGTTTTCTAACAGAGAGTCAGGTACTTGGCTTTTAATTTAATTAGTTCTTGATTGATTTTTTTTCCCCTCTAAGGGTTACTATCCCCTAATTGAAAAAAAAATTGTATTCTCATAGTCATCTCTGTACCTCTAGCTTCTGGCAAAAGCAGGTTTTTAATAAATGTGTTGAACAAATTGGAGCAAATGAGAGTGGCTTAGGCTCAACCACAAGAATAACGAAACTTTACAAATATATAACCAACTCATAATTTTGAGTAGTGCTTAACTCTTCATAAAAGGCATTTCAACTTATGTTTTTACTGATTAAACACACTCAGAAAAACATATGATTCAGCTACTCTTAAAAATGCATCAGAGATACGACTGGATACTTCCTTAGTTCTCTGATGGTCTATAATTAATATAACGGGTCAGAGGGGATATTGGCTTTGTTTTTATTGACTTCAGAAATAGTGATTTCTAATCCATACTGTACTGATTTGCTAACAGAAAGCCTACTTGTGAGATTACAGAGCATTTCAAGGTACAGGTAGAATAAAGGAATAGCCATTTGATTCATAGAGTTCAGAGTGGTGTTTCTGGCTCTTAGCAGATATTTAAAAAATCAGCTGACACAAACTATTTAGTGATGCTTACTCTGTGGTTGACAGATGAAACTATTAGACCATTTTTCCTTATTTAGGCATTTTTGGGTTTTATATTAAGGCCCATTCTAAGCTTACATTCATGTTCTGTCCCTATGGGGAATCATTAATTGGCATCCATCCTTTGTATTTGTCACTGAATAATAATCATTAATCAGTTTAAATATTCATAAAGGTGCTATTAATTTTCATAAATTAACAACCATGACAGTATCTGATTTAAATACTTTCAAGCCATTCTTGGAAAAAGAAGTGAAAATATCATATAGGTAATACTTTTGTCATGAAAAATACATTTTGATGATTTGAAAAGATATGAATTCAATATGAAAGTTTTTCTTTTAAAATTTTCCTTAAGAAAATTAAAAGAAGCTTGGTTTGAGAATGTTTCTGGTCAGTTTCCAAACACTTTACAATATACTTTCCTGAAACTTACTCACTATGGGATTCAGTGTCTCAAGTGTTGGCTTTTAACCACAACTTCTGAAAACTTTCTTTGTTTCTCAGCCAGGTGAGCCAAGTTACAAATCTGTTTATTCATTTCTCTTTCCTGAAAGATTAGATACCCTAGCTCAAAAGCAGGTCCTTTGAAAGGCTCCTTTCTCTCGCTTTAGAAAACGTCTCTTATTTCCTTCCTTAATCTCTTTGGTCTCAGTTGCCCTTATTAGTCACAAAACTGTTCTTGGCTTTTGTCCACAATGAAAGAAAACCGATGATCCATCTAATTTGATATTCTTTGGTTTTCTCTTCTTGTCAAAGTCAATTTCTCTTCCCTATGTTCACTACAAAGAATATCCTAGTATTTTGATAGTCTGTGTCATTCATATCAGAAAAAAACTGTACTTTGAGTTACTTTCTTAAAAGTAACACTTTTAGGAGTCAATTTAAGGGACTCAGAAGTCTCCACATTTACAGTTGTGTAATAATCCAGCAAAAAGATGTACAGCGCACATATCATACAGTGAGAAAGACTGTGGAAGGCCAAATTTTAATTATAGTAGGATTTCTTTTTTTTGAACTCTTCCTCAGTCTATCCCATTATTCTTGCACTGTTTCTCTTCCTTTCTTTTTATTGTGGTTATTCTGATTTATTTAAATTTTCTAAGTCAAAACCATTTCTAGATTTGTTATTCTTATTAATGCTTTTAGAAAAACAAAAACTTGAGTTCACTTTTACCACTGATCTTTCTCTCTAGTTATCAATTTTTCACATTATTTTTAGTGCCAACATTTATAAAATTTACATTCATTTCAGGAGTTATAATTAGTACATCTCTACTTTGTCCATAGGGTGATTTTAAAATTTGTGGTATTTATAAATTACAGCCATATAAATCATAACTCATCGATTTATAATATGCTGAATATAGCAGTGCTGTACAATAAAGATCATAAAGCAGAGGTGTATAGTAAGTGTCTTATAAAATACAACATTATAGCTATTTAAATATTTACAAGATACGAAGTATATTTAGAACCAAAGAAAGGATACAATGATCTCCATTATTACCTCTCACTGCTTAATACAACAAAACCCCTTAAGCATTAAGATCCAATACATTCTCTACAAATTTCTTTTCCACTTTCACTTTTTATAGGTCATATTTAGCTATCAATTCTCTTTATATTTGGTCTTCTCATTTGGATTTACTTTTAATTGAATCACCTCGTGGAAGAAAGAATTTTTGTCTGAGTTCCTCGAATAGTGAGCTTTCAAAGCCTGCATATCAGGAAATTCCTTGATTTTGCCCTTTTATATAGACTGTGGTTTGGGCAAATAAAGAAGTCCAGGTTCAGAATCATCATGACAGAGAAGTATTGCACCACGTACATGTGAAATTATTATGGCGCTGTCTTCTCAATACAGTATTGTTACTGAGAAGAAATACACTGTTATCTGCTTCATTCTCAGCTCCTCATCCTTTATTATTCATTTTTTATTCTTATTCTGGAATCTCTAAAAAATATCTTTCTCTTTCGGTCTTAAAATTGCCCAGCTGTGTTCTGTGTTTCTTTCTATCTACTTCAATTTTTTGACAACACACTGAAGCCAAAGATTCATTTCTTTCTAAAACTCAAGGACATTTTCTTCCTGTCTTAGGACTTTGATTCTTATGACTTCTTCCACACACTGTTCCTTGACTCTGAAACTCCGGTTAGACCTGGAGCTTCTTGGTGCTGGCTCTAAGTCCTTTACAATTTTGGGGTTATTTTTTCTGTCTTACTTTTCTCAGAGAGTTCTTGAACTTGGTCTGATCATTAACTTGGTCTTTAGCCTTCTCTGTATTCAGTCTAATCTACTTGCATAATTTCTAATTGTATTCATAATTTCTAGGAATTAATTTTCTTTTGACCTTTATTCACCACCATTCATTTTCATTTTGCAATTGAAATAACTTTTCTCTTATCACGTTGTGGATGCCAATTATAGTGCAGTGTTTCAATACATGCATCCATTGTGTAACATCTAAACCAAATTAATGTATTTATCTCTTCAAATGTATCATTTCTTTAGGGCAGAATTCTCAAAATCCTTTCTTCTAGCTTTTTGAAATATGCAGGACATTATGATGATCTGTAGGCACCTTATGGCGCAACAGTATTCAAGAAATTCTTCCTAGCTAAGTGTCATTTAGTACTAACTGGCAGGACTTCTCCATCCCTCGCAGTCCATTAGCCTCCTCAGTCTGGAATAGCCACCACTGGTTGTAGTTTGGATCTGGAGTGTCCCCAGGAGCCTCATGTCTCTATGGATACAATGCACTGTTGGGAGATGGAGCCTGTCTGGAAGGGGTGGACGTTTGGGGCCTGACCCACAGGGCCATGTGCTGCCAAGCTGCGAGGAGCTTTCTCTCTGGCTATGGCTCCAGCACCCCCGTGTGATTCTACCACTTTTCATCCACCCACTTATGAGTGGACTGCAGTCTTCTGAAACTGTGAGCTAAAATCAGTCTTTCCTCCCTACACATGTAGATGTCAGGAATTCTGTCCCAGCAATGGGAAAGCAACTAAGACAGTATTCTACTCTCAATTTCTGAGAATTAACTTTCTCTTATATCATCAGTTTTCTGCAAAATATAATTTTTTAAAAAAATCAGCCTTGTTGATGTATAATTTATAATTTATATAAAATTAATTTTACTGAGATGTGGTGATCTTGGTTGTGAATCTTAGAAATGAAGGGCATAAAACAGCTTGGATTCTATTGAACAGGTATGATTTTGTAACAGGTAAGCATTCCCAGTTAGGAAGCTGTGTGGAATCTTGGCTTTATGTTAGCATTATTAGCATATATTTTAACAATGCAAATGCCCTAGTCTCATTGTAGACCAATTAAATTAAAGG
Organism: Ctenodactylus gundi; assembly: GCA_004027205.1. NCBI lineage: Eukaryota > Metazoa > Chordata > Mammalia > Rodentia > Ctenodactylidae > Ctenodactylus > Ctenodactylus gundi. Next base: position 182,287 of record PVKB01001711.1, on the reverse strand, counting down.
CTGAGCCCAGGTGTCAGCAGAGTTGCTTCTTGACTAGACAAGGTTGTATTTCAAAAAAAAAAAAATCCATAAGCCAAAAACATACTGAATCAAAAATGCAGCGAATTCACCTAGCCTATTACCATCCTCGCTTAGCAACACCTAGGCTGTAAGGTATGGGCTGTTTCCTTCTCATGAAGCTGTGCCGGCTCCGAAGCAGCAATTTGTAGCTGTCACTCAGCACCCCAAGACAGAACGATACCATCTGCTGGTAGCCCAGGAAAAGTTCCAAGTTCAAAACTCTAAGTGGTTTCTAGCAAATGCCTATTGCTTTCCCATCATCCTAAAGTGAAAAATCAAAAAAAAAAAATCATTAAGTGGTGAGGGACATGGCTGAGTAGCAGACACTTGCCTAGTGTGTGTGCAGCTCTGGGTTCCATTGCCAGCACCAAAAAACCAAAACCAAAACCAGCCAACCAACCAACTAACAAACAAACAAACAAAATACCCCAGAAGAAAATTAAGTTTAATCACTGTAGAATGGGGACCATCTGTATTCTTCTAAAGTTCTGCAGGTGACCAAAACAGTCAAGTGCAGAAGCACTTGGTATGTGCACAGGTAACATTTCCCCCAATTACCAAAACAAAGAGACTGCAGTTTGAGAATGAAAGTGTTGTGTAAGAAATGAAATTCTATCTTTTCTACTCCTTCCTACATGTATAGTGGAGGTCTGCGGTCTCCTCAGACTTCACTCTGCCCTCTGACACCCACCACAGTATTATTATCTAGGAATGCTCTTTCTTTAGAACGAGTTTTCTGGAGTTAGTCCAAGGGCTCAAGCTGCGTTACCAGCCCCACGCAGGAATACTAATAAGCCATTCACCAAGCATGTGGAGAGGTCCCCAGCCCACTGCGTCGGGTGTCTTTGTCAAGCTGGGAGCCTCTCTGCGCCTTCGTGGGATGAACTGTGCCAGGAGCTAGTGCCTTGGACTTTGCCTCCCTCTGAGATTCAGAATATCCAGTCCCTTCTATGTTATGTTTTCCATAACTTCTAAGCTTCTTTTATTTTTTAAACTGATTTTACTAGTTCCTATTTTGCTGTGCCTATATAAATTGTCTTCAGATATTTTGCTCCATCTCAGTGGGAAAATTGGAAGAGTGAGGAGAGGTGGATACAATAGCTCGCTTTGTCATCTGGTGCCAGGCCTCTGTTCTGAGAGCACTAGAAGACAATAGTTGTTAACTGGCTGTGATGTCTGAATGATGCTTCTGTTGGCCATGGAATGGAGAAAATCCTGCAGGGAACCAGAGTGGAAGCAGGGAGACCACTAAGAAATAATGAGCAAGCCCTGATAATTAGGTATTTGAGATAGGCAAACTGCTTATCCCCTTCCTTCCAAACTTATATGTTTAAATCTTAAACCCCAGTACAATGCTAGGAGGTATGCAACGAAGATTAAACTAGGCCATAAAGGCCGAGGCCTCCTGAGTGGGATTAGTGCCCTTACAAAAAGACACAGGGGAGCTTAGTATCTTTCTGCTTATCACCATGCAAAGTTACAACAAGATGGCCACCTAAAAGTCAGGAACTGAGTTTTACCGGACACCTGATCTCTGGTGCCTAGACCTTGTCCTTCCCGGCCTCCGGAGGAGGCATGAGATGCAAATGTCTGTGTGTAACACAATCAGCCTATGGTTCTTTGTTACAGCTCCAGATCATTGAGACAGTATTATTACAGATGAAGGTCAGTTTTTGGACAATTCACTTTTTACAACATTTGCAAGAATATTTGTGGCCAGTTCTATGTTCATTTTATCGACTTTTCTCTGGCTTATTATTTTTTTTTAAACACAAAGCATTCTATAACTCTGAACTCCAAGTCCAATCCAATGAGTGCTGCTCTCCCAAGTTCTGTTTCTCCATATGGCTTATTTTTGTGCCTATAAGGCTCTCAGGCAATGCTGCCATAATAATAATTCCTTGAGAATCCAAAAAAAGACATTTATATCACAGCAGGTAACTGAGTGCAGCCAAAATAGGAGTCTAGCATGTTCCATGGGCAAGACAGCCAAAAATGATTTTTGCCAGAGTCAGAATCTGGTCAGAACAGACTGACTTGTCAGAGCCCTTCCTATTTGTTCATACCTTAATTTGGCTTAAGGAGATGCATCTCAAAGCAAATGGTCCATTTGGATTCTGAAATGGTTCATTTTCATTCTGCATGCCCTCTTTCAGCATAAGGTCTCCACTGTCTTTTCTTTCCTTAGGCATTGTGGTACTCAGTTCTCATTTTTCAGTTGCCATTCACTATTTTGTTTCCTAAGATTTGGCTTTTTACTTTGATAAAATTTGGTCATAGTCAACTCTTAGTGAAAGCAATGCTAGCATGACAATTAAAGGCCATAGGTTTAACTTACCTGGAAACAAGGAGCACCAAGCAACAAGGAGGAAGGAAGCAAACACTCCCAATGGGCACCAATGAGTGGCAGACACATGGGAATGGAAGGACGAGATAACATATATAAGTGTGTTTATGTCCACATATATCGCATTCTTCTCTTGAAAGTCAGTGTTTCACCACAAAGTATTTCATATGACAGAGGGAAAATCAAACATCTTTGCCACAAAACATCAACTGCAATCTTCTGAAAAATAATTCTTAAGATTTGCATGTGGCAAAAACATTAAATCACATCATTTAAAAACTGAGATAATGCCATGGTGGGTCTCAGACTCTCAAAGCTTCAGGATGAATATAAAACTTCTACAACTGTCTTATACTTTCTATTCCATTTAAAATTGATTGCTAAGCTTTTCAATAGGCTTTATGGACTATGATCTATAAAGTGCTAGGACTCTCCTCTTTTAAGAATTATTGAATGTCAGATGTCATGCCCCAGTGATGAGAAAGTGACTGAGATGTTGATTTCTTTGTAAGAGCAAAGATCAGTTTGAAATGAGACAATTCTTCATTTTTTTCTGGATAACATGTTAAAAAAAAAACACTTGGGTTAATGGTGACTTAAGCTAAACTTGAGTCACCCATTTCAATACAGTATTTAATTCTAATGTCAGCATTAGTCACTGATATGGATATCATTTCAATAATGTTCAAAATATGAATGATTCTTTGAGCCATTTCTATTTTTAACCATTTTGGGAAACATCCAACTAGGGTCTTCATTTAACCTGCAGAATCTATGTTGGGGTGGCTTCACAGAAGGTTTCTAGTTTTTCCATGAAGTCTGAAGAGTTTTACTTTATAACAAAGTGACCAAATCCATTAAAAGAGGATGAATTTATATAATCTGGAAGTTTTGCTAAGTAGATCAAAAATATGTTTGCAGTGATTTTTTTCAAAGTTTTCAAATATAGTATTATATAAGCTAAAGCCCCACAAATCACTTTGATGTGTATTGAACTAAGAGGTTTTTATTTTTAGGTAAGTCTTTTTTTTTTTTTTTTAGAGAATACCATTTTTTATAGCATCATACCCAAGTTCCAGGAAGCCAAGGAGTCAGACCATAGCTCTAACACCAACTGGGACAGACTTCTGATTATTTGCTCACACTCTGCTCTCCCCTGTCCTTCATCCTGCTTGCCCACCCATTGACGTGGGACTTGGCTATGTCACGTGCCTTGGCCAACAAGATGTGAGGGAGCAGGGACACCCATGCAGGACCCCCTCCCACATACTGGGAGACTTTGCTCCTCTTTGTTTTCTAAATAAATGCCTGTTCTACCTTTTCTAGGAAAAAAATATGAGGAGGCACATCTGCTTTGTCTGCACAGAAACCTGAAAGTGACCGAGGGGCTTGGTGGGGCCCCTTGCCTTGCCATTCTTACACCAGGAGAACAGCATGTCCTATACAGGGCGGATCCTGTAGCCTGGGTTCCAAAACACAAAGATGTACGAGGTGAGCCAACCTGAAACGATCCCAGGTAGCGTCAGCAGTGCCAAACTCTGATGCAATGTGCAGAAAAAAAGCTGTATGCCCCTGAGATCTCAGGCTCACTTGCTATAAACTAGAAGAAGATGAATAATTCACTCACAAAATACATCTGTTTCATTCATATAAATATATTAAGGATAATCTTTTTTCATTCCTCCAAAAATATTATCTGACACTATTGATTCCTATTGTGGTTTGTTTTCATCCTCCAAAAGTCTCACGTATTTGAATGTTACAGATTATCTATGAAACCATGTGCTGTTGGGAGATTGGGGCCTAGTCTGGAGGGGTGGATTACAGGCATGTACATTGGATTATAGGCATGTAGTGAGGGTTTACCACACTTTCCACACCTAGATCCAGGAGATGATCACTGGGATGAGACCTGGAAGGATATATAAGATGCTTCCTGCCTTCCTTTGAGGACGAGTCTCAACTTGCTAGCCTGTTTGTGATGTTGTGAGCACCTCCACTGCTGCCAGCCGCCCCTGAATGGACTGTGACTTGCTGAAACTGTGACCTAAAATAAACCTTTCGTTTCCTAAATTTACAGATGTTGGGTATTGAATTACAACATCAAAAAAGTAACTAAGACAACCTTTAAGTCTATGTTTTATTATATCAAATCATTTTGAAATACATTGATATATTTACATATAGAGGTACACTCATATGATATATGTATATATATATATATACATATATATATACATATATATATATATATATATATATATATATATATATATATATACATATAGATATCAGAAAAGTCCTAGCACTTTATAGATCATAGTCCATAAAGCCTATTGAAAAATACTTAAATTGGTTGATCTGGTCTCAAGCCTAAAATTTGTAAGATATATAATATTAAAATTTTTATTTTTTTTAGAGTCCTCATTTTATTCTTGGCTTCTCTGGGGTTTTAGGCAGTTATAGCTGATGAATTTGTTGAAGTTGGTGCAAGCGCTCAGCTAAGTTTTCAACAATTCAGCTGTGTTTTAACCTCTTTACTGTTGACAGCAATTTAATACCTGCATTTATCCACCTATCAGCAGACAAGGTCATGTACTTTTGTGCTGAAACAGCAGGCAGAAGGACCGTACTTTTAGAAGCTGCAGGGTCATTGCTAAATGGCATGGATACTCCCAACTAAATGAATGACTTGGCCTGCAGCAGAATTACCGTGGAGACTTGAGATGGCTCCCCGCCAAGGGCCTCATCCTTCCCAGGGGTAAGACACCACTTAAAAGGTCAGTACCACAACTTAATAAATTGGCCAGTACTTTTATATTCTCAGGATTTGCTGAAAGAGGAGAGACTCTGATTTTTTCTTAAAAGATAAAATCGCTTGCTGAATTGATTAGCCTTATAGAGACAAGCAGTGGAAAATTTCGCTCAGTAGAGCTGCATGAGCTGATCCTAAGGGCAGGAGCGAGAGGCTTAGTGACAACCCATTTGTTGTCAGCTACGGATTCTGAATGCCAACCAAGGCGTGAGGCCCACTGTGATTGGTTCCATGATTGGTTTAAGAAGCTGGAATCCTCTATATCCTGATTGCTGGAGAATCAAACCTGGACAAGACTGTTCCTCCCAGGTCAATGGGCCTCTCACTGAGCTGATTTGGGTCAAAAAACATGGTATTCGAATTTCCTACCTGTGGCCCGAAACACTGGTAAGAACTTCCTAGGCCTTCTCAGGGGGGAAAACAAAAGCAAGAAAATATAAAATATATAAAAATGTAAATGGAACTGCCCTTTCTGATATAATGGGGTTGGTGTAACATTGTGAAACAGCTACTGGATGCTCTGCACATAGATAGGGTTAGTTAACATAATTTATGGTAATAGAGTCTCAAATTTTTGGTTTGCTTGTTCTCAAGAGAAGATCTACCAGGAAAATAACAATTTCCCTATGAGTAAGTGCTGAATAAAGAACAGCAGTCAAACTTCCTCCCAGTCTTCTTATAAATACTTTCTCCTTTCATGACTTGGCTCAAATATCATCTAATGTCAGTATGCAACACTAAACCTCTCAGGTAATTACTGGCCTCTCCTCTGTGTTCCTTGTTCATCCCATTGTTATTGTACTTATTATTTTATGCAACTTGGGGAATGCTTCTCCCTCTGCAGAGTGACACTAAGCTCAGTGAGAGTAGCATTCTACCTTGTTCATCACTGAATAGCCTACTTTGAATGACCAATCTACAACGAAGTCCATTCTGAGTGTATTCTATATTCAGCATATATTCTACATGTGTACATATACATTTACAGGATGGAATTCAAAACTGGAGAGAAGTCTCTCAAAATCCATTAACAGATTTGAGTTCTCCAATCTTCTACCAGTGGTATATTGGAAGCAAGTAATTATACCTGCAAATAATGCAAAAAAAATTTGACGGGAATAGCCAATGCACTGAATGACACAATCCTCTCATCTCTTTTGAGAAAAATGGGATTAACCTGACAAGGTGCAGTTTAGTCAAAATAAAATGCAAAGTCTAGTACTTCCATCCAAAATGTCAACCTCGACACTAGAGAAAAACGTAGCTTATTACTAGCACATGTAAACAAAGTCTTATGGATATTAGATAACACAAGCTTGACACAAGTCAACAGTGTGATGTGATTGATCAATGGATGATTACGTCCATAACCATGGTGAGTTAGGAGGAATACACATACATCCATAGTGAAAGTTGTAAAATGAACTACTCATTTCACACACTTCTAAGGTTTTCTGTTTGGGAGTATAATCTTTAGGCAGTGGGTTTGCAGAACTAGAGAACATACAGACAGAGCTGGATGGTACATGGACTTGGAAATACCTGGGATGGCTGACAATGATGGAAATGGAGTGTCTGAAAAAGCAAAGATTTAAGGTCAGTCTGACACGTTTTTTCTCTTTTCTACTTAATGGACCTATATGATACAAGATTAGCAAATAAATCAATGTGTGAGATAAATTTCTTGTTGTAATAACTGACCAGGAATGGAAAGTCAGTTTTGAATACAGTGAATTCTGCATGCTGAGATTGTTCACAAAATCTTTTCATACCAACTCTTTCAACCCACAAATTCTCTGATTCTGAGATCTTTGATCAGTCAGATGAAAAGTAAATAGAAGTTCCTTGATTTCTAAAAGCAGGTAATATCATCTCAATAACTGATCTGTTCTAATAATATGTTCCACTGGAAATGAGTAGTTGTAATACCCTGCTATTTTATTTGTTAATAAAAATAGAGACATTTTGTAAAGTGTTAAGAAGCAAGCCTAAAAATGTAACTTAAAAGGTTTCCCTGCAAGGTCCTGAACTAAAATAATTAGCATCACATAAACTGGGAGTGGTAGTACAAGCTTTAATCACAGCACTCAGTAGGCTGAAGCAGGAGAATTGCTGCAAGTTGAAGGCCAGCCTAGGCTATATAATGAGCTCAGGATCAGTCTGGACTGCACAGCAAGGCTCTATCTCAAAAAAAAAAAAAAAAAAATCAGTATCCTGCTGTAAATACAACACTTAAAGTTGTGTGCCAGATAATCTCACCATAGGCTTGCACTTCTGAAATATTTCTGATCTTGTCAATGTAAGGTCTGCATTGTATCTATACAGCTGGAATTGCTGAGTCATATTCAGATTCTTTTTGGTCTAGCCATCATTCTTTTGGAGCAGACTCATATATAGAGGAAGAGGAAATCCATTTGAATTTGTTCCAGCTGGAAGCCTGTTGTCATCTACATCAACAAAATAGATGTTCTTGGAGCCCTGCTTTTGGTAGCTGAAACTGCTGCATTTTTATAATCTCATTATGGTTATTATAAACATGTCCTGCAAATTTATGAGGCAAACTAGGATATATTTACTAGAAAATGGAGATAATTTATCCTTTTCTTTACTGTAAAACCAACAAACAAAACAACAACAAAAAGTCCCCCACACTATTGTCATCTACTATTGAGTAACCAATAGATTTTTCTATACTTAAATTTTTATAAGGAAGCAAATGGCACAAATAAACAATAAAGGCAATTCTAGTAAGCTGATATTAAGAATTCATTGTAGGCAAGGGGAAACATATCAATGTTTATATTGTATCTTATGGTCAGAGATTTAATATCCAATAGAAGAAATAACCAATGGAAAAATGTAGAAGCTTCATGTATTTGCCCAATTCTTTATTCAGGATTATACATGTGACATAAATGAATCACTCTGATTTCAAGGCCAAGAAACAGAATCTTACAGAGGTCAGTTGGAGAAAAGATGATGGTCCAAAATCTGGACCAAGATTTCACTATCTCCAAAACGCATCTTATCCACTCTTATTTTTATCTTTCAAAATCTCTAAGAGTATCTCTAAGGGATAAACTGAAAGGATCAGCTTTCCTGAAAATTACATTCTAAACCAGAGATCAGCAATTTTTTGTGTCAAGGGCCAAACAGTAAATATTTTAAGGCTTTGCTGGCCATATGGTTTCGGTTGCAACTACTCAGCATTGTCCCTGTGGCACAAAAAAAGCCAGAGACAATATGTAAGCAAAGGAGTATGAATGCTCTGGAGTCCATCTCTATTTAAAAAGAAAAAATGGCAGGATGATAGCATCAAAAGGAATATTCGATAATGAAAGTTACGTAAGAGTTATTATGTTAAAGTTTGGATTTTAAATCTTCCTCAAAGACCATGTGTCAAAGGGCGGTCACCCTCTGTGGTGCCTATATGTTATGAGGAGGTGGAGCAACTTTTAAGAAGTGGGGCCTAGTGGAAGGAAGTGAGGCCACTGGGTCATGACCTTGATCAGAACACCAAGTGTTCAGCCCTTTCTTCTTTCTCTCTCTGCTTCCTGGTAGCCATGAGGTGAGTAGTGCTGTACTGGATGTCCCACACCATGATGTTCTGCTTTGCCACAGACCCAAATCTAGAGGGCCAAATAATCACAGACTGAAATCTCTGCAATTGCGAGCCAAAATAAATTTTTTCTTCTTTTAATTTTCTTCAGGTATTTTGTCATTGCAAAGAAGTCTGATTTAACACATTATACAATGTCAACTACAAACTATTTTTGAAAGAAATTAAGTAAGGCCTGAACAAGTGGAAACATATTTGTGTTCATAGATTGGGAGGCAATGGTAAAACTTCCCAAAATACAGATTCAATGCAATTTTTATCAAGATCCAAATTAGCCTCATATCTCCACTTGAAATTGACAAGCTGATGGGAAAGTTCCTATGAAAATGCAAGAGACTCAGGATAGCTAAAATGACATTGAGAAAAAAGAACCAAGTTGGAAGACTCACATTTCCAAGTTTCACCTACTCCAAAGTTATAGTAATCCAGATGGTATGGTATTATCCTAAGGCTAACCATATATGTCAATAGGACACAATTGAGAATCTAGAAAGCTCTACATTTTGGTCAACTGCCTTTTTTTTGTTTGTTTTTACAAGACAACTCAATAGAAAAATAACAATCTTCTTAACAAATGATTCTGAGGCAACCGGAGGAAGAATGAAGTTGAGCTCTTATATCACCATATAAGAAAGTCAATTCAAAATGGATGAGAAATTCCAATGTAAGAGTGAAAGCTATAAAATTTTTAGAACTAAAAATAGGAATGAATCTTTGTCACCTAGGATTGGCAATGATTTCTTAAAGACAACACCAGAAGACAAACAAAAAAAGAAAAATAAACAAACTGGACTTTATAATCACAGGATATATCAAGAACATAAAAATATCATTCAAAGAAAGAATTATTTAACAAAACACTGATCTGTCAAGAAACATGTATCTAGAACACATAAAGAACACTAACAGTTCAATATAAAAAAGAAAACCAAACCAATCTTAAAACAAAGGTTTGAATGAATGTTTGTTCAACGAAGATTTACACATGGCTGATAAGCACAAAAAAAGTCACTCAGCACCCTCTGTGATCAGCAACATGGAACCCAAAACCCTAGAATGGCTGAAATCACTAAGTGCTTGTGAGGATGCAGAGAAACTGGCATCCACAGACATTGTTGCTGATATTTTATAACAATAAGGATGATAAATCCTTCTAAGAATTTAGAAGTTTCTCAAAATTCTTTAGCAGTTCCTCAAAGTCTTGAACATAGTTACTTCATGACCCAGTAAATCAATTCCTATATATAAACCCAGAGAATCAAAGCCATGTATCATCACAAAAATGTATACATGAATGTTCACAGCAGAATTATTCAAAATCATAAAAGTGGAAATAACTTGAATGCTCATCAAATGATCAAATGAGGTATATCCATGTACTGGAATATTATTTGGCCATGAAAACAAATGATGTTCTGAAATCTGCTACAACACTGATGACATTAAAAATTTTATGGTAAGTGAAAGAAGGCAGAAACGACAGGCCTATGTTATGTGACTCCACTTATGTGAAATTACAGGCAAATCTATAGAAAGAGAAAATGGATTACTGGTTACCAGAGGTGAATGGAAAGAGAAAAATGAAGAATGAACATGAAGGGGCAAGGGACTTATTTTGGGGATGATGAAACTGTCTAAAGTTAGAAAGTGGTGATACTCATACAACTCTACAAAGGTCATAAGACCACATACATGTAAAGAGTCATACATGTAAAAAGGGTGATTTATAATATGTGAATTATACCTCAATATAGCTGTTCAAGAAACCAACCAGCCAAACACTGACTGGTTACAGTTTGCGATCCATGTTCCCAACTTTTACAGTTATCTGTGCCTCACTTACAAATATTCATTTATTTTTTACAAAAGTCTCAAAGATTGCTTTAAGAAAAAAAACTAAATTCTTTTTTAAAAAATTATATTCAGAATGAAGATCCAGAGATTTCAAAAAAAAAGTTTCAGTCAGCAACCATATCACTTAACTTTTTTGTTAAGATAGATAAGAATATTGAGGCTGGGGGCATAACTCAGTGTTAAGTGCTAGCCAAGGAAGCACAAGGCCCCGGGTTCGATTCCCCAGCACCATAGCTGGGCATGGTGGTATGCACCTGTAATCCCAGCACACAGCAGGCCGAGGCAGGAGGATTACTTGCTCTGAGTTCAAAGCAAGCCTGGGCTACATAATGAGTTCAGGACCACCCTCGTATACAAAGTAAGATGCTGTCTCAAAAAATCAACAAATTTTAGAAACTGGCACTGGAAGTTATTAGTGACAGAGGTTTTAATAAGACATTAATCAATTAATGAGAAAAACAAAAGCCATCCTTTTCCAGAATGCTGTGCTGCCCAGGAAAGTCAGTACAAAGAGGCCCCCATGTCAGAGCACCTTACAACACGCTGAGGTGGCTTCCTCTTCTGAATATACCGAACATCTCTATCTACTGCTTAAGACTGAAGATAAATGTTCTCCAGAGCTACTCTTCTGAAGCTTACTTATTTAACTCAAACTTTTCTTTTTTTGTTTTTTTTTTTTTGAGACAGCATCTTGCTATGTAGCCCAGGCTGATCTGGAACGCAGGCTGGCCTTGTTAACTCAAACCTTAGAAGTCCATCTTAACACATTTTATTGCAGTAAATTTTGCTAAACCAGTCCTTTCTTCAGTCCTTGTTTCCAAATAACCTGTTTCTGTTTGCTCTATCTGTATTCATTCCTGCAGAGATTGTCTCCAGTATCAAAGCTTTAATTGCCATTTCCTGGAGGTTCACAAACATATAAACATGGGGTTATTCCTATCCTTTTCTCATTCTATATCCATCTGGTTAAGACATTCTGTCAAGTTTATCTTCAAAATATTTGTAAATTTTGACCATCTTATCCACTTCGGTCTACCATCATCTCCCATATGGGTTCCTGCAAAAACCTCTTAAAATTCTCCCTTCTTCCTCCTCAGACCACTTGCTTCTCATAGAAAAGAGTGAATGCATTGGGGAGCCAGAGAAACTCCTTTATCCCCATCTCTGCAGGTGTCCACTACCCCTCAGCAAGTCCTTGCATGGCCCAGGAGCTCCGGGTCTGTCTGCCCCTACCAGTGGCTGACCTTCTCTCCTATGACTCCCCTTCAGCCGCCTGGCCTCTTTGCTGCTTTGGGAACAGGTGAGACCCTTGTCCCCATGGGCCTTCTGCCTGTTCCCCCTTTTCTGCCAGGTATGGCCTCAGCCATAGCATCACCTCCTCTCCCACCTTCTCCATGAGGGCTGGCCCTTCAAGACCACCCTATTTCAAACTGTGGCCTGCCCCTCCATCTAGCACACTCCCACTTCCTCTAACCCACTTTTGCTTTTCATTTCAAGTTACATCGTTTCCTAGCACACATTCCATGTATTATAGACATACAATATGTTTATTGTTTTTGGTCTTTCCCTGCAAGAATGTTAGCTCTACAAAGGCTGTGATCTCAGTCTTGCTCATGAAAGCACCTCAAGTGGCTCCCACAGTGCCTACTGTATGAGATGTAATAACAAATAGCTAGTAAATAAATAAACTATCACCTACACAGCATGATTTAACTAAAATGTCTATGGCTCGCTGATACTCAGATGCTCCTTGTCTGAAGTGCTACACTGCTTGGTCAGACATGCTGTTATCCTGGGGTAACCAGACTGGGGCCTACTCACTCCATAGAGCAAGAAGCTCTTATACAACCAGTGAGACTATATCATAATCCTCTTCCTTCTGAGAGTCATCCTGTAGGAAATCATAGATTCAGATTTTCATATAACATGGAGATACAGAAAAATAGTCCAGTGTTTTCTCTTTTTTACTTAAACCATTTTTTCATAGGTCCTAGTGAGAATATGATAAGATATATGGATCACAAAATCACCCTACAAAATTCTGTGCACAGTATCAGGTCCTTCAGGGATTTGTCATAGCCTAAGAATACTTGAATGCTAATCCCTTTAGAAATACCTCTAAGAATGGTCAGATTTCTGCCAGGCTCAAAGATCTGCTGAAGAAATCAAGCAACATGGTTCAAAAATCCCACCCAATATTTAACAATGTTCCATCTCAGCAAACTCCTCCTTATGTTTTTGTGAGGAAGGAATGAAAGAGCAGTAGGTACATATGGTCCACCATCAGGAGAAGAGGAAACAGAAATGCTCAGAGCTTTGAAAGCCACTTGACTCTGAAAAGAACAAGCTTCCAAAGCTTCAGAAGCCCAGAGTCACTAGAACCTACACACTGGAGTATGTTCCTACTGACAGGCTGTCCCTGACGGCACAACGTGATGATGGCTTCCTTGTTTTCAAATTCAGCATTTTCCTGTGCAGACCGAACAGGCACAAAGAATATCTAAGAAACAATCAAACAGCCAGCCACTGAGACAGCAGAGAGAAAGCCATGGGAATGGCCGGGAACACACCAAGTGAGAACCAACGCTGGCCCTGGAGTTTGCATTGCTGCTGCTTCTGAGTTCTCCACTACTGTGAAGTAGGACATTCCACTTCCCCTAAATGCACAGACCCCAGGCATAGCATTTTGGCGCCAACTAGGCATAATGAATTGGGAGACGTAAGAACTGGGTAATCAGAAAGCTAGATCATCAACATAAACAGTCAACAAAGAAGGGGCTTTTACAGCTTTGACTAGCTTTAAAAATATTTTCCTGGGTCTAACTGTAGCACTCAATTGGATGAAAATGTTCTATACAGTCGAGGAAATGTGATGGGCTGAAATATTCCTTTGTACCTAGAGATGAGCAGAAGACAAATGGCCCAACCATCAGCTTCCCCTTATTCCCAAACTCAATTTCACTTTCCTTCCTGCACCAGCCACCAGGGGATTCTACGAGCAGGGCCAGGGAAATGTGTGCACAGTAGGAGACAGCACAGTTGTTCCTGCTCCCAGGCCTCCTGCCTTCGCAGCTACTCCACCGTCAGCCTCCACAAGTTGCGCATTTCCATTCAGTTTACCAAGGGCTGCTGAGGCTCCACAGTTATGCGCTATCTTCACACACACTGCTTAGGCAGGATAACGGGGAAGAGCCGTGTGCTTACCATGTGCTTGCCTCCTACCGGGCGCTCTCACTACAGCGTCTGATGACAACACTGAAGCTATTACATCAATCACTCTTTTTATGAGTCTCATATCCCAGTAAGCTCAACAACTGCAGTCATTACTTCAGGATAATCCAATCTTTTCCTCCAAAGTAAGAAGGGATTAGAAAACATTATTCTGCTTGCCCCAGATGTCTCGTAGATGTGAGAAAAGAAGGGCAGAAATACACCTATGCTACTCAACCACTGTGACCTAACTTGGTAACCCAGACAGGGCTCCTAGAACAATTTACTGCGCTAATGCGTTTATATGTACGTCACTACAAATGCTTCGTGAGGAAGACTGTATCTGATTTATCTTGGCCTCCTTGGACCCAACCCATAACTTATATGCAGTAGGTGCCTAAACTTCACTCTTGAATATCTGGTCACATGCATCTGATGTGGGTGTGTGCATATGTTTGAACAAACATACACAGACACATACACACAAAGGAATCCACATGAGTTGTTAGTGATTCTAATTACCAGACCTCAGAACCTACTAATGAGAGGGATATGTCTCATCTCCGTGGTGCTCACTGTTCAGGGCAAAGTGGCCTTTCAAGACAGAAGGAAAACAGGAATGTGCTAGAGCTTTTAGTACTTCTCCCTCCTCTGAAAGCCGATAGCACTGGATATTGAAAGCATTTATGCTGAGGATTAATCATAAGGGTTTCTTATGTTGTTATTTAAACGTCTAATGTGCTTTTACTACTCCCCCAATGGCTGGTGAGGCATTTATTTAAAAGCAGCTTCTAGAGAACAGACCCTTTGGGGTTCAGAGCTCAGCAAACCCAGAAGGAACAATTAGATCCACACGCAGGTGCTCTGAGCCTGTACTGAATGGAAGAACTGTCACACTGCGCCAAGCCCCAGGTCAATCCAGTTCCAAAATGACAACAGGAACTCTGCGATGGCTTTCAAAGACCAGATTTGTTTCTCATCTGTATCATGTTTCTGGCTAATGTTGGAACGTAATTAACTAACGCATAATGAGATAAGTCTATCTTCAACATGGGCCTGATGGCACAGGCCAGAGGGGCACATCTGTTATTTTTCTGAGCAGCCTCAACACATTAATCTGTTCTAATATTTTACATCTTTCATCTTATTTGATGAGCCTATTTAAAATAGTTCCCCATAGCTTACTTTATTATTTTTTTCTGGTACTACCTGGTGCTGTATTATATGTGTTTGTTCGTATACTGTGGTCTTCTCTAGTGATAGAACACCAAGACAGCAGGTAGCCTATCTGTTCTCCATCACCTACCACAAGGAAAAAGTGTTTAGGAAAAAGCATGGTGTGTATCTAGCTTAATAATTATTTATACCGTAATGTAACTGAGTTGACAAATGTTCACTAAGGCTGCTATTTAAGATAAAGCATAAAAGTCTAGGAATGAGTTAACTGCTTAAAAATTAAATCACGCGTGCACCCCCCCCCCCCCCCGCCAACACACACACATAGCCTATAGCTGAAATCTCCAGGAAATGAACACTGACAGCCAAGGGAACAGATTCCTTTGACAACAGCCTCATCCCATGATCAGTGGGATGAAACAAGACCAATCAATATGAACGATTTGGAAAGAGATGTGCAGTTTTCTATTAAGGAAAAAAAAAAAAAAGGAATTGCTGCAAGTGAGCCAGATGGAATATAATGCCATGAGACTTACAGCAGATGGCACTAAAATATTAAGCTAACATTTCCCTTTACTCCAAGCAGAGCTGTGATAATGCTGACTACAAGACGTCTATTTAAAAATATGCAGATGAAAATGAATCCCGTATTGTTAAATTCATCTGCTAAAAACAACCCCAAGTATTAGCACCTAATGTGCTTTTGTACAAAAGATTATGTTAATATTATTCAGGCAAGGTTATGTCTAATAAAATCACCCAGAATGGGAGAGAAGAAAAAACCAAAAAACCCCACAGTCTCAGGAATCTCTTCAAAAACAGGCTCAGTGTGATAAAGCCGTGAAAATCTGCTTCTCTGATTTCCATAGCAACAGCAGCAACCCTCAGACAAACACTTCAAAAGCCAGATTTGTTTTTCTCCCTTCTAAATACCTTTGAACGCTATTTTTGGATGATGTTGAAATACAACTCAAGTTGCATAAGGTGTAAACACGCTGCCTGTTCCAGTTGCTTCAGTATTAGGTGGGCGGGAGAAAACCGGAGGCTCCACATTTTCTCACTTAACCCACAGTGGTGGTTCCACTGGCAGCAATGCAGCTCCTGGCACTCTGGAGCCGCCCCAGGAAAGTACTAGCAACTGAAAATCTGGCTCAAATATTTATTTATAGGCTGGCAGGAGCTACCCAGTTGGAAAAGACACTCTCAAGACTCATAAACTATGAAATCAGCATATTAAATCACCAATTTTACACATATTCATTATGACTTTCACCTAAAAGGTTCCATAGACTGTTCATTTACCTTTGAGTTGAATCTGAAGTTTAGAGACTATCAAGTCCTGGTCACCAAGAAGTCAGGAGAATTAAAAAGAGAACCATGTAAACAGGTGAGCAGTGAAAGGATCCTATCAATGATTCTATATCTTTGGAAAATTTCATAATAAAATATTGAGAATAAAGGAAATGCAACTGATCATTATATAATATACAAAGAAGTCTGCAGTGCTTCATGTTATTATAATTAGTATAGTGTAAAACTAGGATTTGAGAGATGTTTGTTTACTAGCTAATAAAAATGACCAGCTGAAGGGAAAAGAAAAGGCTTGGAGGAATATCTGTGGAATTTGAATATGAACTGGGTGTTAGGTAATATTAACTTTTTTTTTCTTGCTCTGTAGCCCAGGCTGGTCCTGAACTCATTATGTAGCCCAGGCTGGCCTTGTATTTACGGCAATGCTCCTGCCTCTATCTTCCAAGTGCTAGGATTAAGGCATGTACCACCATGCCCAGCATTATTTGGTGATGAGGAATCGAACTCAGGGCCTTGGGCTTGCAAGGCAAGCTCTTTTGACTACTGTGCCATTCCTCCAGCCCGATATGAAGGTTTTTATTAGATGTATTAATAGCCCTGTGGTCGTATAAGGAAAATATTTCTATTCTTAGAGATGTACACTGAAATAGAGTTAAAGTATTTTGATGGCTGTGACTTCAAACACTTTCCCCAAAAGTAGACATGAACAAGAACTGTTAAATTTTGTTATCTATATATGGAAGTTCATTTTACTGTTATTCTGTTTAGCCTGCAAATATAATTTTTCATAATGTGTTTAAATATCTTAAAATAGAATCATGAAGACTTATTTAAAAATCACAGTTAAGTATCTGAAGGGACAATATTTACCTTGTCTTTTTTTTGAAGGATGATTATAAAATATTCTATTACATAAACAGTTATTTGTCAGTGCTTACAGTACTTATAAAATACCTCATGTGAGCTTCAGGAGTGATCAGAGGTACAATTTTTACAAACACGAATATGCAAACAAAAGATGACGTGAATTGCACCATCCAAGCATATTATTACAAGAAACCTTCCTATATGGAAATAAAAATTCTACATAATGCATACCTCCTGCCTGGTGCCAGTCTGCATGCCTGTAGGAGACTATGCAGACAAAAGACTGCCCCACACTGGAAGCACACAGAAGCTCGCTGCCCTTCTAGGATAACTAAAAGCATGGGACTCAATTTTATTTTAAATATCCCCAAGGAATCTGATGGCTTATAAGGTAGCTTTCTATAAAAAGAATCATAGGGATGCACCTTTGTTTTCAATGCTTTGCTTTGGGAGATGAAACGGAGCCTGCAAAACTCCAAGGTTTCCCCTGATTTGGCCCCTCTTCAAGGGTGGGGCCTTAATAGTTTTGTCTGCACAGTTGCTACTGCCCTTGTGCATTCTTCTGGGCTGATAGACAGTCATATTGCTAGTCTGGCCACAACTGAGAGGACTTCAGCTGGGCTTGAGCTAAATGTTGAGTATAAAGAGGAATAATGTCTCCGAGGCAGGTTGTGACAAGTGACAAAGCAGTCAAGTCAGGTTTCCCGATGTTGGGAAGATGAATGTCAAGATTACCCAGAAGGCAGGCTGCTCAAGGGCCCAAGTTCAGGACAGAGCTGCCATGGCTGAGCTCTGTAGGCCACTGCAGCACCAGCCTGGGAAGCAGCAGGCTCAGGGACTGAGCCCCAAAGAAAAGCCCACGCTTACTGCTTCTTTTAATCACCACCATCCCTGGTTTCAACCTGGGTGTATAACCTTTGCTAGTGCAGAAAACACATCCCAATTATAGAAGGTGATAATAATTACTGTCATTTACAATGTTCCAGGCCTTCTACCAACTTATTACCTTAAAGCACTATTCAATTGAAATCTGATTTTAATTATAGAGATAGAAATTACTAGTCACATTTTACAGACAAGGTTGGAAAAATTTTAGGTCACTAAGAAGAGGACCCGGGTTCAAACCCAAATCTACAGTTCAGGTTATAATCATGACATAATGCTGCCTGCCTCGCAACCAACCCGAATAGCAAACTTGGTATTCAAATGGGCCCCACTGTGCTCAAAGTAACAAGAAGCCTTTATTCAGAGCTTCCCATTTTGTAGGGGTTATAAAATTTCAGGAGATTAGTCTTGTACAAACTTGATAGGTTCAGCCCAGCAAAGAAAAGGCTGAACACAGGCCTATAGTGATGTTACCTGCTTTGTCAACTTAAACCCGTTACTGGGTTTGTCAGCTGAACTTCGGAAAGCATCTTTGTTTGCTGACTACATTTGCTGATCACCCCAGGAGTGCACAACCAAGAGGTAAATGTTCCTGGTAAATAACAGTGGGTGATCTGCACAGAACGTTCTCTTCTTAATTGGCCTATTATTCTTTAACCTTTCACTGGATTCAGTAACATTTAAATGGGCTTTTAGAAAAGAGTATAAGCTATAAAACATGCTGACATACAATTAAATTCCATAATATACCTCAGTAGCTTTGCCTATGTGTACAGAGTCACCATTCATTTCTTTATTAGATGTTTACTGAAGCCCTTCTACGTACTAGGCATCATTCTCAGCATTCTAGGCACCAGAGATACAACACTGAACAAAAAGCTGTGCCCTCAAAAGCCATAAACCTAGCTGGAAGACACAAGTAACAAGATAAGCACATGCATACAGAACACATTGGGTGATGAAAAGTACTAGGAAGAGCTCAAGTAGGAGACCTTCGTGCAAGAATAAGGACTTAATATTCACATACTGTTGAGTGGTTCCATGCTGGTTAGCCATGTTATTAATTCTAGCCAATGGACCATAAGCAACTGTCTGCCATGTGTCCTTTCCAGGAAGCTTTCAAAAGCTTGTGTGTGTGCCAGTGCCTTCTTCGCCTGGCATGGCAAACCAAGAAGCCTTAGGCTGATACTCAGCAGCATAGAGGAGAGGAAGTTTGCATACTTTTTTGATTAAATAGAGATGTGCCTCCACCAACAAGTACTGGGTTTGGTGTAAGTGAGAAATAATGTTTGTTGACTTTTGGGAGTTCATGACTATAGTTAAGCCTAAGAGACTCAACAGAATTGGGAATTCTTGAGTAGGAGGAAAGTCTACAAATGGAACTAAAAGTAACAAAAGCCCACTGTAAACCCTAGCTAGACATTCAAAACCCTGTGGGAGATATCAAAATGCATCAATCTACAGACATTATGTTCAAAGATTATATCTGGGGATACTTAGAGTGAAGCCTATGCATTCTTATATTAAAAATAATGCTCGGCAGATGATTACAAATTAGGTCACTGACTTCAGTATTCTTTCCCAAAACATATGTGGGAAAAGTACATTAGTAAGATTAAGACAACTTCATGTAAATCACTGAAAAGCAATCTAACTGTGACATCTGAATAAAATCTGTACATTTTTGTTTGAAATTTTATGAAAAACTGTGTGGCAGAAAGTATACCTGCATTTAACGAGTAAACTCAATTAGATTCTTCTAAAGTCCATTTCATGGCATGATTATGATAAGCAAATATTTAAGTAGTAAGAAAATGAGAGTGTATATTATCCCAATTAATCCTCATAAAAAGCCTGTGGTGCAGGTACTAGTATGCCCTTAGAAAGATTTTTGAAAACACAGAAAAAATGAACTCACAAACAGTTGTTAAGCTGTCCAAAGCCACAGAGCTAGCAGTAGTAAGTGGTGAAAGTCTCAAATCCAGCTGGCTCACTCTCCCTTGTTCCAGTGTGTGGTACAAGCAACCCAAAGGTACAAAGCCTCAATAAAGAATATCTGGGCACAGGGCTGCTGGCACGGGAGAGTCCTCAGGCCAGGGGCAGCCGTTCTGAACCCAGTTAAGGATCTCAGCCCTTTTGTTCACAGGCTACCGAAACATAATGGACATTTCTGATGACAACATCCACACTTCTTGCTCCAGTTCCATGCTCACCAAGCAACAAGGAACTGATCTCCTCAGTGAGGTGGAATCCCTTTATAGTCTCAAGACCTGCGTGTTGTGGGAATAAATTTTCCTGGTGAGATGTGAACATCAAAATCGGTTCATCCCAGACAGGGAAGAGAAGATAGGCCAAAGTAATGATTGCACTAAAGTCTCATTTGATGATTCAATGGTCGAGTTTGCCTGGGATACTTAAAGGAGTATACATGACGGGCTACCTAAAGGACCATGGGTGAGGGGATGCTTAAAAGCCTATGGGTGACACCGGACACAGCTGCATTACTGAAAAGCCCACGGTGGCATAGGTGACACCTTAAGGAGGAAACTGCTCCCTAGGGCCCCTCTGCTGGTCAGCTTTTCTCTCTGGACTCGTCTTGCTGGGCAGAGGCAGTTCTTCAGGATTCACTTTTTTTTTTTCTATCCTGTGAAGTTCTCTCTCTTTCCTGGCGCAGGCGCAGTCCTACTCTCTTCGGGAGGGATTTTTTTTTTTTTTTTTTTGTGCGACTGCAGTTCTTTCCTCTTTGTGGCTCCTGCACCTTCTTGCTCTCTGGACGGCTGGCACAGCTATGCCCATTACCACTCCTACTCTCCAGGTGGCCTCCGTATCCTTAAATCGCTGAGGCTCCACATGTGCACACAGTCCCTGGGGCACGCATACACCGTGAACCGCACCTGTGGATCCACGGAAGGTCCACATGGCTGCACTTCCAGGGGTGGGCAGGGCTCCTTGCTCTATGGGCTTCACCTGGTCTCCTCTACAATGGCACGTGAGAGAGCTTCCTGAGCCCCCTCCCTCCCAGTTGGAAGGACTGGCTACACAACACCAGTGTAAACTTATATAACTAAGCATTCTGAGTTAGCGCTGACTTGGGTAGGTTCTGGGATATTACCACCCAGAAGCACGTCTTGCAATGAGGAAGTACTGTGTAAGACAGTAAGCCAGCCTCACTAACGGGTGACTCCCTCCTTCAAGTACTCCTGGAAATCTGAGCACGTAGCCCAAGTTCCGAGCCCATTACACAGCAGTAACTACCTTATAGTTAATTAGTACATAAAAATGAACAAGTTTACCAAAAGAAATCTGCACAGTGCACTCTAAAAATAACACGAAGTATCCCAAACAGGATACAAGGAATGTGTATTTTGAAAAGGAAACGAAGAACTCAGGGATATAGAGCTCCAAAATGGGGAAGCTGAGGGACAGCCTAGAGGCTCGAGACACCCTAGAGGTGGGAGGCACGGGACCCCAAGACAGTGTGTATTATTTCCAAAGTGTACCGAGGCTAGCCTTAGGCAGAGGGGCTTATACTTTCCCTAAGGGTCTTCCTCTCAGGAGCTTCTGTGTTTCTTTTCTCTAGAGAGCAGAAACTGTTCACCTTATAGTTACTAAAGATTGGTACAATTTTAGTTGCAATGTATCGAGAAGTAGGAATACAGTATCTTGCTCAGGATTGTTCTTATAAAACATGCTCAGAATGATCAAGACAGTAAATCCAGCAGTGGGACTGTTAGCACCAGCTAAGGGTAGCAAAGTATAGAAAAAAGAAGCAAAACTTGTAAAATTACACAACTATGGGACACACACTTCAACATATTTTCTAAATACAGATCTTCCATCTCAACTTTACATTATAGCTAAAGTTATCCTATGAATCTGAAAGATACTGGCTAGAGTAAAAGAACGACAAAACTTCAGAGGTGCAATTTATTTTTGGCAGACTTAAGAGATCAGGGTATGGTGGTTTGGATCTGGAGTGCCCCCCAAAAGTCTCATGTATTTTAATGTTATGAATTGTCTATGGAACCATGTGCTATTGGCAGATTGGGGCCTAGTCTAGAGGGGTGGATTACAATTAAGTTAGAATTAAAGGTGTGTAAGTTAGGATTAATGGTATGTAGTGGCCACACCTTACACACCTGGATCCAGGATAGGGCTGATCACTGGGCAGAGACCTGGAAGGATACATAAGCTGCATCTTACCTTCCCTGGAGGACTAGGACTAGTCTCAACTAGAATCAACTTGCCTTCTTGATTGTGATGTCATCAGAAGCTGCCTCCACCTCTCTGCCTCTACCATGTACTTCGAATGCTGCCAGCCACCCCTGAATGGACTGTGACCTTCTGAAACTGTGAGCTAAAAATAAACCTTTCCTCTCCTAAATTTGTGGATGTTGGGTATTGAGTTACAGCAACAGGAAAGTAACTGAGACACAGGGTATGTGTTTATTAGCAGATGCTTTCTGTCAGGAAGTCATTCAGGGACCTAGTTCCTTCCCCTTTGCCATTCTGTTCTAGGTCTTTGAAAGAGAAAAAGGCACAATAACATCTCAGATACGACCTTTTCCAGATAAGAGCTACATCACTGATGTTCTATTGAGAAGAAATAGGTTCACGCTTCACCTAGAAGCAAGGAGGGCTAGGAAAGGACGTCTCTGACTGACAGCCATTCTCAGCCATGACTTCATACTATGGAGAAAGCATGGCAATTTGATGCAAAACTACCCACCTTTCCAGTTACAAAATGAGCACTGTATAAGTCACACGGCCAAATACTACCTAAGGTGGGAGCAACGAAACTTGTAGCTCAGGTAAAGCATCTCATGTGTCAGCCCAGATAAAAATCAGTCTAGATTTGACAGACGAGTTGTAAGGCAGAAATGTGAAATGTAATTTCCACAGAGGACTTTATTCTCAACTTTTTGGGTTCAGCTCTGAGACTCCTTTATCAATGGGCCTTCTTTGATTTTAGCCAAATTAATGGGCTCTGAGAGAAAGATGTGGTCTTGACATGGCCCCGAACACGAGTCAAGAGAAACTAAATCAAAGTCAAAGCCCTTATCTTTGTCTTTGAAATTGCAACACATCTTGTGGAATATATCAAATATGCCAAAAATTTCAGGGTTTTATATTCAGAGAAATAAGAAAGGGCATAAAAATGTAGGCTTCAACAAAGACAAAATGAAGAGATAAGAACTTTACAGTGAGACTATCTTATTTATATCAAAATGATCTAAAACCAATTTATTTCTGGTTTGAGAAAACTATGATTCTATGTAAAACTGATTCAACTATCAATTGGCTAAACCTTGTTTTGAAAAATCAAATGCTTTTTATGTGATTGGATGGAATTTCTAGCTGACTGACCAAACCACCACTTGAACTAGCATATTTAGCAATATAAAACTCCTATTTATATCAATATATTTTCATATTAAATTTTAAGTCTCCAAATTCTAAGCTACTTGCTGCAGAAAAGCATGTAACTGCACTTAAAGAGTAGTCAACTACCCTCAAATCAACTCAGTTAAAAAAAGACAATGGATAAGAATCAGGAGATCTTATTCTAAATCCTGGTTTTTTTTTTCTACTATTATGATGTTACCAGTACAATTTTACCTCTACCCTTGATTTTAATCTGAAACAAGGGTGTTAATCCAAAAATCTCAGTTATGATAAAACAAGGATCATAAATTCTACTTGGAATCACACTTTATGTTTCGCATATGTTTAAGTTTAATTCAGATAAAAAATAAAATTACTTAGAAATATATTTGAAACACTATCCTGTGCTTCTTCCATGGAAAATATGGGTGACAATTTATATAAGCAATCATTATCTAAATAGTCAGCCACATAAACACTGTAAAATCATTCAAAGGCTTCTTACATCATCGTCCAAGAGATCCAATTATAAATGTAATGGTGTTTAGAAACGAGGTTAAAATTAGAAGATGAATATTTTCATCACAGCCACTGGATGGCAACAGAGTGAAATTAACTGATATAAAAACCATGCTTTCCTCACTTGATTTCCTCTGCACTTTTTGAGGAAAAATCAGAGAAATTATGACATATTAGGGAAAGGTAAGCAAGAGTGAGTCTTCAAGTAAAATAATTAGGTTCTGAAACACACATTCTGCTTTTGCCAATGCTAGGTGTGCAGTTGGACCCAGTACTGAGTCAAAAATGAAAAGAAAATGAAGCTACTACCAGAAGGAAAACATGAAACCAGAACTGTGTTTTCCAGAATATGCAGTTTTGAGCACAATTATTTATTAGTGGTAGTGAGACTTTTGGTCTTGTATAATAAAATCACTCTTGCTACTTAGTATTAGTGATTGGAACCCACAGCTCAACCCCAATGAAAGAACAACTCTAAACCATCACAACTTTCATTGGTGATTTTCCATCAGTGCACACCATGCATGCACGCACGCACGCGCGCACCACACACACACACACACACACACACACACACACACACACACTTAATGACTAATGGAGCAGCATTCAACTCTAAGACATTATATTTTTCCTTACTGAAATATTTTTGTATTTATTTGTTAAGTATTATGTTGATAAAAACTAAAATCTAACTTAGGAAGTGCTGAGGATAAAGCCACACCTTATGGAAGCATGAGTAGATCCCATTGAGCCAATCCCCAATGCTGTTACCCTTTCCCAGCTACTGTTATCTCCTTCCAGCAACAACTTCCGAACCAGTCTTTCTGCTTCCAGGCTTGCCATCGTCCCCATAGTGTTTGCACGAAAGAACATTGTCAACCTTCCAACCTCATCTTTTGTCATTTTATACTTTGCCTTGCACATTCTGGCTACATTTTCTTCTTCTATTTCTGGAATATAGCCTAGAAATTTCTTATTTCTGGCCTTGGCATTTCCCATTTTCTGCACCTTTCTTTAAACAGCTCTTGCCATAGTCGCCTCCCTACTTTCTTCTTTTCAGAGAACATTTCTGACCTTCCCCTCTGAATGCTACTTTCCACCAGCTATTAGCTTCCATATCACTCTGTTGGTTTTCTTTTTTTATACCTGTCCCCTACTCCACCCAAATGGAAGCCCCACAAAGGGTGGATTCATGTCTACCTTGGTCATTACCATCCTTCCTGTCTAATCAGGCACACAGTATGTTGGCTAAATCAAAGGAGAGATGAATCAATGAAGCTCTTCTTATGACAGAGCTGGCATAACCTTGAGGGACATTCATGTTGCTTCTATTTCAGAATCACAGAGATAGAAACTTTACAGAAAAGAAAGGCTGGCATTTGAAAGGGATGGGGAATCCACAGCAGCTCATTTCGGCTCTGAAAATTACAAGTACTTGAATCATACCTTCCAAGGCTGGTTATCATATATGGAGAGAGTTTATATGAGAGACAAAGGTATAGGCAGGGAGTCTGGATCACCATCTAAGTACAGTCATTATTTCGTGAAGGCACCAAAATGCTTGCCATCTGTGAACTCTGTCTCTACAGCCAAGTTCAAGGTTGATCTCAATCCATCTTTGAAGCTAATTCATGCCCTCCTCTGTGCCTAAGCCAAATTTAACAAAAGGCTGCAGTTGATTATGTCCCCAGACTTGGCACTGAAATATAACAAAGGCACAAGAACTATTCTGCACCTTTGTACATATTTTGGAGAAGTGTCAAGAATATCTGCCCTTAAAAATAATAACCACAATCACCACAATCTAAAGTTGCAAAGCTCTCCTCCTCAACTCCTGAAGACATTGTTTTAAAAAACATGTATTCCTATGCCATCGAACAATGCTAATATCGTGACTGTTTCAAAAGGATAAGCCAGTGAGTTGAGCTGGCTTCTCACAGCTTCATTCTAGGGATGCCAGATTAGGAAAGTACCTTCTATCACTGGACAAAGCCTCACAAAGTTGATTTGAATTGGCTAAGGTAGAAACGCAGTGTCTCCACCTAAGTATCTGCATGAGCTATGCTGGCATAGTAGTTGGATCATCCGGCAATTATCAGTGCATCTTGTTGAGAGCTGACACAAGGGGAAGCTATGGAAGTTGAGCACAAGTCCTCAGAACAATTCTGGAACCCATACCATGAAACGATCAGACAGACTTTCTAGGAATCTTCAGTTTGATTTATGAATTCAATCTCATGGAAGCAAATAAACACTTTTTTTTGTTCTCTTCCAAATATTTTAAGACAAAAGCAATATTAAAAAATGCCCACAAGCATCATCAGTGTTAGGCAGATGAAAATCAATTCCATATGAGGAGACCCCTAACTTAGCCTTCCTCCTAATCACTCTCCCAAGGAAAGGAAAAACATTTACCTACTGAGCCCTTCAAGTTCACACTGCTGCAGCTGGTAGCTGTGAAGACGTGGCAAAGAGACCGCAAAGACCTATCTCCAAGGTACAGAACAGGTACCGTTTTAACCAGAAAATGTAGCAACAGTTGAGTCCCTCTCAGTACCTTTAACTTACAAACACTAGTACCTCAGACATTCTCATCCATTTTTTTTTTTTTTCCTTTTCTATAGATCAGGAATGCTAAGCTCATCTGTTTACAAAAGAAATCCTCTAAAGTTTCAGTGTTCTAATTAAAACTTCAAGTTCAGTCCCTGGCCCGTTCTTATTTTATAGTTTGGGGTAGAAGTTGTGAAGAAACTTGAATTTTTTAACAAATATCCTAATACATTCTGAGGTACCAGGTCCAGGTACCACAAAGGAAACAGTCGGCTTAAAGTAATTTTTCTCAAATTCGGTGCCTACCTGCACTCTTGACGGTATTACAAAGAAATTTACATTTTGCATGTTTATTTTGATGATAATTTTTCAAATGTTAATTTTAGTATAGGCTGTCTGAATCCTAATTTTATAGCCAAATACTCCTCAGGTCAATACTGAGTACTTTTTATCTCAGGCTAATGAAATCTAGATCCCAACTTAGTACTTTAAAATGACTTGGTTGCTCTCAAAGTAACTGCCCAACTCTCTGCTGATGGAGTGTTGTTCCAATTTTTTAATTATTGGAAAGAATGCTATGGGGGGGACACATGTATCTTTATGGATATATTTACAAGTGTATATCACTTATATATTTTTGCCACCTGTGAAAGCACCTCTGTGAAATCTGCCTAATAGTACCCAACACCTATGAACATTTAGAACTCTAACAGCTGTTACCAGATGTTGTGGTTTGGATCTGGCATGTCCCCCAAAGCCTCATGTTTGGAAGGTGAGGTGATTCAATTGTGGGAGTTAGTCTACTGATTTCTGATGCTGTTGGAAGGTGGGGCCTGTTAGGAAGGGGTGGGTCACTGCGGTCTGACATGGAAGAAGAAATTCACTGAGATAGGACCAGGAAGGATGGACGCTAGTTCCGCCCTTCCTCACTCTCTGGGTTTCCTGTTTGCCACGCTGAAAACAGGTTTTCTCCATCTGACCTCTACCTTGTGCTCTCACCATTGCCAGCTGCCCACAAATGGACTGAGACTTCCCAAAACTGTAAGCTAAAATAAACCTTTCTTCCCTTAAGTTATGGGTGTTGGGTAATGTGTCCTAGAAATAAATAAGTGACTAAGACACCAGATTATCCTCCTAAAATAGTGTTCTGATTCTACGTGTTAGAATCATGAAGATTTGAGTAACATTCAAATGACAACACTTCATTTACTCAGAAATGGAAGAGAGGAAAAAAAGGATCAGTTTTTGACAAATAACATGGATATATTGAATTTGTAGGGAGTGGGGCGTGGGGTGGGGAAACCTATGTATGTTCAACAAGCACTGAGGAAATGGGTTTAAAGCTTCAACAAAAGGACTTCTCCAAAGCTAATGATCTGGGAGACTCCAGAGTCGGTGACAGAAAATCTACAGGGCACGAGCATCCCTAAGAACCAGGAGACGAGGACGGCAGTTAGACAAGGACATAACTATGGGGTAAATCAGAAGAACTGGAAGGGACACCCCCCCCCAAAAAAAAAAAAAACAAGAAAAGAAACGAAAGACCAAAAGGAACACCAGAAAGAGAACCATTGTGCAATAGGGGGAGAAAAGTTCTACGGAGGCATGAACAATCTTCATGTGAGCTGGTATTGTCTTTGATTTTACTGTTAAACAAGATGTGACAAAACAGTATTTACCATATGATATCACTTCTGCAATAAAACATTTACATTTGATTAACACACTTGTTATTTATTTTTGAGACAGGATCTTGCTCTGTAGTCCAGGCTGGTCCTGAATTCAATATGGAGTGCAGTCTGGTCTTAGACTCATGGCAATCCTCCTGCCTCGGCCTCCTGAGTAGTGGGATTATAAGCATGTGGCACCATGCCCAGGTTATGTGGTGCTGGGGAATCAAACTCAGGTACTTAGCACTTGACTTAGCACTTGCTAGGCAAGTGCTTTAACCGCTGAGCCATTCCCTCTGCCCCACTCAATTTTTAAAAAGTGGGGAAAAGCTGAGGAAAGGCAAAGAAAAAACAACTAAAAATCAAAAAAAAAAAAAAAAAAAAAAAAAAAAAAAAAAAAAAAAAAAAAAAAAAAAAAAAAAAAAAAAAAAAAAAAAAAAAAAAAAAAAAGAAAAAGAAAAAAGAAACCAAAACAACAAAGTTTCTGAAAGGAAATTTAAAAAACAACAACAACAACAACAACAACAAACAAAATCTGATGGTTATCTCTGAAAATTAGGAACAAGAGGGTGGAGAAAGCAACTTTAACTCTTTATTTTGCATCATTTTGTATGGCTTGCATTTATGATCATGAACATACACTGCTTTGTTACTAACATGTTAAGAATTGATCTAGCAGAGTGGTATTAAATTCCCAGAGAGTTAAGTTACTAGAGAAGACATGAAAGATGAAAATGTAAAAAAAGGCCATTCGTCTGATAAATAGAAAGTCACTAATGACTTTTATTAGATTAGCTTTAGGTAGGAATGCAACAGTTAACTGCCATATTCTAATATACTGTGTCTCAGGGCTGGAGGAATGGCACAGTGGTTAAAGCACTTGCCCAGAAACTGCAAGGCCCTGAGTTCCATTCCCCAGCACCACATAAGCGGGACGTGATGGCACACACCTGTAATCCCAACACTTGGGAGACTGAGACAGGAGGACTACCATGAATTCACGGCAGCCTGGGCTTTATAGTGAGTTCAGGACTAGCCTGGGCTACAGAGTGAGACCCTGTCTCAAATAAAATAAAGTAAAATAATAAAATACCACATCTGAAGTTTTCACAAGCATAGGAGTTACCAGGAGACCGTGCTCAGATGCACAATCTGGCCCAGCAGGTCTTGGAGGGAGCCTGAGCCTCCATTTCTACCAGGCTCCCACACTCAGTGCCCACGGGGGCTGCTCCAAGCACCAGGCCTTTGAGTTGCACAGTAATGTACTTAGAATGCAGAAACTGACCTCTAGACAAAAACGATGCAACATCACTAAATGTCCCCTTGAAGATGAACTCCAAGGCACACCTTAATAAAAAAGAATCTATACTCAAAAAGGTTGGTAAAAACCACATATCCATCCTGATGAGTCACACTGAATATTAATTTTTTATTGGGAGTTTTTAAATTGGTATTTCACTCAGATGTTCCTAAGGATTCGAGCTTCCTTTGTAGAAATGAAAACATATCTACCCTTTTGGAGTCTGATGGTCACGACAGAGTCTCCTAGAAAACGTTGGCGAGCAAAAGATGGGGCAGCAGCAGGTCATAGGTGTACTGAAACACGAAGAAAAGTCTATATTTGGTCTCGAGTGCAACAACAACAGAGTTCTCTGACAGGTGAAAAACCTAAAATAGACTGCCTCAGGTGCCTGCACCGGTATGCCTGGTAGTTCCGGCTGGTGCCTGCTGAGGTGTCAACTGCATCTTCCAGATCTTACTTGAAATATTTCTTCGCCCTGCTGAAATTTAGCGTGGCACTGTATGCTAGTTCTGCAGACAAGGGGTTAGCAAACACGTCTGTGAATGGATTATTTTGTGGGTACTTAGACTGCTTATACAGATGCTTCAGAGGACAAAGGCAGGAAACCCCAAGGCCGATACGACCTAACTGCTAAAGGTAGTTACAGTTGGCGTGAGCACAAACCTACCGTTCTGTGACAGTGATTAAGGACTACTTTAGGAAGGCCAGGCAGTGCTCCTTTCTCACCTGCTGAGATGGAGCAGGAGAAACCAGAAGGAACCTCAGAATTCAAATAACTCTGGTGGCAATGAGTCATCCGTACAGGGCTTCCAGCGCCTGGCTGCCCCCAACGGCCTTTAGAGTCTCTCTGCAGATACTTAGTGAGTTTCAGTAGGAAACTAGATTTCAAAGGGCCCCTCTGTGAAAAGAACAGAGGTTATTCATCCCTGCCTGCCTTAAGCTTTTGAACTGCCAAGCTCTCCTTTCTAACTTTTAAACATGGTAGCAGAGGGGCACGCCATATGGGGCAACTTGCGCAGAGATCTGAGTGACAGCAGACTGGTCATAAAGGACGCTCTGAAGCCTTTGCGTGCACAGCTGTAGTGCTCATTCCCTCAGCTCTTCAGCAGATGTCTGGTCATTTGGTCCCAGCTGTTGTACTTGTCTCTCAAATCTACTAAAAAACAATACTGGCTTGCAAAATCCCCTTTGCTCTTCAGCCCTCAGACTTATTTACTTTTGAGCACACAGATATTCGTCCGCGCTTATTTCGGGAACGTTAGGGGAGATGGTGGAGGCGCAGGCCTTTGACACGCTCAGCGTGCCTCAAGCTCTAGTATTTCTGGTCCCTCGAGACTGACGGCTGTTTACGTACATGTTGTTGCTGCCACTGCTGCAAGCTCCCCGGTTCTTTGCCACCACAGTCCAGAGTGGCGGCAAAAGTACCCAAATTAGTTTCAATATTCACCTAACAAATACATATCCCTACTGTTAAACTTGTCTTCAAACAACCTCCCCATCACACACACTCAATTCTCAGGAGAACAGGCTGGCAAATCACCAGTCATTTATAACAGTCTCCCACAATGCCTGGCGTTCGCACTACCAGCAAGCATGGAGCCGTGCTTGTTTTATTTCCTTCTTCTAGGTTCCTTTTTGTCTAAGTTTTAAAGAACTTAGATGCTGCCCTCCAGTCTACAGTGAGAAAGACTTCTGTCCTCTATTTTTACATGAAGGATTTCAATCGCTACTAGCATCAATGAAATTAGCAAAAACACAAGAATGAGGATGTACCCTTGAAATCATTTATCTCCTCAATGCAAAACTTCTCTGAGAGACATAAAATGTAAAGAGATGGATGGGAGGATACCTGGAGAGAAATGATGTTAGCGTTCCACCTGGCTGTTCTCCACCCTGGAGTTGGGTAGACTGTCTCTGTCTCCACCCAGTACAGTCCAGTAACCAAAAGAGTGAACAGACCCTCATTTACGTAAGAGATATCTTGATCCCTTTCCTGAATTCTGTCATACAACAGCAATCATGTGTGGTGAATCATGGGGGATCTTGGTGGGGAGAGAATCTCTTTAGCATATGCAGGGCCTGGAAGATAGATACGACTTTCCCTTCATTTTGGACACCTCACATTAAGATTTCTCCTGGGGAGAATATAATGATCAAATTAAAATCATTCTAAGTTACAAATGACTTTAAAAATCACTATCACCGCAGGTACTACTCAGGGACAGGAGAAACTCTAGGGCTTTGGTTCCCATCTTTCCTGACTACTCAGGACCCAGAAACCTTAGGAAGATCCAAGTTTCTAACTGCTTAGATGAGACAAAGAATGGAGCTGAGCTTTACTCGCTCCCTTAAAAAGAAATGCCTTAGGCTGGCAATATGAACCTTGCCTACGGACCAGTATGGTGGATTTCATTCAGCAAGGACTTAGCCCACCGTGGAGGAGGTGGGAAACAGGAGAGCAGGCTAGACAGCAACAAGGAAAGCATCCTTTGGAGAGGCGGAATTTATACGTCATTTGTGACTCGTCACTTCGGAGTGAGGGACGGGCGCCCGGGCTCCCCTCGGCGCACCACGAGCGTGCACAGTTCTCGCAGCGCTCCGTCCCGGCCTGCTGGCCCCGCCCCGCCCCGCTGGGGCATCCCAGTTCTCGGGGTCCTTCACCCCAGCCCCTCGCCCCCCGCAGGTGTGTTCCCCGGTCAGACGCGCGCCCAGAGCGGCAACAGCCGCAGGGCGGCCCCCTGCTGAGTGCCCAGCGTCAGATCGCAAAAGCGGTCACTTTACCTTTCTGCTTATCGAAGAACAGCGGAGGCGGCGCGGCGCCGGGCCCTCGGGGCTCCGGGCCCTCGGCGGCCGCGGCGGCGGGACCTGGGCCGGGGCTCAGCGCCGCGGCGGGGCTGCGCTGGGACGCGGGCGCCGGGGCGCCGTCCCCGGGGGGCAGCGCCGGCGGGTACGGGAAGGGGCCGGGGTCGGCCGGGCCCCGCCGGCCGGGCGCGCGTTCCCCCGCCCGGGTGCCCGGCGGCCCCGGGGGCGAGTCCTGCTCCCGCTTGGGGCTCTCCTCCGAGGCCGAGGAGGCGTCGCACGACTCGATGATGAGCTCGCTGTCCAGCTCGGCCTCGCGCTCCTCCCGGAGGATGCTGTACTGGACGGACGGCGACGCGGGGGACGGCGGCGGGCCGCTCACGTGGCCGAAGGTCACGTAGCTGGAGGGCAGCGCGTCCTCGCCGGCCGTCGGGTCCTCGGACACCAGCTCGATTTCCGAGTCCCCGGACTCCGCGCTGCTCGCCTCGTGGTCCAGGGGGCTGGCGATGGGGGGCAGCCCCGGCCTGCCCTTGGCCTCGGGCCTCTCGGCCCCCTGGCCTGCTGGCCGTGGGCTCTCCGCGGTCTCATAGGACAACCCCTTTGCTTCTTTGAGGGCCGAGATCAGCTCGTCCTCGGAGATGCTGCGTTTCCCCTGGGACTCGGCGACAGATGGTTCTGCCGTCGCACAGAAGGCCGGAGAGCCAGCGAGGAGCACACACACGGACAGACAGATGGACACAGACAGAAGAAATAAAACAAAATGCCATTAGGGGAGATGTTTTGCTGTTGCTTGAGAAACACATATCTCATTAGCACAGAAATAGTCTGTTTCTAGGACTCTGCTAGGAAGGCAGGCCACCTGAAGGAAAAGGCTAATTACTGTTGTGGCCCAATTAATCAGCATTTTACACACCCATCCATCTCAATCGAGCTATTTAAAAACAATGACCCAGCAAGTTCTTAGCAACAGAACCTCAGCTGGTTTTTCTGTCTCAATGCAGCAACATTTTTCGAAGCCACTGTTTTAATTTCTTTTTCATTCTCTCACGGGAATTCGTCATTTTCACATATTTCGTCATATCATCTGATGTGGGCCTCTCTAACTGGATCCACCGATATCAACAAATGTGAAATCATCCATCCTTCCGCATCCACGGCCACTCATGCTTCCTCGTTTACTAAGGCAAGCTGGGTCACCCGGAGCCTGGGGACGCTTGTCTTCTGAGCTTCACGCCTCCCATTAGAATCAATATTTGGACTCTGTCTTAGTGGAAAATCCAATTCGAGGTGAGAGTTTTGCCAGTTCCACCCAGCAGGCTGCGCAGACCTCCCCAATCGCTAGCCTGCAGGGCTTCCGGGGTGGCAGCTTGGGGCCCGGCTCGGTGTCTCTCTTTCCCCTAGAGAGGAACAGAACAGGCGTCACCCCCAGCCCCTGGGGGGTGCCTCCTTCTGCCCAGGGTTTATCCAGATGGCCTGAAGGCTGCACTGGCAACCTTGCTGAGCTTCCTCCCCTTTGGATCGGAAGACCTGGGATCACCATGACAACAGTGTTCCAGAAGCTTAAGTTTTCCCTTGCCATAAAGCAGGGCCTTATTTCAGAATAGCTTAGACAGTGTTCTCTGGTCCTTTTATGAACATGAACTGGTTGTCTGGAGCTTTCTCCAGAATGTAGAGGTCCCTGAGGCAGGGGTGTCTAGGGAGGAGAGGGGAGCAGATAATTTATGGCTAGATCATTGGTTGCTTTAGGACTGCATGGGAACCCCAATGGATAACAATTTTTTCCAGGTGTTCATTTTCTATAAAGAATTGACTTAATCCATATCCACTCATTCACCTGCTATTGATTTGGGGCCTTCTATGTGTCAGGCCTTTTTCTTGGCTCTTGGAGTATATTAGTCAACAAGACAAAGAAACTTCCTGCTTCTGTTCTAGTGGGCAGGGAACACACAAGCAATGTACATAATAGATAAGACGTATATTATGTTAAAATATGGAAAGGTTGTGGGGGAAAGGTAGAGTAGGGTAAGGAAATGAAAAGGCCAGAAGGGGCTGGGATGAATCTGCAATGGTCAACAGGCCGCATTACGAAATGAGCCCGTAGCTGATCTTCGACAGAAGTGACTCACAAAGGGGTCCAGACACCTAGGACAGCTGGCAGAGGGAACTGAGAGTATAAAGGTATGCAGGAGAGCACAGTGATTTCTAGATGTTGGCCGAGGCCACTGCGTCTGAGGAAGGGACTGAAGGGGAAGAGTAATGATGAAGTCTGAGATGCGGGTGGTCAGCTCTCATGGGGTTTCTGTTCCGAATGAAAAGAGAATTCATTAGGCTGGGGTATAGTTCAGTGGTTAGAATACATCCCTAGCGTGCACAAGGCCCTAAATTTGATCCACTGGCACCACACACATCCCCCACTCTCACCCCCCCCCCCACACACAAAAGATTAGCTAAACATGGTGGCACATGCCCTTAATCCAAGCTATCAGGAGGTTGAGGCAGGAGGATTGCATGAGTTCTAGGTCGCCTGGGCTACATAGTGAGTTTAGGATGAACCTAGACTACAGACTGAGAATCTGTTTCCAAAAGTTGGAGACAAAGACAGAGAGAGAGGGAGAGACACACACACACAGAGAAATTATTAGAAGGACTTCAATGGATACCATCTTTTTTTTTTTTTTTTTCTTGAGACAGGGTCTTGCTCTGTAGCCCAGGCTGATCCTGAACTCACTGTGGAGCCCAGGCTGGCCTTGGCCTTGGCAATTCTCCTGCCTCAGCTTCCCAAGTGCTGGGATTATACAGTGTGCCACCACGTAGTCTATGTGGTGCTGGGGAATTGAACTCAGGTCCTTAGCACTTGACTTAGCACTTGCTAGGCAAGAGAATCAACCACTGAACCTTTCCTCCAGCCCAGATACAATCTATTTTAAGTGACTTAAAACAAGTCCATCATTACCTCTCACATAATGTTTTTAAAGAATTTATTGCATGATCTCAAACTCTACTTTTCTAGGAGTTAGCTCCTTAATAAATTGTGCATACAGTTCTTTGCTCTGATTTCAAGCAGCATGACAGTGTAAAATTATAGCAGCTTCCTTCTGAATGGTGGGCTAGAGCCAGAAGGCGGAAGACAAGATTAGAGGTTAGTGTCCACTGAGGAATGCTCTGTGTCTCCAGGGCATTTGTCACGGCTCCATTTGTTACCATCTGCTGGGTGAGGGCACTTTACATATGGGGCTTAGTATCAAGTGGCAATAGGTTAAGTGGCTATCTATTGTTGTTGAACAGCTTTTCTCTCTTCCTTCTTGAATCCATTCCCATCTTTCTCTGCTTTGTCCTGTGCCCTGGGAGGCCGATCTATATAAAATGCATTACCCAGGACCTCTTCCCCTCTGGTCTGTGGCTGTTTCCAGCTAATAGGAAGCCTTGAAATGCAGGGAGGAGGGGGATGTGAGGTACTTACACTGCGGCTTCTGCATCACCAGCTCATGGCAGGTTTTAGGAGTGCTTTTCCCTCCATTTGCCCCTTTAGGTCTAGGGGTGATAAGGGTTCCCTAGCATTAAGCCTTCACCATCACTTGCTGATTATTTTTACCATCCTTATACGTCTGTAATAGACCCTTCCTTAAGCTCATCAGTTGCAACCTTTGGGTGTGTAACTGGTTTCCTGCCAAGACCTTAAAAAGTAGAACCACATGGCTAGACATGATGATCTAGCTTGAATTTCAACTCATGTCTTTCTGTCCCATGTGTTTTTTACCAGGTCATGCTATTTCAGCTTAAAAGGAAGGGGGACCCATCTTAGTCAAAAGGATGAAAATGAAAGGCAAACTAAGCTGGATAACCACAAGCCAAAACATAAAGCTGGACCCCCAACCTCACACTATATGCAAAACTTTCCTTCAGATGGATTGAAGACCTAAATAAGAGCTTCCACCATAAAACTACAGACAAAAACATACAAATATGTCTTCATGACCTTGAATTAGACAATGGTTTTGTAGATATGACACAAAATATTACAAAAGAAAAAGTGACAAATTTGGCTTCATAAAAATTAAACACTTTTAAGGGCTGGGGATACAGTTTAGTGGTATAGGACTTGACTAGCAGCATGCAAATGGCCCTGAGTTTCTATCTTCAGCACTACAAAAAAAGGTACTTTTGTACTTTGAAAGATACCATCAAGAAAATGAAAGCACAATCCATAGACTGGGCAAAAACATTTGCAAATTTCATTTGTAATGAAAGACTTGTGTCATAGACAATACAAAAGAACAACTATTATAAAAGACAATCATGCTTTTAAAAAAATGAATAAAAGACAGTTCTCCTGAGATTTACAAATTGCTAAGAAACACATGAAAACATGATCAGCATCATTATTCACCAGAGATGCAAATCAAAACCACAAGAAGATACTACTTCTGTCTACTTTGATGACTACAATCAAAATGTCAAATGACAAAAAGTGTTCATAAGGATGCAGAGGAAATGAAAATCTCATACACTACTGTTAAGAATGAAATATAGTATAATTATTTTGGGGAAAAAAATCTGGCAGTTCTTCATAAAATTCAAATATAGCGTTTCCATATGTCCTAGCTATCCCACTCCTAGGTATCTGCCCAAGAAAAATGAAAACTATGTCTACATCAAAACTTGCACATGAATATTTATAACAGTATTCTTTATTATAGTCCTCAAAAGCAAAAATAAAAAAAAGCAATTGTCCCTCAACTAACAAATGAAGAAAGAAAATGTGGTAAATCTTTGCAATGGAATATTGTTTGGTCATAAAAATAAAGTACTGATGCATAATAAAACATGGCTAAATCCTATGTGCTAAGAGAAAAAGGCTATCAAAAAGAAATACGTATCACACGATTCCATTTGTATGAAACATCTACAAGAAAATCTAAAGAGATAGAAAGAAGATTAATGGTTGTTGGAATTGGGGAAACTGGGGAGGGGAGTGACAAAAAGAGATGCAGGATTTTTTGGGGAGTCGTGAACATTCTCTATGATTTATAGCTGCAATAGATTACAATTCTGTGAACCACTGAAACATATACTTTAAATGTGTGAGTTGGGTAATTTATGGATTATATCTCAAAAAATCCGTTAAAAAGTAAGTAATTTAAAAAGAAAGAACGTATGATACTGAAAGTGCATTTATGGAACTGCCCAATTTGCTTTGGACTATACCACAAGTGAGAAGTAATTTTATTATGTTAAGCTACCAAGATTCGAAGATTTACCTGAATCTGAATGTATATACCATTTGAATGTGGATTCTATGCTAAGTCGTTGCCTCCGTTCACTGGTAATTTCCAGATTATTCTTCAGTCCTCCTCTTCTGTGACTTCTCAATACATGTGACATGCTATTCATGCCTCCTGTGGCTTCTACGACACTCTCTTTTTGGATTTGCCTTCTAGTTCTCTGATCTCCACTACCTTTTAAAATTTGTGTTTGCATTACTTTATTTATTTATTTTTTTGAAACAGGGTCTCACAATGTAGTCCAGGCTGACCTTGAACTTGTGACAATTCTGCCTCAGCCTCTGGAGGACTAGGATTACAGGAATGTACTTTTGTTAGCAAGTTATCCTTTTCCAAGTTCCCAGATACTAAATAATGGCCTTCCCAGAGTTCTTCCCCAAGCTCTTCTCCACCGAAGGCCATTTCACTGTGCCTAAGTCATCATACCTGAGCTGATGATGCATACTATTTCCCTCCTAAAGAATAAGAAGAAAACAAAAACAAAATGGACTACATGAAACAAAGTTCAAGAGGAAGTTAAAGGAGGAAACTGAGAAAGTTGCATTTGAAATGGCCCAAAACTACGAACAGTGTTAAAAAGCAGACATTATCTGACAAGAGTGAGATTCCCCAGCGAAGACACAAGACAAAGGTACTGAAAAGGTAAGCAGACACCTGGTCATGGAAGGCCCCTGAATCTACTTTAAAAGTCAGGACTTCATCAGACAGGCATGGATGGGTCCTGGAACAGTGAGAATGCACAGAAGCAAAGACAAACAAGGGAGGATGACTCCATGAAAGAGGGTGCTACAACAGTGAAGGAGCATACGAGTGAACAGACGGGCAGGACAAGGAAATTCAAGAGACACTGAAGAAACAGAAATCGCTCACAAGTTCTTCTTCCTGTGGTGAATGAGATGGGGGAAAAAAGATAACAAGGGTCCCTCAGAGACAGAGGGCCTGGGTGAGTACAGTGAACAGGGATTCCACAGCTAGACTGCTGCACTGGTACAATCCTGGCAACCAGAAATCCTGAAGGCAGTTTAAGGTCTGGATTGAACCCAGGGATCTGTGCTTTGTAACTCTGAATGTCATTCAAACAGTCACCTCTAATTACAGGTAGCAGAGTGGGCAAATAAAAGGCCAGGACACCCAGTTAAAATTGAATCCTGGTTAAATGCTGAATTTTTTTGTAAAAGTATTCCCTATAAAATGTTTACTTTTTTCTAGAAACCTACTTACAGTAATGAACCACTCTGTTGGAAACACTTGGGGAAGAATGGAAGGATCTTGATTTATTTACTCAAGAGTAAGGACAATAGATGGCCACAGAGTGTGGGAGAAAAGAATCTGGCGAGTTCCACCTTGGGCAGTGAAGGTGTAACCTGAAGAGAAATTCATCATTGTGAGTTAAGAGGGACTCAGTAGCTCTTGTAGACATGGTGCCTCTTTCTTAATGGGAACTAAACATTTACTACAATGCCAGGAAAAGTCAGGGAAATTTTTAGAATGCAAGTTTTCTGACTTTATTTAAAGCCTTCTGGATCTATAACTATCATATTTGTCACTGTATATCAAAACAAAGATAGAAAAAGTTGATTAAAAGAATTAAATAGAAGTGAAAACTGGGGAGGTTAGAGTCTTCCCCTCTGAGGTACAATCTTTGTTGCTGCTGATTATTGTGTTTCCATACAAAAAAAGAGAGGCTGTTTTACCAAGTTGCAGGGGCCAGTTTCCAGCTGTAAATGAGACACCATTTAGGTCATTCTTTTACACCTGGCTTTATTCCCATGCTACATCCAGAAAAATCATTTGAAAACTCTAATCTAGCCCTGCTGCCATCCCCTTTCTGCTCCCATTCCAGCCACACTGGCCGTCCAGCTGCTCCTTGTACACACAAGAAGCCCCCAGCTGAGGGCCTTTGTCCGAGCTGTCCCGACAGCCTGGCATCCCTTCCTCAGATACCCACACGGTTGGCTCCTCCACTCAATTCAGGTCCCCACTCAGGGCCACCAGCCTCCTTTACCACCTCCCCACCACTCTGCTATGCTTCACCTGGCTTTATCCTTCCCTGTACCCAGTGTAACTGCCTGATGCTACCATAATTATTTATGCGCGCGGATGAATTCCCACCCCGCAGCTAGTGATCTGTTTCATTCACCACTGTGTCCGCAGCAGAAACATAACAATGTCTGGTATGGAGTCAATGGTCGGCAAGGATTTGATAAATGAATGGATGAAGGGATGGTGTTGCTTCCCAATTTAAAATCCTCCAATGGTTTACCTGAGCATGTGGAGTGAAATTTAACTTCCTCATCTACAGCCATACCCCTAACCACAGAACAGCCAGCGACTCTGCACCACGCCCTTCCCCCAGCTCCCAAATAATGGGGCCTTGTGGACTCCACACTGGCTGTTCCATCTCCCTGAGGGTCTCTAAGCTCTTCTCTGAACTGTGTACTCCTCCTTGCTCAGCTCTTAGATCATGTGTCGGCCCTCAGAGAGGTCATTTCTGCACCCTCCCTTGTCCTCCGATTCCCTGTCAGTCTCTACAGTACTCACATTTTATGAGATCTACTATTTTTACTTGTCTGTCTCCTCCGATTAATATGTAAACTCCATGAGGGCAGGGACCTTGGGCACCTTACTAACTGCACTACTTTTAATCCCCAGTGTGTACCGGACATAGAGAAGTCCCTCAATAAGCACTGTTTGAATAGAAAGTGATTTTTTTGGGGGGTGGGGGCTGGCCTGTAGTCCAGGCTGGTACTGAACTCACTATGGAACCCAGGCTGGCCTCAAACTCATAACATCCTCCTGTTTGGCCTTCTGAGTGTTGAGATACAAACATATGCCACCACACCTGGCTTATGTGGTGCAAGGGAATTGAATTTGGCTTTGTGCTTGTGCTGTGCTGTTCAGAAAGTGGATTTTCAAAATAGGTGGGAGAATCACAGACTGGATCTATGTAAGTAGTTTTTCAAGGCCTTAAATTCCTTCGTTTTTTCATTACTCTTTTCTAATTATGGAAAGCTGGGGTGGCTTAATCATGATCTTTTAATTATCACTCTTTTTGAAGCTAACAGCTGAAATAATACTCAGGACTGCTAAAATATGGTTCTTGGTGTTCGTGTCAGAAAAAGCAAGAGTCTGATGTGTCACTGGTCTGGTGTATCAGCATACACATTAATATTACATTTTCCTAAAATGGTCTACTTTTTATGACTTGTTGAAAAGAAATGTCTAGTCTCTTCTTCTCTATCTTGGGGTATATTATCTAACAAGATGAAAATACTTAAGGATGCTGGAGAATAGTACAAAATCAAATAATCTAACAGATTTAACAGAAATACATTAGGCTCACTGTTATGCCACAGTCTATGGCTAAAACTATTGAAAAATCCAAATTTGTTTCCAATTATTTCCCAGATTTAATGATTTCCTTACTTATCAAACACTGATAAACTGAATTTGTTTTGCTTTAGATGCTTTCCTTTCCTCAGTTTCTGTGTAGAATTATATGTCACCCTTGTTATCAGTCTTAACTCTTGGCATCTGACTCATAACCAACCAACTGGTGGAAAGCCTGTATGTTTTGATATCTGTGGGCAGAGTCCTACAATCCCAGGGCTCACAAGAAGATACAAAAGGGTAGAGTAACCTCTTGAGATGCTTAAAGAACAAGCAGAAGAGCTGCAATGATAAGTGGACTCCTGTTACTGCTCCTGTTAATTTCATTCTCATGTGTGGTCACAAGACTCATGCATTTTGATGTGAGATATGTGTTGGGGGAGGAGATGAACACAGGAGAGAACTATGACAAGGATCAAGGGACTCTCTCTTGCATAAATCTTGATTTTAATGTTTATTTGATATAATTGCTGCAAAATTTTCTCTAGTCCCATGCCATCAAGTAGGCAACTCAAGAACAAAACTCCAAGATCTGTGTGATCCCAGCTACTCAAAAGGATAAGGCAGGAGAATCACAAGTCCAAGTCCTGCCTGGGCAACTTAATGAGACCCTGTCTCAAAATTAAACAATAAAAAGAGGTTGGGGGAGTAGCTCAGTGCTACAGTGTTCCTGGGTATGATACCAGAATCATTAAGTAATTAATCTTCCAAGATAACATGAGCCAGAGCTGTCTTTGCCTTCTTTTGAAGTGGCTCCAGAACCTCAGTGAGCCTTCACTATTGAAAGAAAAGGGCCCGTATCAAATCTTTATCATGAACTGTGAAAACTATAATTTTTACATAAAGCACATGCCATGAAAATGGACCTATACATGCTGGGGCATTTCACTGTGTAGACTGGTTGAAGCCCTTTGAAGCCGACTAATAGGTAATGCTGGAGCTCTGAAAGTCACAGCTCATTATATAGCTTACATCTTCAGAGCATCAAGCATATTTACCTCAAGGAATAATACAAGAGTTTTACTCTGAATTGCCAGGAAGTACAAGGAGGCTTTGAGCCCCAGCTATGTCCCTCGTACTATCGATTGGGACAAGTCACTTCCAGTCCACTTGGAGCCTCAGTTTTCTTATGTATCATCATTACCCAGACTCACCTCATACCTTATGTGCACTGTGCCCTCTGTGCATGTCCTCGGTGAGAAGGCCACCCTTCCTCTCTACCTGTTTAATTTCTCCTGGCCCTGTGAAAGCCAACTTCAGGCTTAATCACTGGAAGCTGGTGGACACCTATGCTCCTCAGGACTCTTTCCCTTTCTCAGAACACAAACTGAACAACAATGGGCCTTTTATTTATTTATTTTTTGTGTGTGTGTGTGTGTGTGTGTGGTTGTCTAGTCCACTGGAGGGAAGGAACTGGCTTTTGTTTGCTTTTTAGTTTCTTTATCACCAGTGCTCCATCGAGCACCTGACCAAAGAAAATATATTGAAAGTGTTGAGTGAATGAATCAAACTGACAGTTGGATCTTGGACCAACTCAGCTTTCCAGATGAATGAGTCAGAAGTAACATGAAAGATGGGGAGGATTTAATGGTACACCCTTGGGGAAACAGGAGGAGAGGGGCTCCCAGTGAGCCTGCTCTGTTCTAGCACTGACTTGAAATGCCACATGCATTCAGACCCATCACTTCTCCTCTCGAAACTATGGATCCACTTTAAGCTTCAGGGGCAGTTCTTTCCACTGAGACACTGACCATCGCTTTTGGGTACAGTCATTGGGTTTGCTACCAAACGGGAGGAAGACTTAAGCACATCTTCTGGTCCTCCTCATCCTGATACCCTGTGGGCCTGGAAGATGGTGGAGACGCAAAGGCTCCAGGGAAGGTGAATTACAGAGAGCACGGAATGAGGTGGTGGAGGGCGGGCTGAGGAAGCTCTTGCTCCCATCCTGGTTTTTTACCAGGGTTACAGGAGGCCTCCTGGTGCAAGCATGTCTAAGTGTGGTTTAATATCCTGTTTTCAATCAGAGGAGAAGAATGCTCAAATTGAAAAGATTATGGTCTTAGATCACTGAATTCTAAACTTTTTCATTTGATCAAATATCTTTTACTTTCATAAATGGAACTGTAGGCATAAATTTAATGAAGTAAAGAAATTAAAATGACAGTGCTGAAGTTGAAAGGTGAGGGAGGAAGGCCACTTGAGAGTTCTTCCTGTGTGTTACCACCACCTTCATTGTACAGCTTAGAGTCAGCCAGATGTGGCAAGTGCCTGGCCCAGGAAGCCCAGCCAAGGAGCTCGACCCAGGAGATCCCCCGGAGACCCAGATGGGGGATGGGGGAGAGAAGCTAACCTGGAAGAAGGCAGTGACTCCCTCTCTGCTATAAATGGTGAGGCCACCAGACGGTTTTAACATTCCTATGGTGCCATCTGTACCTCACCCTCAGATGAGGGAAGAAGTATTTACAGATACTCTGGTGGGACTTTACGGGAGATCCTGGTTATCAGACTTTGTATAACAGAGCCTGGCCTGAAAATGTTATGTTAGTTTTATGAGGTGAAGGATATTAATAGGACCATATGGTCAAGCATTTTGAATGCAAGTCTTTACCCCTTAAGCAGCATTCTAGGAGGTCAGCTCTGCATGCTGGCTCTTTGTGAAGCAGGAAATCCCACAAACTATACCTGTTCCAGAAGACGGAGGAGTTACAGATCCCGGGCTGTCATCTTCAGGCTCTGAGACAGTGACTGTGGGGACTGTGTCAGGACTGGGCTTCAGACAGACATCTTGACTCTCGGGTGTCTTCTCTTGGATGGTAGCTGTGACAGAAGGCTCAATCTCTGTCAGTGTGATTCTGACAGGGGCTGTGACCAGAGGAGCCCCATGCTGCTCCTCGGACAGATCATCTATGTATGGAGCAAAGGTAGATTCTTCAAACAAGTGGTCCTTGACAATTTTCCCCTCCACAGGCGCTGGTTTGTCAGGCTCACGAACCCCTCCTGCTTTGGT
This sequence comes from Ctenodactylus gundi, assembly GCA_004027205.1. Taxonomy (NCBI): domain Eukaryota; kingdom Metazoa; phylum Chordata; class Mammalia; order Rodentia; family Ctenodactylidae; genus Ctenodactylus; species Ctenodactylus gundi. The sequence goes on along the minus strand of PVKB01001711.1, from coordinate 138,235 downwards.
TGAGATTTCAGTGTCCTTGTTCTTAAAGTCCAAGTCTTTATTTTCTAACTCAGGGTGACGCTGCTCCTGACATTTTGCCTCCTCTGGCCTGGTTATGTCAATGTATTTACAGGCTTCTGCCTTCATCTGGTCCAGGGGGTCTGCTAGGATCTTGTTCACTTCAGTGGACTCTGCAGGTGTCATTTCTATCCCAGAATCAGAGCTAAATAAGCCACGAGACTCCACCCCAGGCACTTCTGGTAGGGAGGGTCTGGGGGTCTCCAGCTCCTCAGGGCTCTCTGCAATGGTAACGTGGCCATTCTCCTTCTGAAGAATCCCAGTAAAATACGTAGAATCCTCTGGGGGTGAGTAATGGGTGTCAGAAATCAGAGATGTATAACATGCTCCTTCCTCTTCTTTTGGTGTTGTTGAAAAGGAGTGATCCAGGCCACCAGAGAGAGCTGTCATACCTGCCAACCGGAACAACAGCAGACTGTGAGTGGGTACTCGGCATTAGGTCTCTCTCCTGCCTAACCCACCAGCCAGCCTGTGCGGCAGGACACGGCATCCTCTCTCCTTAAGTCCCCCATCAACACTGGCATAATAATTGAACCTGTGTTCCTTATTGTCCACATCTCTGGCCTTCTCCCAGCAGCAGAACCCATTGGCTCAAATGAGCTGTCAGATCCCAGAGGTCTACAAACCTCATTTTCATTATCTCTCCTTCCATCCATGATAACTTAATTTGACTCAGAAATACTAAAAAGAAAATCTCTTTGTATCTATGGCCTTTATGGCTCTTTAGGCAGAGGTCACAATGTAGGCTAACCAGGTTTGTAAATGTGACAGTCAGCTGGACACTGCTGGAGAGTTGTAGAGTGGGTAAAGGGCTCAAGAGAACCTCCGGTCAGCCCACTCACTTATGGATACCTGCTCCTTTTAGACTGACTCCACCATTTTGTTTTTGAAAGTCCTCAGAGAAAAGGACTTCTAATTCATGGCCTTGTCCCCAAAGTGGTGTCACCTTAATGGTGAGTCTCCCCATTTGTTCAGTTTCCCCTCATTTTGTTCTCTCCTTATTGCCTTTCTATTATCAATTATTTGCTTTCTGATGATACTCAAAAGGCCCCATTGGGAATTCCTTCCCTCCTTCTACTGGGGGTGCTAAGGGAAAGTAAGTGTCCAAGTTTGAGTCTCCATAATGTTTTCATCTAGCCTTCATTCCATCCAAAAATACACACTGATAGGTAGCAGAAAAAGAAGGCCTTCTGTTGTTTCCTCTGCTGTGAAATGCTGCCAAAGTGAGAAAAGCAACATCTACCGAGGGTTCGCTGTAAGCTAAGCAGTGGAATTTAAACTATTTTTAAGTAAAGCTCTACACTCTTAATACCTATATACAAACAAATCACACATCATGCAAAATACAAAAACTAAAACACACTCAAAAATACACCAGACTAAGGCACCAACTCTTATAAAAGTGACAAAGTAAAAGGAGTAATGGAATAGCAACGGAATAACATCATGGCTATCAGTTGAGTGCTTGTTTCATTGGACGCAAGCTTTTCATTTACAATGACTCTTGTATTGATTGAAGCAACCATGAAAGGTTAGTATCATTGCTAGGCTTATTTTAGGCGTGAAAATTAAGAAAGAGGTGGCGTAACTCAGTTAAGGCCTCACAGGCTCTAAGAGGGGAAGCCAAGATTCAAACCCAAACGGCCTATAAGCAAAGAAATTCCTCCTTTGTGCCCTTTGGAACTTCTTATAAAATTTTATACAGCGTTTTTTCCAATGTAATTTTGTTTTATCATTATTACAAACAAACTTAACTCTTGTCTTTTTTTCTAGCTCTTTTTTTTTGGCTATAATAGCCATTGTTTGTGGAGGAAAAACTATACACCAAACTCTTGGTGGTTCAATCACTATCCTGTCCCAGAACTTTGGCATTGTTTCTTTAATTGGAACCCTCTTCCTGCAGATATTGTACATCTGACTCTATCACCTCCAAGTCTTTGCTGAAATGTCACCTCTTTAAGGAAGAAGACCTTGACAACTCTATGTTAAATTGCATCCTGCTTGTCCTCTTCCTACTTCCTAGAAATTCTATTCCCTTCTGTCCTTGTGTTTTTCTTCTCCATGTATTACTTATCTCCTTGTATACTGTATAATTCATTTGTTTATTGGCTAATGATTTATTGTCTCTTTTGGTAGGTATGCTTCAGGAAGGCAGAAAATCTTTGATTCTTGTTCACAAATGTGGTTTGGCAAACAGAAAAAGTCCTGATACATAGGTGCTCAACAAATATTTGCAAAATAAAGCTTAAATTCAAGCACAAAACATCAGGACTAAAGAAAAAACAAGATAAAACCCAAATTGCTAATGTAAATGTAATGTAATTATAATTTCAACATTTACCAATTTATGAGCAGAGGATCAGTTCAAATCTATACATTTCAGCGTACTTTTAATTGTACTTCCTTTGCATATGGGCAATCTTTTCAAGTCAAACTCCCCCTCCCAACCCTCACAAGCTCAACAGCTAAAGGAATAATAGTAATAATGGTAGGCCATTTGCCTAAGCATCCCCAGATCACCAAAAGAAAACCCAGTAAATTTAGATCCATGAGTGTACACACACTTTTGTTCTAGAGAAGTCTCCCCCATTTTGATTAATATATATGCGATACATAATATTTACAATGAACTTCGTATTTTGTGCACATATATATCACATCATCATTACCATTTCTTACCATTTTTGGCCCTCCCACACCTTCCCCTTCCCCCCTAATGTCCACTATCACACCCATTTGGTTGTATAAAAATGCCTGTATTCTGGGTTTCCCATACCAGAGAAAACATGCAATATTTAACATATTTAATCTTCTGTGTCCGACTCACTCCACCACTCAAATAACCTTTTTTTTTTTTTTTTGAGACAGGGTCTCACTCTCTAGCCAGTGTTGGTCCTGAACTCACTGGTGTAGCCCAGGCTGGCCTTGGACTCAGGATAATCCACCTGCCTCAGCCTCCCAAGTGCTGGGATTACAGGTATGCACCATCACACCCAGTTTATGTGGTGCTAGGGGATCAAAATCAGGCTCTCCAGTACTTTAACTGCCATGCAATTCCTCCAGCCCCTCAAATCAAACTCTTTAGCTCAGCTTCCCACCTCCAGAATGGGCTGCTGTGGCCATGTCTTGATGCCTCTTCTCTGGGTCCAGCAGAGCCCTTGATTGGGACCATTTGCCAAAAGTCCTTTTTTCCTCTATCTTACTGTATCTTTGTTGAGATTATTTAACATGGCCTCACTCATCAGTCCACATAAGAAAAGAACTATAACAATGAAAGTCATACGGCTAGAAAATGTGAGGAAAGAAAGAGAAGTTAAATTTCAGATTCCTTAGCTGAGTACTGAAAGGTAAATGTTTGTACATCCAAACGACATTCAGGTTGTCACTGAGTCAATCAGTTTTCTTTTATCCTAGAGAATTCTTAAAACTTCTTTCATTATGTAAGCTCAGCCTACATGTAGACCCTACTTACTGGAGGTAGGACAATCCATCTGATACGTTTCACTACATATATCTGGACCCTGCGATTCTCTATCACAGTTATTTGGGACCACCTGCAGATGTTAATATGTACTTGTCCACTAAAAAGTGAGGGACAGGTTTGTCCATGGTTTGAATACACTGGAGGCCTGAGGAGTGAGAAAGGGAATGCTCTGCTGGAGAAGAAGACAGAGTGGGTGGCTTTCAGGGCCACTTTGGGTCATTAGCATCCAGCTATCGCTCAACGATCCTACTGCAGAGGTCACCGTAGACACCCGACATGTCATATGCCCTTCTAGCTCGCTATGTCCTGCCACCAGAATTGTGTCATGCATTTATAATTTCATTTTAACTAATTTCTTTATGAATATAATTTGCCTGCTCATAACTGTTAATATCCTTGCAAGTGTCTTCGGTATACCTTAATGTTTATGCTTGCAAAAATATGTATGCTATTATTATTTAAAGTATAAAATGAGCCATGAAATATTTTGTTTCCCAAATCCCCTTTTTAAAATGTGAGCAAATGTCTCTTAATGAATTTTTATTATATTCTCTAGAATCGTATTTTTAGGATTTTGATCTTCCCAGAGTTTGGACTTTAAAATTCAACATTTGGGATTATGGTATTTTGAATCGTCTTTTGGTTATTATGAATATCTCTTTTAAATTTATTTTTTGATTTTTTCACACATTTTGGTGTTGACATATTAAGATCATCATTAAAAACAATGAATAATCCAAATGTATTAAATATGGTAATATCCCATTTTCTTAGATTGAGCTAAGTACCCTGGAAGATTCTCAAGATTCTAATTCACTGAATTGGAAAATGTGTATGCTTTATATGGCACCTACCAGATACAGCTCTTGTAAACAGAAAGTCTTTTTAGACAGCAAAGTATGCAAGAGCACAGTCCTGAGGGGTATTGGAGGGACTGAGTAGCAGAACTGAGCCTCAAGCAGCAGGAAAGCCTATTAACTCCTGTCAAGGCTTCCTGCAGAGCTGGCAGATGTAGGCACTGAGGCAGGTAGGCAGCCCAAACCAGTTGCCCCAGGTGGGAACCAGAATTGGTACACAGCTACACACAAACCCCCATGCTTTACTTACATCTAGATGAGAGAGCACTACTATATACATATATATATATATATATATATATATATATATATATATATATATATATAAATAACCAAAGACCGCTTCCAACATCTGATTTTCTTATTCTCTCTGGCTATCTTCAGGCTGTCCGGAAGTCTGATTCACAAGGAGGCAGACACACATCAAGCATCTCCGTGTGGCCCAAGAGATACCCACCCGGTTGGTGGCCGAACAGATCAGGCCACCCACACTCAGTTGTCTGAATGCTTCTAACATGGCACTGACCTTCACATTTTCAATTTTCAGGAAAGAACGGGTAGTAAAAAGTGAAGGATCCATAGGTTATAATTTCTACTCAAAAGCTAAAGAAGAAAATAAGCTGAAACTATTATTGCCATCAAATTACACGTGCTGATAAAAATCAGGCGTTTATATCCGACGATGTTATAGATCAGACATGTGGATCATGAAGCAGACAGATCAATACTCTTACAAAATGTAGAAGTTTGATTTTATTTTATTTTACTCTGTTACTCTATCCCACTTTTAATCCTCTGCCAGTACTGAGGAAAGGAATGACAAAGATGAATTGCTGAAGATGGTTTGCCTTTTCCCAAGAAAAGCTTCAATCCTACAATCCCAGTTCTGAATGCTGGCTCACCCTCAAGGACTGGATTCAATTCAAGTTGAGAGCCAACTGCTTCGTTTATATTCTGGTTCTACCAGTATTAGCTGTGAGACTCTGGGCAGGATAACTTCTCAGAACTTTGGTTCATCCCACCTTAAAAGGGGGGAAATAACAGTTCTCACCTTTTTGGATTATTATGAGGATCAAATTAAGTAATATACTTAGGTATTTGCCAGACACATATCACTTGGTTTTATTATCCTAATTTTGCAAGAAGGATGCTCATCATTTGTAACATACTATCATCTGTCAGTTGGTGTGTTCCTGTACTCTAACAACAGGCTACCAGGGTAGTTTGGCTCAGCAGTTTCATGTAGCTGATCCATAATCATTCTGATCTCTGGATTCTGTCTTAGATGCTGAAATTCCCAAAGTGCAAGGCCACAACTGTCTGCACAACTCCATGACAGGCAGGTGGTTGTGAAGTACTTCCTGGTGATACAAATGGCCATGACATGTCATTTCATGAATATAAGAGTGACTGCCTCCAGTATGAAAAAATGTAAAAGAAAATTTGAGGCAGGGTCTCACTCTGTAGTCCAGGCTGGTCTGAATTCACTATGTTGCATAAGCCAGCATCAAACTCATGACAATCCTCCTGCCCTGGCTTCCAAAGTTCTGGGATTACAGGCATGCATCACTATGCCCAGTTTACATGTGGAACTGAACCCAGGGCCTTCGAGCACTCTGCACTATTCCTCCAGCCCTTGAAAGTAGAAATTTATGAAGAAAATTGTGCCTGATAATCTTATGTGCAAACTTGACCAGAACAAGACTTATGAAGAGGTAACTGGGTTCAGAGAGGACTAACCATAGCTGAATATGCTGTTAGCAGTGCTGTGTGGGACTAAATCTAATGACTGTAATAGTAAGGATTATCTCTGGCCCCTAGCCTTTTCCTCTCTGGTTCTTCTCCTGCTCTGTCTGATTCCTGAAAGCATGAGCTGAGTTACTTTCCTCTGTTATGTCCTTGTATCATGACATTTCTGTCTTGGAGTTGGCAAACCATGGATTTAAACCTCAGAAACCATGAGCCAGAAATAAATTTTTCCTTCTGTAACTTGTATGTATTAGGTATTTTATTCTAGAAATATAAAAGTGGCTAGTAAAACAATAGACAGAAAAGAAAGCATTCCATGTCCAAGCATGAACTTTCTCCTTTGTAGACAGGGCCCAATCTCACTTACCAGGGTGGAGATAAGGATATCATAATTTAGGATAATACTTCTATAACTCAATAAAGTCCCTCTGACTACTCTGAAATAGGAGCATAGATGATGCCAGAAAAAAAGACTTACTATACAAAAAATTTCTAAGCCTAGAGGTGGAAATGCACTATTAGAGAAACACCTGGCTTACCCTACTCCCTGAAATTACAAAAAAGAAGAAAAAAACTGTTTTTTACATAGATCCAACATTAACAAAAGTAGGGAACATTATTCTATTAAAATTAAGAAATATTTTAAAGGGGTTAAGCGTAATACAAACTAGTTAGTGTAATGGCAATGGGAAGAAAGGTACATGTGAAGACTCATGATTAAGACCAGAATCAATAACTGGAAGTGAATCTGCATTCACCTTCTCAGACTCCTGTGCCTCTAGGCGCCCAAGTGATGGATGGCAGCGGTCTGCCCAGAAGGTGAGCTGAAGTGATTTCCCAGAATGCCAAGTGCACTCACATTTTGTGAGTCCTGCTCTGTCAGCAGGCTCGGAGGACAGAGGCAGCAACCCACTCGACAGCCCAGCACTCCATGAGGAATGGACATGCCAGCGAGGCTCCAGGGGCCTCTACGTCATCTAGAAAACATTCTCCTTCTGGAATTAAATGTCCTGTGGCTCACCATGACAAATAGGGGCTGAGAACTACAGGTACACTCATGAGAACCCATTTTTCTCTGTGTGAATAGAGGAAACCATTAAGAAAAGAAGCTGGTGTCCCCTAGCAAAAAACACTAAGCCAAAGCTGACAAGGTGCTTGGGTGTTAGAGAGTATGAGGAACTACTCTGTCCATCCCCAACTCACTGACTTATTTAAAGCTTGTCTGCCAGAATAACAGAGTTAAATTTGGGGATTGCAAAATTCTTATTTAATAAAAAATGACTCAGCAAGCTTTCCTTTCTTCTACAAAAAGCCAAGGTTTGCACTGCAGGAAGAGTTTTCACTTTAGCAAAAAGTTCTGTGAAATTCATAGCTTGGTCTAGCAGAGAAACCTCAGGTGAGCACTGAGAATAGAGGAGAACTGAGGTTCTGAGCTTGAAATTCTTCCATTTTTAGGGTTTTCCGTTTTTGTTGTTGCTTTTTGCCTGCTATCTAGATGGAAATATTATTCTGGGGCCTTCTGTGGGAGGAGCAGGGAGGTAATCTTTTAGTGGGGGATAGTGGAGGTGAATGTTTATTAATACAATTTACTTAACTCTTAAGAACAGTTCTTTAAAACTCTAGATAGATTTTCCTTTGCTTAAAAAAATAGCAACATTAGTGACATAGAAATCACATAGCATCAATTCACCATTTTAAAATGCACATTTCAGCAATTTTTGTAAATTCAGTTATGTAACCTTTATCTTTTAATTCACTCACCTAACTCAGATACATTCTACCTTTAGTACTTCAGTATAAAAGAAAAAGCTTAAAGGTAACTTCCAACATGTAAAGAATCAAAAGAAAGAGCTATGCCAAAACATCCTTCTATTTAACATTTGTTGACAGAGAGTTGGTCTTTGTTTACAAAAGAGAAAAATGATTGTTCTTGGTAACATTTCCTCAATACTGTGTATCAATGTAAGGTGGCTAGTAACAAAAATGTATTACAAATTTGTTTGCCCATTATCATTTCTTTTTTCTTATTCCCTCATGTAAAAAATTCTCAAAAAATTATTTGCAGGGCAGATTAGGTTTCACAGTAAAATTGGAAAAAAGATACAGAGATTTCTGTATATCCTGTGCCCTACATGTGCTTCTTTAGCCTTAATGTTAGTGCCCACTCCCCTCATTCATATATTGACATCCTGACCCTCAAGATAATAGCACTCAAAGGTGAGATCTTCAGCAAGTGACAGAGCACGATGGACCTTTTGGAAAGGTCCACTGTGCTTGCTCTCCCTCTCCACCAAGAGAGGTGGCAGAGAAAGTGACACCCAAAAACCAGGAAGTGGGGCCTCAGCAGACAGTAAACCTGCCCACATTTTGATTCTGGACGTCTTAACGTCTAACATGTGAGGGAAAAAAAGTTTCTTGTTTATAAACCACTCAGGTTACAGTCTTTTGTGGTAGCATCATTAGTTGATCAAGACTCCTGCACAGCATCCTCCATTATCAGCGTTCAGCTGCATTTATTAGAACTGCTGAGCTGCACCAACACATCACTGTCACCCAGAGAGTACTGTTTACGCTAGGTTCCCTCTTGGTACTGCACGTTCTATTAATTTTAACAAATGCACAATGACATGTATTCACCATTATAGTATTGTACAGAGTATTTCTACTTCCCTAATAATCCTGTGTGCTTTGCCTGCTATTCCTCCCTTGACTCAACTCCCGGTAACCACTTTTTACCATCTCCTCAGGTATGCCTTTTCTACAACATCCTACAGCTCCAAACACCCAGAATTCCTTTCACAGGACCTTTCTTCCTTTCCTTCCCATTTTTTGTCTATGTCCCTAGCTAGATCTTTTGTTACTTTCTACTGATAATACTGTGAACCTCATTCATCTATTCCAATGCCTTTGTTAGCCAACTTTGCCAATGCCACGGTAGCCATCTTTACCCATCCCAGGGTCACCTCCACTGAGGTTTTTGCCTGCATTTACAGTTTTATTTTTGAAGCTGCTTAAGAAGTATATTTGCTCAAGTTCACAAACAACATGATTTTCTACTTCTGTTCCTTTGCTCAAGTCCTTCCTCTCAACTGAAAGACTTTTGCTTCACACCCAATTCCAATAAAGTCTCCAGTTACATCCTGTCTCCTCTGGAAAATTTCTCTCTACTATCCATTCCCCAGTTACAGAGGACCATTTTTCCCACAAGAACAATTAGGTAAGACATTTTTCACCTCACCATCAAAATTATTACAGTTCAAAAAACTGACTACAACAGAGTATCACTTCATTCCCACTGAAGGCAGACCAAGCCATTGGTGTTACTCACCACCAGCAGGACCCCAGTAGCTGAGACCCACTAAATTACTAATATGAAGAAGAGGGTGTATATCTTGTCTCTGTCTAATAAGTTGTTTGTGGGTCTCTGCCAAATCTGTTCATTCATACCATGTGGCAGCAGAGTATGCACAAGTCCATTCCAGAGATGTAAAGTCTCCAAATAAAACAAGAAACAATGACACCGGCCCTACAGACAGTGACAACATTGACTTCTAAGACTTCTGGAACAATCTGGCGACCCTGAGCATGGAGGCTATGGTTATGATGCTTCATCAACTCAGATTTCAAACCAGCCATGTGCAGCTCTTTTGTGGACCACCAGAGTCCACAACTAGAAAGTATTTAGCTCATAACCTTCTACAACCTTATCTCAATCTCTGTCCCACTGATGTTGGATACACCCTCAAATAAACTGTCGTAATGTGACACCTAAATTCCCTATAAGTACCTTACACAAAGTCATGGTTCACATAAATCCAGAGTTTTGTAACCATGACTCCCATGATCCCAAGCAAGCCCATGCTTGATATCTGCAGACGGTATGTGGCTAAGCCACTGGGGAAAGAGAAGTCACATGTAGTAATCTGACTTTCATTTATACATGTCTTGTCATGCCTATTTCTTTAACCCTGCCTTAAAAACAAAAAAGGGGGGAGTCATGGGACCACAAGGGTTATTTCTTTTTCTAGGCTGATCAGCCTCAACAGGGCCCTCTTAGGAAGATGAACCACGTATGTGCTAACCTCCTGCTGTATGCCTTTCCTACTCCACCTGCCTACTCCCTGTCTTGTGATTTTGTTTATTTTTCCCACTTGTATGCTCTGTTCCTCTGAACAGCCATTGTATATATTCTGGTCTGCTTGTAGAAATTCTTTGAGAATGATTCGCTGCTATAAGTGTTTTTCCCTTTATTTCACCTTTCTGTTCCTACAATAAACGTAGACAAAAGCCTCTGTTCATGGCTGCACAGCCAAATTCACCTGCTTCTTCGGGGTGTGGATCTGTATATTTATCTTATTCTCTGAGATGGGCTTTCATCTTTTTAGCGTTTTCATCTTTTGTCCCAAAACACGACCCTGAATGACTGTCTTCATCACTATCCCAACGGTCACGGCCCCTCATGCGGTACACACTGGGTGTTCTGCCATCGTCATCAGGTATCTTTCCTTATAGACTTGTTGAGAAACATGTCTTCATTGCCCTGCATCCCTGGCACTGTGCTTAGTGTACAGAATGCGCTCAGCAATCACCAACCAGATGTTTAGCTCCATGTTACCTTCTGACTCACAAGGCACTTTCAAGAGCTTTTAGAATAAACTTTACCATTAATTATGTATTAGTTCGATAAAAAAGATGTATTGAGTGCTTGTGCAAAGCACTAATATGAAGGACATTCCTGTACACACACGTGATACACAGGGTCATAGGCTGAGTAACATAGGATGTCCTAACAATTTAGTACAAAGCCATACATACTAACTCTACCCATAGCCCATATAACTCCTATGTCTACAAAGTCACTGTCTGTAACTGGAACTTGTTTGCCCCAGCTGCTGTATCGTGATGCAGAGTGGGTGAAAGTGTCTGCTAGAGGATCATAACAGGAACAGGGATGCTCCACAGTGCACATTATACAACCTGATTTGTATTTCAGATCAAACATGGTATCACTGAGAAAATAAAGAACTGAAATTGCTTTTGTTGTCTAGCAAAACTCCTTCCCAACTCCAGGATCTCATCCTAAAGATCCAGGATCAGCAGCCTCCTAACCATGGTTTGAAGATCTCTATTGATTTCACCACTTACTCTGCATACTTCATAATTTAGGAAGCATTATAGTTCACAGCCCAGTTCCTGAGGTCAAACGCATGGTTTTGAACACTGACTACATAACTTACTAGCTCTGTAACCTCGGGAAGATTATCTAATAATTTTCATCTGTATAAGAAAAATTGACACCTCGTACAATTTTTGAAAAGACTAGATGAGACAGTGGAATCAAAACACTCAGAATCATGCTTAATACATCTTGAGAGCTCAACAGTCCCAAATGGAACTTAAACATACTCCCTATTCCTTCTAGACTATAGTCCTAGTTTTATCTTCACCATCTATTAGTAGAAACAGACTTCTTAATAATTGGAAAAGAATACAGTACATAAGGAACTAATCTTCTGGGGGGGGGGGAACAAAGCAAAGAAGGAGCGTGGTCAACAATACATAGAAATACACTATAAAAGGGGTTCAAGCAGATAGAAATACACTATAAAAGGGGTTCAAGCAGATGCTATGAGTAAGTGCCATCCATCCACTGAAACTTGCATTAAGCATGCAACACTGAGCTCCAGGCTCCACAGACAGGGCAACCCTCAGGGAGACTGAAGAATGGCTCAACAGAAAGTCCTTTTGCTGCAGAAGTTCCTGGTTAGGGAAGTTTCACAGACTTGAAGAGATTTGAGCTGAATCTTAAAGGATGTGGAAGATTTATGTAGGCTAAACTATAGGGAATACATTTACCTGGAGAGGGTTGATTCTTTTGATGTTCAGCCAAATAAATGTCCATAGCGATTTGAATTTCTGTATGTATCCCACTGGGACTCTGAATATCATCTCAGCCATACTTTCTGAGTAGTTCAAAATGAATCTCTCATATGTGATGGGAAAACAGAGTTAAAACAAGCAAGTATGTGAGTAGTTAAAATGGGTAAAACTATAAAAACAGAAGAGGTTGAAAAATGATACCGGATTCTTTTGTTCCGTAAGAGTTCAAAAAATGCAAGAAGAAGCCAAAATAAAATGTATTTTGGAAAGGAACCAGCAACCCAATTACTATGTCAATAACTCAATATGAGTATTAAATCATCATGGATTTAAAAACTCCTAAAGTAATCTGCAGGACACTATCTCTGTATCTGATATTGGAATCCTGTAATCATGACTTCCAAAGACTGTGCTCTGCTCTAGTCAAGGACTAAATGAAAAAGTTGCTTCACAAACAAAGGTCAATTCCATTTAAGTTTCTGTTGTTTCTGTTTGTCTGGCTTGGTTTGATTAACAATCAAATTTGAATTTGAATTTGATCTAATTTTTCAACATGAAATAGTTCTCAAAAAATAGGCCCTTCTTGAAAAGAACAGTTGGGAAGAATTTTTCTTTTCCTAAGTGGGTAGAAACAAGCCAGAGCCAATGTATACCTTCTGCTTCGGCTTTCTTTTTGTTATTTTTGACCCCAACTCATATAATTCAAGATACTATTTTTTATTACCCGGAAGTTAGTGAGTAGATATTATAGTTTAGACCAAAAATGTCCCCTAAAAGTCTCATGTGTTTGGAAGTTGACTGGATCACAGAGGCACTAACAAATTCATAGCTGACCTGTCATTAGGAGGTGGGCCTGGCTGTAGGCAATGCACGGGGACATAGCCCAGAAAGGTGACTTCTTCCAACCTACTCCCCCCTCTGCCATTACTCTCTGGCTGCCACAGGTTGAGCAGCTTTCCTCCTCCATGCCTATCCATCACGGCAATTCTGTCTTACAGCCATCTTACCATGGAATGAATCCCTTGAACTATAAGTCTAATTAAACTTCTCCCCCTTTAAGGTGTATGCATCAGGTCTTGTGTCTAAAAAGAGGAAACTAATATAAAAAATCAGTACTGGTCATTGCTGTAATTATATACGACCATGTGGTTCAGAAGCCTTTGGAACTGGATTGCACAAGAGTTTGTAAATATCTGGAGATGTGAACTAGAGAAACCAGAGAACTCTATAAGCAGAACCTATTGAGTGATTCTTATCAGAGCTCAGAAAAACCCGAATGTTCATAGAAATGTGGACAGGAAAGGGCAAGCTCAGTTTATTTCAGAGGGAAATAAGGACACCAATGAAAACTTCACTAGAAGCCATACTTGTTTCATGCTGGCAAAGAAATCTGTCTGTTTTGTCCTTGTCCTAAGACGGCCTGTGAGGCTAAATTAAAAGATGATGGGGTAATTAATCTAGGCAAGTGTCCCCCCAATTTCAGCCATCCAGACACTTACAGGTCACTTCAGATTTAACCAAGGGGCCTGGCTACTGATCGAGCTGAAGGCAGACACTGGCACCAAATACGTGGTACTGTTTTTTCAGGCATGAAGAATTCAAGGGGTATGGAGGTCATGGAGACTTCCACCTAGGTTTCAGAGGAAGGCCTAGAAAGCCAGGCAAAGTACCGTGAGTGGGGAATGCATGAAGCTTTGAGAATGAAGCTGAGGATACAGTGGAAGCCCAAAAAGCTGGGTGTGCCAGAAATGTGGAACGTCTGCTGAGGAAAGTTGTGGGCAGTGTGCACAGTCAAACCAAGAGACATCTGTGGGTGGCACCCAGCAAGGCTCTAGGAAATGAGGCTGACTAATTTCTTTGGAGTTCACATCCCACCACAATTTGCTCTGGGTGTTGGTCATAGAGTTTTAGGATGTAATGTTTGCCTTGATGGTTTTTTGGGTCTTGAATGTGCACAATTTCTTTCTATCCTCCATTCCTCCCTTTGGAAATGCTTCCACCAGTGCATGTTGAAAGGTTTTTTCTTTTTGTTTTTAACAATGACTCACAACTAAGAGTTTGTCTTAAGTTTCAGAGGAGACTTTGGACTTGAATTTTTTTTAGCAATTGCAAAATTGTTATGATCTCAATAACAAAGACTGACTAAATGCATTTTGTATAATGAGATCACACAAGCATATGGGGGTCTGGGGAAGAGTGTTCTGGCTTAGATCTAAAATGTCCTGCGAAGTCACATGTGTTTAAAAGGTAACTGGATCATGAAGACACTATACTCATCAATGGTTAATTCACTAGTGAGTTCACAGCTGACTTGCTATTAGGAACTGCGCCTGGTTGGAGCCAATCACCAACAGGGATGGAACAGGAAAGGGTGTAGTCCATCTCTAGCTCCTCTTTGCTCTGTTTTTGCTTCCCAGATGCCATGGACTGAAGAGATTTCCTCCATGTCTTTCCACCATGATGATTCTGCCTTATAGCCAATTGACCATGGACAGAATCCCCTGAACTGTGAGCCAAATTAAACCTCTCCTCCCGTAAGTTGTATCAGGTATTGTGTTTAGCAACAGAAAAGCTGGCGAATGTGGTGGATATCCTTATATTTGATAAGAAATAATTATTAAAACAAAGCCATCCAGGGCTCTGTTAGCTGCTAGGCTTTGTCAGATGATCCTAGAGATATCTAATTTTTTTTCTTTTTTTGAGACAAGGTCTTGCTCTATAGTCCAGGCTGGTCCTAAACTGTAGCACACCAGCTGTCCTTGGACTCACAGCAATCCTCTTGTCTCAGCCTCCCAAGTGCTGGGATTACAGGCACACGCCACTACACCCCGCTTATGCGGTGCTGGGGAATCGAACTCCGGTACTTAGCACTTGACTTAGCACTTGCTAGGTAAGTACTTTAACTGCTGAGCCATTCCTCCAGCCCCAAGAGATTTTAAAAATGATACTATTAGGCTATCGTTTAACTGAAAATGTTTCAGAGACTTCATGTCTGAATGACAAGATAATAATGTTGATGTTATTTATGACTACACTCTGGGTTCTATTTATGAATTTTTTTCTTCCTGACGGAAGAAATGGGAGATAGTCACACATGTTGAATATCTGCTCTGAACAAGTCACTATATTATTCACTTAACATTTCACCAATGCCAATCAATAAATACAGGGAAATTTTAAATTTGGTATTTACAAATGTCATAAGAAACATGAAGACAAGACTAATCTAATAGTAATATCACAAATTTTCTAGTTTTCAGTTTAGTTATTTATCTTTATTCATCCAATACGTCAGCAGGCATACCTCAGTAATTATCCCAGTTTCTAGGGATGTAAGTAGCATGAATGAGATAGGTAGTCTCTAGACCCATGGAGGACAGAAACAACAGCAAAGTAGAACACAATCAGGAAGATCTGGCAGAGACTGCTAATTGCCCCTCATTGACCATCTTACCCTTCTTCCCTTGAGTACCACCCAAGCCTCAACAAGAGACTGCAGCATATGGCTACCTTGGCTTAACATGACACTTACCTATCTACTTCTAGGCATGGATGCATGATTATTAAGATGTGAACAGAAGAGACATGTGTTGTCTGTGCATCACATCCTTAAAGGCAAAACTGGCTGCCTCCCCTTCTTTCTTTATACTTCCATGAGCTAGGCTGTGAAAATGGCCTTGTTGAGTCAACTTTAACAGCACATATTGTACACCTGCATGAAAGTAACTTTAAGACAGGCTCATTACTACAGTTAACCTTTCTGTTGCTGCCTTTATTTGAAAGGATTTGTGTGTGTGTGTGTGTGTGTGTGTGTGTGTGTGTGTGTGTGTGTGTGTGTTATATAAGATATATATATAACACACACACCCAAACATGCTCCAGTTAACCAACCAGTAACAAAAACTTACTGATCAGTTAGTGGTTCACCTTGTATTATAGTCACATGATGCCAAGGAAAACTTGAGTCCGGTCTTACAGCTCTATCCTCAGCATCACATCTAGCATTTAATAAGAGTTCAATGCATTTTAATGAATGGCTAAATTTACAAGGTAAAATATACCAAATGTTTTACATAAATGAGTTTTTTTTCTTCATATACTTTATTTGGCAATACAAGGATAGACTTCAGTAGTAGGTGTCTATTTTAAGATAACTATTCTAAAGTTAAAGCAAGAGTCTCATAAGTAAATGTAGGATTTAGATGCTCTGTTCTGCTCTCACTTGGGTCAGGCAGCCCGAGGTAATGGAAGTGTGGCCATGTCTTTGGAATGTTGGGTATACCACAATTTTTGAGCTGGTCTCCTTTTGCCATACAGCATTGGATTTTGTTTAAAGGGCTAAATGCCCCTTTTGTCATTCTGCCCATCCGGGGAAATCCTCACAGTGCCCCTTATCTGTTTCTACCCTACCAATGAATCAGGGATGAAAACAGAAAAGACTTCGCCATGGAATCACCGCAGAGGGTACTGAATAAGCATCATCGCTACCAATGCAGACATGGCTCAGCTCCTTTCCTGTAAGCACATGTGCTTCATTGTTAAAAGAAAACGTTATACTGGCTAATAAAAAGAATGGGAACAGCTGGATTGCTTTAGATTTCCTATGTTATAAGCACTGTGTTAAGACTTACATATGCAATAACTACTTAAACTCTGCAACAACCCTACACATGCACTATTATCATTCCCATCTTATAGACAAGAATTAGAGAAAGTGACTTGAACACAGAATTACTTTTCTAAGGTGACCAATTATTTCAGTTTGTTCAGGATTAAAATGTTTTCTAGGACACAGAATTCGAGTGGTAAAATGAGGAATGCATGGATAAAGCAGGGTGAGTTCACCACCCTATAAACAGCTGAAGAATTTGAGACGAGTTTTGGGTCCTCCATCAGTTACTCTTAAGCATCATTATACTGGTCTTCAATGTTTGTTACCAAAAAGGAGAAAACTTTCCCTTATATTAAATGTAAATAGTAAAAGCCAGAAAGTCTTTCTCCACAATCTCTGCTTTGGCGTCTTCAAAACACTATTAGCATATGTAGTCTGGGAAGATGCTTTGGCCCTTGCATAAAGTCAGTTTTGATGTTTAGCATTACCGAGGTGTTAAAGCATTACTGTACCATATGAATGTGATTATGAAAAAATTCACTACTAAGCCTTATTAGACATGTGATTCATTTTTCTTGGACATCTTTCCTAGCAATGAGTTGTTTTGCCTCAAGAATTCCAGAATAATTAATAAGGACTCCACTGGGAATCCTGAAAAACAAGCCTGGCTCCTGCAGACCTGGTCCCTCTGTGGAAGAGACTGAGCTGCCATAATGCTTACATGCAATCTTATAACATCTGACATACAGGTTTTTGTTTTCTATTAAGATTAAACTAAACAGAATTAAGATATAAAATGTTATTTCTCTTTGACTTAAAGTCTACATGGTCTTTGGTAACACCAAAAGCCCAGGCTATTCATGGCTGGTTCAAGGGGAAAGCCACTTGGATTCACAGCACAGTGCCTAGCTTTCCTGTGAAGGGGCTCTGCTTTAATGAGCACGTCTCGTGATTCCACACTGAGAAAGACAGCCTGTGGCCCTCCAAGAGTTTATGACAGCTGTGATAAAAGGAAGGGAACAGAAGATACCAGCTAGGGAGAGAGCTGCATGGAGACAGAAAGGAGTTGTCTAACAGAGTTTCTCACGATGGGCAGAATGACAAGAGGAGAGACAAAAGTAGTCCCAGTCTCCCCAGGCAAAGAGCATAAAACAGCAAAGCGTACAAAAGTCTGGGTCTTCAGAAAAAGTGTCCAGGATAGCTGGCATTATGGGAATACAACAAGTTAAAAACAAAACAGAACGTGAGATTCCAAAGATGAATGTATGATTTCATTTGTTTTGAAGTCTGGGCCTTGGAAATGTATGAGATCTTCATTAAGGCTGATTCAAAGTTCTCAAACTCTACTCAGTCCTATGGTTGTTTCACAGAATTTTTATTTATGATTATTGACTTCACTGCACTGTTCAAGCTTTATCTGTCTTGTGTGTACACATACATTTCTTTACATTGTTTAGTTTCTTAAACCAGAAATCTATTGAAATGACTGATCAGGTCAACTGATCAGGTCAAGGTCCTTGAATTTAAAAAGGTTTTACATTCAATTCCCCAAAGGCTTTGCCAGCCTTGATTATTGTATTTGAGACTTATGTAACACGTGAGCCTTCCTTCCTTCCTAATCCAATTTATTCACCATCAACACGATTTGTATTTTGAGTTATCTCTCTAACAGCTATGATGCATTTGCGATTACCCACTCATATTCTCATTTTCCAGCTGACATTTTCTTTCTGTAGTTGCAAAATCGGTTGTCTAGCAGGGAGTCGCCCATCACTATAAAATCTATCGAAAATTCCCACCACAACTGGGATGACCGTGTATTTCTCATCAAGTGTGTTAGCCAAAATAAGCAAGAGTTGCTGCTAAGATGATCAGTCTGAACTGTGCAAGAAACACAGATACCGCATGTTAAGGTACCAAATTGGTTCCTTAGGTTTTACAAAATCAAAATCCCAGTACATCTATAAGGTATGTGAGTCACAGGCACTCATAAAATGCCATGTCTAAATTAAGTCTTAATCATCAAATAGTATCTATTGAACACCCACATCCTGCATACACATGGCAGTGTGTGAGGCGCATTAGTGACAGAATATGTATCTTCAGCCATGAAAATAACTTATAATAAAATACCAAACAGATGTTGGAGGTCATAAAGATATTCTTTTACTTCAAATATGCCCACCATTTTTAGAAACTGGAATAGGGTAACTTTGCCTAAATCTTCACCTATGTGCTTTATGTTCAGTTATCCTTATAATATATATATGCATATACACATATGTATATAAGGCTTATATAAAATTTCAATTATGCTTCTTATAAATATGACAAAATATTTCCAGAAGAATAATTCATGCACAGATTCATGTCATTTTGCACTGTGTATTTTACAATGAGACAAGATACACTGTAGGAAGCAATGTCTACATTTATCAAATAATCATTTTATTTTAGACTCCATTATTATTTATTAGTATTGTCTTATGTAATTATTTCTGAGAATAGGTCACTAAAAAATCACAAAAGCTGAAGAAACTAAACATTTGAAAATGAGAGTACCAAAATTACTTTTTAAATCTGGAGGCTGAGACCATGTGCAACTAACTGAAAAATAAAATTTTAGTCATTCAACTGATGTTTTGTCTACAGAACATTAGAAAAATCTGTTTGTTTTGGTATCATGCAATTGATTTTTTAAAAGCTTAACTGCATGAATCAATCTGTTTATACATGTTCTGTAAAGATTTCAAAGTAGCTTTAAATCTGAATAGATTTTATTATCTCTCCTGGATTTCTTGTATTTTTACTCCTCAGTCACTTTCTTTTACAAATATACTTGTAACATGCTAATTCTATTGTTGAACTTACTTACAAACACATTTCACTAACTTTAGTATGCTAAGCCATTATTAGGTAATTTAAAGTGCTATAGAAGCTGCAGAAAAGATCAAAATAACTGATGACTTCTCTTCACATTAAGTTCCATGACAACTGAATTCTCTCCTCTTCCCCCAAGATTAAAAGAAAAAAAAAAAAAACAGAAGAAGTACAAGAAGAGAAAGGTTTCTTGCTGCTGGCTGGCTCCTTCACTAACATGACGCCAAGTCATAAAGCTGTGCGTACACTCCTTTTACACTCTAGAGAGCACAGGGTTGTGGAAGTCACTTATCCCCCAAGATGGATGAGGCTCTGACACAGTTCTCCATTATTTTGCGTCTCAGGTTCTCAAATAACTTGGGCAATCCACTAACAGTGTAACAATATCCTTATAAATCAACAAAGGACTCTCTTCTGACATTTCAGAGATGGGAAACTTAAGGCTTACAAAAACTTTATGATGTAACACTTATGAAACTCTGTAGTTATGTCTCCAGGATCCTTCTGGATGGACTCCAGGTAAATCACCACATCTGAAAATAGAGCTCTTTTGCGTCATGTGGTGTATTCCCTATAGATGAGCTTGAAGACTTGCATCCTGCCCCATATTGCACTCTCTCTCCTACCAGTCATATGTCTGCAAAATATTAAAGCCATTAATCTCAGATGGCTTGCTATACATTAGCATAATGGCAAATTTGTTAACTAAGGATGTAATTCCTTGCCTCAAAATCATTCATAAATTAGTTCTTAATTTTATTATCATTTCCTTGTTGCTTGGGGGAATTTTATTTTAAGTGGTTTCTCATGTAAGAGCCCCAAAGACAAAAGTCCACATCTACGACGTACACTGCAAAGAGCACTTTATCTCGTTAAGTAGAAGCTATTACCATGCCTAGTTAGTTACATTAGGAAACACTTCACATCATTTATTCTTTGTTATTATAAAACAAATTAAAACAAAGAAAAAACTAAAAATAGTACTATACCATGTAATTTACTATTGTGGTTCCAAAAATAAAGGAAGAAGTATCATATGCTTCTTATGTAACTTTTCCAACCAGAAGCTAATTTCTGACGAATAAACCATAACAAAGGAGGGCTAATAACAATGTTCATTGAAAGAAGATAAATTTCTCATTAAGACCTTAATCATGTGGAAGCTGAGTTTTTCATAAGTGAAAAATCAGGTAGTTTTCCCACCAAGTTAAGAGTCTCCTGGAGAATCCCAGGCTCAGTGGGGACAGGACACAAAATTGAAAGCCTACTAAAGCAGTGCTCTTTCTCAGTTATTCCAAGGCTGATTTATTCTGCTTTTTATTTGCTGCTTCCTTTATATTTCTACCCTGCGTTTGAATCTTACCCAAGAGAGGATGAAATTAGATAAAGAGAAAGAAAAGAAACTAATATTTTCCCAACTTCCAGGTATTTCATTATTTGGCACTTTCAGAATGTCATAATAGAATGATGGAATATAATAACAAATGAAGAATAACTGTAGTTTATCTCTGTGTTCTACTCTGATATACCTTCCTCTCTGTTGTGAAAATGAAGTAGATATTCCGTGATGTCCCCAGTACTGAAAGCTAAGATAAACCACAACCATGTCTGCTAAATAGAATATCAGATTCACAAATCTTGGTCAAGCCACCTCTTTATGATAAATGGGTGTCTACCGTGAACTATCAGTTCTGCTTACGTGAGCTTTAAATGCCGAAATAGCAGAATTAAAACACGATGCAACTGTTGATTTGATGAAGACACAGTTCTTTATATAGCTACAGCAAAGAATACAAACGTCTTCCCAAACAGACTTTATAACCTTCCAAAATTCCCCCACCACAAAGAAACATTTTATCTTCCATTTGGTAGCATTTAGAACCAACTCAAAAAAATAGTGTGTAAAAGTGATATATGATCTATAAAACAATGAACAGGTTATTAGAATTGGCTCAGAAGTCCTGGCTTCTTTCAACCTCTGCAGTTTTAGCTGTGTCAACATGGGCAAAATTGAGGGCTGAAGTAATTAGGTAAATAATTCAAGCCAAAAATATGAATTTGAAATAAGTGATTTGGCAGTCTTGCTCTCCACTGATCAAAGTCGGTTCATAACAGTCCAATTCTTTTGCTTTGCTTTTTTTTCCCCACCCAGATGGACTCTAATCTAAACATGTGAAGTCAATGAAATTTAAGCAGTTTTCATTTGAAATCTGGTATTTACACTTAGACTTTTAAGGCTCCCTTTTGAATAAAATATGAATGAATATCCAATATAGTCACACTAGTCACCACCATCATGGCTGAAACTTGGGAAGTGGCATACTGGAAAACAACTCCACACGGAGTATGTATCCCCCTTTTAAAAAAAGTTCTTGATAATTAAAGTGTCATCTTTTCTCACTGTCTTAGTTACTTTCTCCTTGCAGTGATTCAATACCTGACGTGCATAAATTAGGGGAGGAAAAGTTTTATTTCAGCTCACAGTTTCAGAAGGTCTCAGTCCCTTCAAGGATGAGCAGCTGGAGAAATAGTGGGATCGTATGATTCACACAACTGGAGCCAGAGATGGTGCTCCAGAGGCAGAGACTCTCACAGCATGGTGGAACATAAACAAGTCTGAGAGGAAGAATGGGAAGAATACAAGCCTCTCCATGTCAAACCCCAAGCATCCACCCCTTCCAGCCAGGCCCTACCTCCAACCAGCACCCAGTAACCACAGGAACATGAGGCTTTTGGGGGACACTCCAAATCCAAACCACAACATTCACTAACTGAAAAGAGAGACAACTCAGTAGTCATTTCTATCAACAGATTATGGGGTTTACATTTCAGAGAAAACTTTTTGTGTGAATATTAACATCATTAAAATCTATGGCAGAGATAGTAGCTACCCACCATGGCAGAAGGCATAGTGGGGTGCAAGTGTCCAGCCACAGACCACATTTCCCAGCTTTCTTTCTAAGTGGGCCAGCTAACTAGTTCTCGCAGAAGTAACGTATCCGACTAAGACAAGGAGGTTACAAAGCCACTTGTTACCTTCCGTCTACTGGGTGAATGGTGGTCTCTGTCCCACCTAACCTTGAAAACCACAGATGGAAGACAGTAGAACCAGGATAAAGAAAGACTCCAGTTCCTACATCACCACTTGAGTACAGGCACCTGCCAATTAGGAATGCATATTTTAGATAAAACCTGAATGACAAATAATGCTTTATTGTGTTTGTGCAATTTAACACGTTTGCCTTCCTTTTAAGCAGCTAGAATTACTCAGACTTGGAGTCCACCGAGCAGTCTAAACACGATGCATTTCTTTTGGGAGTTTTCTTCCCTAGGTGATGTGGTGATAGCTAATACCTATGGATCGCTTAGTGTGTGCTGCATACCATTCTAACTCTTCTGCAGCAAGTGACTCCCTCAACCCTTATAACAGTCCCATGAAGTAGGCACAACTCACTATCCTCACTTTGTAGATGAGAAAATTGAGGCTTAGTGAGACTGAAATGATACAGTAACAAAGTGGACTGAAACACCAGATAACCAAAAATAAGACATTTCACACACAGTTCCTATTTCTTATGACAAATGTACTATCTTCTACTTTGACGTACATTTTAATGCCTTATATTCTGCAGATAGATTATACATGACATTATGAGCTATTATTCTTTTTCTCTCCTCTGTTCTGTCAAGGTCAATAAAATAAGAACTTCCCCTATTAGGAGAATTGGGGTCAGGGATTTTTTTTTTTCTTTCTCTGGTCATAGGTACTCCTGCCCAGCAGAAGAGGCAGTGCGTTCCTCTCCTGGGCTGGGCTCAGGAATTTCCACTGGCTCCCTGGGCTTGCCTCTTACCCTCTCCAATGCTTCTTTGGGCAGGAGACTGACACTATCCAGTAAAATCTTCTGGGAAGAGAATGGGAAACACCTTTCAGGAAGAGAAAGAATGTTAACCACCAACTCAGGATAAGCAGAAACAAAGCAACAATACGGGCTCACATATGACTGGAGGGCTCAGGACCAAAAGGTAAGATTAATGGGCACTCTGAAATTCCACAGATGCCCTGTGTTATATATTGAGTTTTATCTCCTACACTAAAAATAATCTACCTCCCATCACTGACAGGCTACGAGTGAGTGCTCACCCACGGAGTGCCATGCCTCTCAGCCAGGAGGCATGAACATGTCAGCATCAGCCAATGTGGTCCTGCAGGCAAGGGAACCTTGGTGCTAACATAATTCTGACATTATTATGTTGCAGATGTCAGCAGATTCTGCCTCGCAATGTCCGCTGCATACAGGAGGAGGAAGAACACTAGGTGTCATCACCCCAGGCACGATGTTTCATCACTTTCTCCTGCTCTGAGGCACACTCTAAATTCTGTGGGACTCGGCTTGACTCTGTGTTTGTTTTTCACATTGTCCTACAGGCTTTTACCTCTTGTACATTCTCCCAGTAACAGTCACTCACCAATAGGAAATATAGCAGCAACATGACCACACATCATTTTAGCAATCTCTTCTTTTAAGATTGTGTCAACTCCACTGAATGCTCTTCTAAGTATGACTGGAACCTACTGTTGGCTCTTGCTTCTCCTTGGCCATTAGCTTGGTGGCACTCCTTCCATACCACCTTTCTGAAATGCAACAGAAGTCTATGATGGCTTCTTCAGTTGAGCTAAAGGAAGTTTGAGTGCTGGCCTCTGAATCCCTGCCCTTCTGCCCTCCTCTTTCAAGAATGTTTAGGAACAAAGACATGTCCTCCATTTTTGGTGGAAAGTGTGAATCTATGAAGAGATTGGTACTTCATTCCCAGCAAAACACCATGACTTTTTCTCTAGTTTTTCTTTATGTCTTTGGAAAAACAAAACAAAACAGGGAAAGTCTAAACAAGGACAACTGACATTTATCTTGTGTCCAATAGAGGACAAGTCGGGGCTCTTTGTTCCATCATCATTTTCTCCAGGAAAACTTCTCCTCTGACTTGTCTGACCAGATCCCCCTGTCTCTCTCCCTTCCTTTCTCCCTTCTTTCCTCCCTCTCTCTCTCTCCCTTCCTTTCTTGCTTCCTTCCTTCCTTCTATCTTTCTTTATAATTTTTGTTCTATAGTCCAAGCTGGTCCTGAACTATATAGCCCAGGCTACATCAAACTCATGGCACTACTCCTGCCTCAACCTCCCCTGTGCTGGAATTATAGATGTGAGTCACCATGCCCAGCTGGAGCAACACCTCTATCACAGACAATCCTGGACCAATGTTTTGATATAATCATAGCAGTGATTTTTTAAAATTGTCTTTCTGTGTAAGTAGACTGACTGTATGCTTCATGACAAGAGAACCATGTATTTTGTTTCTCTTCATGGTATTTATAAATCATGTTCAAATTAGTGGATAGCTTTAATTCCCATAAAATACTGTGTTATAGACAAACTAAACTCCATTTTTCACAGATGAAGAAGTACTGTGTGCTCAGTTAAGTGAACGTTCAGATCACAGACAGCGAAAGCCTGGAAACTCACTTATTCCTGCACTCAACCATTATTTACTGAGGGGCTAATATATAATTTGCTCTGAACCAAATAAGAATAAAATATTAAATAAACCACAATTTATCTCAGAGACTGCTGGTCTACTTGAGTTACACAGATATATAAACAAGCAAAAATATTTGTCCAGGATGAAAAGGAAGTAAAAAAAGAAGTTGGGCAGGTCTCCTCTGCAAAGCAGTGACTCCTTCAACAGAAGTGAGGGTTTACCAAACAGATGAGTAAAAAGGGTGTTAGTATGGAGGGACCTCTGGAAGAAAGAACACAAAAGGACATGAGACTGAGGCCCATGGCACAGAGAAGAAAGCAGCCAGTAAACGCAGGAACAGAGGTTATAAAGTGGAAGAGAGTAGGCATGGCCAGGTCAGGAGAACCTCATGTGGCACATAAGGACCAGAGACATGTGGTCTGATCAGATTTCCAAAAAGTCACCACAACTGGAGAGAGGTGGGTAGAATAAAGCAGGTAAATTCAAAAAATGGAAGATCAGAGTAGAGAACACAGCAGTCCAGGGCAGCAGCATTGAGCAGAGGTAGAGAAACAGAAGTTGCTAGAGGAAGAGAAACCCAGGGGGGTTGGTAATACTTGGGTGTCAAAGCTAAGAGTGAAGGAGGACTCAGCGACATCAAAGTTCCTAGCATGGCCGGTTTGCAAGATGGTAATTCAACATCCTCCTGTAAGAAGGTAAAAAAGAGGCTTGGAAAGACAGAAAATAAATTCTACTTTGGCCCCCCTGAGTTTAAACTGTCTGAGAAAAAGCATATGTGATAGTGCCCACTGAAAAATGAATGTGGAAAACAGGGAAATGTTGGCAGGAAGGGCTGTGGTTGGGAATGAGGTCATGGGAAGATGCTTTGGGGAGGGAAGATGAAGTCCCAAGGTACCAAACCTACATTTTGGTATAAACCAAGGGGATGGAGCCAGCAAATGAGAAAATAATTCCCAACATTTTTATTCTAAACAATAGAGAAAGGAAAACATTGCCTCACATGGAAGGAAAATCATACTCTCCTTTGAATAAATTATATTTGTTTTCCCAGGCATTTTCATTCTGTTCTGATATATTCTTACCAGGCTGCTCAGTGATTCTGAGAATTTGCTGACCTCTTTTAAAGAACCTGGCCCTACTCTGTTTAAATTGTCAATATATTGCTAAGTTCTTTAACGACAGCTCATAACTGACCTCGGTACACTCTTTCCTCCCCCTTCCTCTACCCTGTGCTTTCAGAGAAGAGCATGATAGCAAAGATATTAAATGATTTAGCAAGAATTGCATCAGTAGTCAATAGCAGGACAGGAATACAAACCAAGAACTGCTGTGTTTTCTTTCCTGCATGTAATTTCTACCAGGTCCTGAAGGAAACATTTATTAATAATGCTGAAATCATTGGTATTTTCTGAATATTCTGGTTGGGCCTTGATCCCTCATTCACCACACTGTGTCGGATACCGCACAAACACTGAGGTTGTGAGATGAACGGCACATTCTTGCCCACAGGCACCGGCCACATGGGAGGGGACTGGACACTGGGACGGGTGAGCGAGTTCTGTCAGATGCCACAAAATAGAGAGAGGACAGCGGTCCTGAATTCTATCCTGAGGTCTGCAGAGGGTGAGCAGGAGACAGCACTTGTGCTGAAAACTAGCATTCTTAGAGTGTAGACATGACAATAAAGGCACATAAACACAGTCATGAAAGACAGTATGCGGCCACTGTTGGCAGAACTTCACACCTTGGATTTACATCTGGCTGTCATGAAACATGGAGGGAGCTTGTGGGAGGAAAAGCACGTAGGGAAGCATTACCTAATGGTGTCAACCATTCAGACTTACCAAATCTGGCGGTTGTCAAACTTGAGGGGAAATGTGGAACAGAACCATTTTAAGTGAATGAAGAAGCTACAGACACTGAGGATCACTGTCTGCAATTAGATCTCTCACACATTTTGCCAACCTGTCATTTGTTTTTATTCTTATTTTTTTTATGTGTAAGGCCAACTCCATTTCTATTCGTCTCACCTCATTGCTTCTCACAAATAAAAGACTAAGAAAGCTGGATTGCCACAACATAAGCTCACTTGGGTGGCAATGAATCCAATTTTCTTACAGAGAGTTAGGTACATACGCGAAGGTGCTACAACAGGATTGGTTTCACACATATTTATTTTCCGCACGTGCATCTCAGTAACAGCAGTGGATATGCTGGGAGTGCAGGTATTCAAGCGGGAAGCGAGGAGCCTCTCCTAATCTGGCTCTACCTTCCTCTTCCCTCCTGTGCACGGCTGGATGTTGCCCCAAAGCATGACGTGGTGTGTGGAAAGCATGCTCATTAGCTTATCATAAAATATAGAAGCTGCACTCTAATAATGGGGGTACATTTGAACCACAAGGATCTTGTTGCTCAACCACCCTCCTCTACTTGTTCACTGAACAAAGATCAGAGCAGATGTTTTGACCCATTTTCTTTGATTTTCAAAATAAATTTATTATAGATTTGATGTCTTCATAGAAATAAAAATTTCTACATCACCACATGACAAGCATTTTGGTTTCTGCAACTTATCCCACAGCCACAGGAGCTGATGCCTCATTTACTTCGGGATATAATTTTGTCAGTGCTGTTTTGAAATGCCGCCTCACCTCCTGACACACCTCAGACCACTCATCATTTTAAATGTTATCAAATATCCCATTCTAGCTACTATTTCATTTTCTTTTAAGTAACTGTTATGGTTTATGATCTCGAGTGTCCCTCCAAAACTTCATGAACTTGGATGTAGTGAGATACTTACAGAATTGTGTGCTAGTGGGATGTGGGGACTGCCTGGAAGGAGTGGACCTCTGGGGGCTTTACCAGGAGGTAGAGTGTCAACTTGCTGAGATTGGGGGGTGCCCAGGACAGACCTTTTCAGGTGTATATTACTGAGTCATGGGCCAGGAAGTGAGGGGCGGGGGTCCCTATTCTGAATGTAAAGCCAACTCACTGGCAGCTTGAACTACATAAAGGAAGGAAGAAGAGACATTGTTACAGCTTCTGCCCAGACAAAGCTCTGGCCTTTTGCCTTACTCTCCAGACAACACTCCCACCTCGGCTGGCTCTCTGTCTGCCAAGCCATGAACAGCTTTCCTCTGACTAGACCTCCGCCATGTGTTTTCACCACTGCCAGTCACCCATGAATGGACTGTGAGACCTGAAACTGCGAGCGAAAATAGATCTTTCCTCCTTTAAGTTATGAATGTTGGGTATTCTGCCCCAGCAACAAGTAAGTAACTGAGACAGTAACTATAGATAACTTACGCGCCCTTCTGTTCGTATTACTATTGTTACAGGTTTTTTGACATTGAGGTATTTATAAATTATTTAAAGAATCAAAAGTAATTACATTAGTTGGTTCTCCTATTGCTGGACACAATACCTGCAACTGACAGCTTAACAGAGGAGAAATAAAATTTGGTTCACATTTAAAGGGGATTCAATCAATGGTCAGCCAGCTGCAGGCAGATATCATGGCCAAAAGGGCATGATGGAGCAAAGCTGCTTGGTGGTTACTGGTGTCGTGGGAGCAGAGCAGAGCAGCACCAGAGAGGAAGGGGGATATCGCCCCCAAAGTCACACCCCCAAGACACTCCTGGATCCACCCACAAAGGTGTGTCACCAGCCCCGAGAGGTTCCCAAACCCATCAAGTTGATACAGTCAAGCTTAACCATCACAGTAATTATAATAGTAAATATACTTGTCTTGTTCATAGAGTTCCTCTAGCCTATGACATGATTAAAACTATAGAAATGCTGCAGTTAATAGGTCAGATAAAACTTACTTAGAAACAAAACAACAACATTTGAAACACAGACTTGCAGTAAAGAAAAGTATAATTACCCAGCAATATTCTCCAACAAAATCTCTGTCAGAAAAGGAAAAAGCATATTTGCACTTTAATATTCTGGGATAGGCCCTTTATGATGAAAAGCAGTCAGGCATAAGAATTTGAATTTAGATTGAAAAAAGAAACCTAAATAATTTTCTATCAATCTAGTCTACACTTTTCCACTGAGTAACAAAGCTGAAAACATTTCAAAGCCTCCATAAAACTTCATCCCTGTGCATAGCTGCAGGAATGGAAAGAGTTTAAGTCAACATTCAACCCTCAGATTCTTGCCTAAATTAACTATTAAGAACCAATAAAGATCCAAAATGTAACCAAGAGGACAAAGTAGCATATTTCAGAAGACTGTCTAAGAGGCTATAATGTTTTGTTTTTCTGGCCTGAGCCCTGGTTTACAACTGCCCTCTTACTGTAGGGAAAGGAACTCCCTTCCCAACACCTTTTCAGGTGGCTGCTACAGAGCTACCCACTTGCAGCAGCAGTTCTGTCTACGTGAGTTTTTCTCTCCTTAGAGGTGAGTTCCTCTTTCTCTTGATCGTTTTCAGCTGTACACTCCAGAGGCAGCAGTTAGGGTGAGAGCACAGCTGCCACACAGCCTGAGGAGAGAGATCTTCGGGCCTCCTGGCCACCTGGACCCCTCACCCTGTGCTGGGAACTTGGCATGCTTCACGATAGACCCATTTACTCCCCACAAGCACCTCTGTCAGGGGAAAGCTCTGTCAACCTGATTTTACTGAGGAAGCAAGGCAAAAATGAGATGACACATGGCGGAGCTGTCTTTCATCTCCTGACCCTTGGGGTACATGATCTCCTTCTGTGCCGATGAGAAGGGGTTGAGAGGAAACCAAAAAAGAAGAAAGCTGCACTCATGGAACCACATCTGGTACAAGTGGTTGGAGTGGCGGGCTAGATTACGACGTTCCCCAACAGACCGGGTGCACCAAACAATAATATCATTTGAAATTTGGACGCGATGGAGGGTTGAAACGGTTGAGAATGTGGAAAAGGAGGACAGAAAAAAGAACAGGTGGTCAAAGTTGTGTGATGGTGTGGGGGTCTTACTACCACGCAAGGGCCAGGGGAGAGGAAAGGTGAGCTCGCGGCTGGGCCCCCTCGTCCCAAGAGTACCAGACCCAGCCGGGAGTCTGCTGAAGCAGGAACTCACTTTATTCAGGAAGTACAGAAGCTTATATAGGGTAGAGGGAGAACGTGGCAAGGAGGGGAGGGTAGGTGACTGGATATGGTGTCCACTTAAGCGGGCGTCAAGCCAATCAGCGGCGCCGGGCACTCGCAGCAATAGTATTGGGATCACGCACAGTCCACAAGGGCAGAAACGGATTGGCCCAATCGTCTTCCTTGGTACCCGAGGTGGCTGCCCCCGGGACTTCCGGCAGGCGCCATCTTAGATATCACCCCACATAATGGTGGGACATGCAGATGGTTCTTCCCTCAGAGACCCTCTGATTTTCTTTTTTCCTCCCATTCTTTGCTTAAATTTGCAATACATATTTATTAACATATTAATTACATGCACCTTGGGAAATTGCTGTATATACATATACTTTTTATCTTTTTTACCCCCTTCCCCTCCCGAACATTTTCCCCTTCCCTGGTCCTCTCAGGCCTTTCTCCCCTTCTCCAGTCGTCTCAGGCCCCCTTCTCACTTCTGCGAAGTCTACAATCCTACTTCCTATCTTCTCTCTTCAACTTCGCTCTTTTAGTCATTTATATTTTGGGCTTCTGATGTGAACAAGATCATGTCATACTTAATTAGCCCTTTGCATCTGGTTGACTTCACTAAGTATTATGGTCACAAGGTATACCAATTTTTTTCACAAATGCTTCAGATTTCTATTTCTTAATGGCAGCCTAATACTCCATTGTGCATGTACACCACATTTTTTCCCATTCATCTGTTGATAGACACATAGTTTGCTTCCAAGATTTAGCTATGGGTATGCCTGTGTCCCTGAAACATGCGGGCTTTAGCATTTTTGGAAAGATGCTCAGAAAAGGACAGCTGGGTCAAATGAGATTTCTATTTTCAGTCTCTAAGGAAACATCATACTGATTTTCCAGAGTGGCCATACTAGTTTACAGTCCCACTAAAAACGCAGAAGCATTCCATTTCTCCTCACATCCTTGTCAGCATTTGATGTTTCCTGACTTCTTGGTGACAGCCATCTTGTTAGTATAAGATGAATCCCAGTATTGTTTTGATTTACATTCCTCTGATGGCCAAAGATGTTGAACATTCTTTCATGTACTTATTATTTTTCTTTTGGGAAGTGTCTGTTCATTTCAGTTGCCCATTTTAACTGGGTCTTTGTTTTGGTAGGATTTTTTATTTTTTTGAGTTCTTTATGTGTTCTAGATATTAGTCCTCTATTTGAGGAGCAGCTTGCAAAGATTCTTCTCTATCATGTGGGCTGCCTTTTCACTCTGTTGGCTGTTTCCTTCACTGAACAAAAGCTGTTTAATTTGAGTTAGGTTCCATTTGTCGATTCTTGGTGTTATTTCTTGGGCTGTTGGAGCTTTGTTCATGAAGTCTTTTCTGTTTTTGTATCTTAGGTAAAATAGGTAAAACCTATAGTGCTCTACCTATTTTATATTCCATTAGCTTCAGTATTTCTGTTTTAATGTCTAGTTCTTTGAGCCATTTTGTTTGGATTTTAGTATGGAGTGAAAGATATAGGTCCACATTCATTCTTCTGCATGTAGTTAACCAGTTTTCTCAGCACCAGCTGTTAAAACTGTCCCTTCTCCAGTGAGGATGGTTTTGGCCACATTGTCAAAGATCAAATGGCTGAGGGTAAGGCTGAGGTTTGTCTCAATCCTCAATTCTGTTTCTCTGGTTCTTCTATTTTTCATGCCAGTCCTGTGTAGTTTTAATCACTGTAGATTTGTGACCTACAGTATGGATTGTATTACATGACATTCTCAACCCTCCTGGAGGGGAGAGAAAGCTCACAGATTCACACAGTAGGAAAGGCCACGTAGCACCCTGAGGCCTAGGGGCATGGTTGTTACCTGCAGGGGCCACTCATGGGGTACTTCCTCTATCACGTGCTGTACACCACTCCCCCTGTGGCAGCACGCACTCTAGCCTAGGGCATGTGCCCACCCGCATGTGGCACTCTGCCTGGGGATATTTGAGAACATGGAGATCAAGGGGTAGCATGTATATGCAAGTGAGGTACCAGTGAGCAGAGGCAGGCATGGAACAGAAGGCAAGCGTGGACAGGAAAGCAACCACAAGCTTGGGGGAGAGCACGTGAGAAGTTCTGAGCAGAAAAGCAGCTGCCTCCCACAGTCATCCTCCCAAAGGCAAGTCCCTGTCCTGGCAGGCAGTATGTGGCTTCTGAGTCATCGTCTATGCCGGGGGTGGCTTTGCTGTAAAGCGACTGCCTGTTGAATCACCCACAGGCCTGTAAGGGACCCCTTTACCCATCTTCCTGCCAGGATCCCCCACTTATGCTTCTGTAGGTAACTCCCTGTAAGTAACCCCAATAAACTCACTGGCTCAGCATACTGGACACTGGTGTAATCATCACCTTGCCTACTGGCTGTGCCCTATCTGGGGGTGAACACCCATAGGGGCTCACATCATTTCCTATGATAGGTGGTGATGCGTCCAGCTTGGCTCTCATTCAGGGTCACCCTTGCAATTCTGCAGACCTTCCAATTTTCAACTGAGATTGAACCCACAAATGCTCTCACAGGTTGAGATGTCTGGCCGAGAGCAGTAACAGAGTAGCCTCTGGATTCAGAGATCAGGTATGCAATGGACGCAGTGAGACCCAACTGTCCTCCTTACCTGCAGTAAAGGTAAGGAAATGAGGCCAGGGGCCCCAGAATAACAAGGGCATCGGGCTCGGACAGCATCAGAGCAGTTGAGGATACCCCTTCTTCAGTGATCACACATGAATAACAAACATGAAGGGACAGTGTCAGCCAGCAAGAACCAGCAAGCATGAACTCTTAAGAATTCGAAGTGTGGCCCAGAAGAACCAGGAAAAAAATGGAGTCGTATCATTTTCTAATAGGTAGGCAAAAAATATAAAGGTTTTTTTTTGTGATATGACTATGCACTTTTCTGATTTCTAGACAAAGGTGTGAACCTTAAACGCTCCTCAATGTCTTGTCATTTCATGCTCTCTGCCTGACTCTTTAAGTCCTTACACATTTTCTATTAGGTCATTTGTCTTTTCATATCACTTTTTGGAACTCATTATATATTATGACTATTAATCTTATCTTTATATTTTAAAAAATCTCCTGTGTCATGTTTTTTAACTTTATCATATCTTTTGTTGTACAGCAATTTTAGCTAATATATGATGAAATCTATGGATCTTTTGTCTGAGTCCTCTGGATTTTGTATATTATGGAATAAATACTACTCTCTATATTATAGAAGTATATTTTGGGAGTATGTGTAGTATTAACTTTTAGGAGCAATTTAGCAGTATTTCTCTCTCAGAATGATAACATTTTGTGAATCGCATTATTCTCTCTTCCTTTAAGAATCTGAGTAGAAGGATATGCTATACCATCACTAATTTGTATTTGCTGGGTAGTTAGTGACTCCTGGTAGCTGAGGAGTAAGCAATTTGGGCCACTTTCCTCTTGGAACCACCAGGATATCGGTGCAAACAAGCCAGAATGGAAAATGCAAAAGAAAAGCTGGTAACCTTCTCAGATTTCCTGATTATGCCAGAAAGCCTTATTTTTATTGATATATTTTGGTAACAGAAAGTCTTCCAAAATTCTTTGAAAACTTTGGATGGATTTATCACCTCTGATTTCTAGTCTAACCTGTTTTCATAGCCC
Source organism: Ctenodactylus gundi (assembly GCA_004027205.1). NCBI lineage: Eukaryota > Metazoa > Chordata > Mammalia > Rodentia > Ctenodactylidae > Ctenodactylus > Ctenodactylus gundi. The sequence continues at coordinate 104,456 of PVKB01001711.1, read as the reverse complement.
TTACAACACTGTACAGACTGCCCACAGTTTACTTAACTGAATGAACTTTTCGCTAACTTCTTCAAGTGGAGATGGGTTTGTGTCTTAGAAATATCCTGGTTTATGTTTGAAGTGACTTGAGTTTTCAGTAATCCTAATAAAGATCTTTCCCATTCACAGAATGTGTCAACCATTTATCTTAATCTCATCCATGAAATTCACTAATGCTTGAACTGTTTCATTTAAATTCTTCCTACAATACTGATTACATGGTTTTTCTTCTAAAAAAAGTCTTTTGGAAAAAAAAAGGCTTTTGCATTCTGTGAGTTAATTTTAGTGCCTAATCATATAAGCTCATTGCTAAAACACTTAAGAATTAGAACAAAAGTAAAACTCCTCAGATGTGAATGTCAAGATAAACTCTTGTCATCTGGTACTTTGTCTCTATCTAAATACATTTGTTTCTTTTCCATCTGTTTGGAAACCTATTTGAGCAAATTAACATTTCTCTCAGAATTAATCTGGCTTGCACAGCAAATGACAAATATTTTTATTTGAAGAGACTTAGAATACTTTGTTATTTCATCTTCATCCCACCCTGTAAGGCCATAACTGTATTCCACAAACACACACAAACACACACACACACACACACACACACACACACACACACCGACACACACACACACACACACACACACACACACACACACACACCTGAGACTGAAATAAGTAAAATAATTTGCATAGAGTCATACAGTTCCTCACTGATATAGCTGGAATCATATTCCCCCAAGAAGTTGGGTACACTAAGCACACCTAGCACCAACCCCACTTTCTCCAAAAACAACACTTCCACTTTCCTAATCACCCACAAAAGCCAACATGGCATTACTACATGACCCTGTGTCTGGCACTAGGGCCTTCAATATTCTCCTTCAGAAGGAATATGTCTCAGGGAGATTTTACAAGCTAAAAGCCCAGGTAGCCACAGAAACAACTTTGTCATCTATGGAGATAGTTCTTTCTTCTTTTGCCCCAAAATTTCCTTTGTATTTTCTCTTTTTTGGAAACAAAAACAAAGAGATGTTTCTCCCTCCTAATCAGAAAACAGAAAGGTACAAAAACACAGTTCTCTATCTTACTGCTTATTAGAAAGCTAATAAGAACACGAATGCCCATAGAACTCAATGTCCAAAGGGAGACTACAGGTGACACTGAGTAGAAAAAAGGGACAGTACCTGGCTAGATGTCACTAAACCTATCTCAGTCAATCCAGTTAAAATCCTGTCTTCCTTTTGAGAAAGGAAATCTAACGAATGAAGGGAGATATTGGAGTTGGCCTATGTTTGAATCCAAGTGACATTACCTGCAGTCATGCGACTGGAGGGTCAACTTTCAAGATCCTTTATTCACTTAAATAATAGAATGACTGGAATCACCTCAAGAATGACAGTCAACAAATGGAAGTCACTAGTGGAAGAAGAACAGACTCAAGATTCTATCTTTCCTCTCTGTAAGAAATAAAAGACACTGAGCTACAGTGCCCGGCCCACCGGCACCTAAGAAAAAGCATTCATTACTGTTGTCACTATTAAAAGAGAAGATTGCAACTGGTCTTGGTGAGGTCTTGTTCAGACTGGGACTTTAGGCAGGAAGAACTATGAGAAAAGTTAATCCCAGAGGATAAAGAAGGCAGACAGGGTAGAGGGGAAGAGTCAAAAAGGTAGTAATTTGTAATGCATGGACAATTCACTCCAATGAAGATGTACGCTCAGACCCCACAGCTGGCAGCACTTCTGAGCGATGATTTCACCTTTACTGTTTGAGCAACACAGCCATTGTGAGAGAAAAAAATAACAATTACCTAGAACCAGGTTCGGCTCTAAGAGTCACCATGTCAGAACTCAATAACTGAACTGCAACAAAATGACTAGTACTAAAAGTACACCTTAGAGGTATAAAAATATTCCAGCTGAATGAGCACAAAATTGAGCAACCAGAAATTACGGGGGGAAAGCAATCAAGGGGCAAATCAGTACTTAAGGAGGTCCTACTGTACATGTTATTTTGAAGAAAAAATGAGCAGTACGTTCAGGTGGCTCTCAGCTGATAAAGACACTGCATCTCCCAAGGCCACCTGAATCGGTGTTGGGGAATTTTAAACACGTACTCCCATCAAGAGAAAGAAGTTAGAAATGATGACTTGCAGTGGCCCAAAATACCCTGTGTGACTCACTGTGGAGCTGAGATTTCATCCTATGACAATCTTACAGAGCTAGGGACCCAGCTGATAGAACTCTCCTGCTGGAGTTAGGTACAGCAGCATTCAAACCCTTGATTTGCCTCTGAGCAGGAGCAGGATCCTGAGTATGCAGCCGCATCTCTGTAATTCTCAGCCTACTTGGATGTCAAATAGCCATGAGCATTGCACCAGTTTCATCAGTCTCAGGCGAGGGGCAGCCGAGACAGCGGACATGAAGTGATCAGCACAAGGTCTCCTGATCACACTGGGCAAGGGCACTGACTGTGGCCATTGGTAACAGGAGTTCAGGCCGCACTGCTGTCTTTCTTCTTTGTAGCCTTTACCTGCCAGCATGAGGTCAGAACTAAAGGAAAAGCCAAGTACATGGTGGAGGTTTTCTCCCCTACCTGGAGGAAAATAAGTAGGGACCTTGTCACAAAAGCTGCTGGAACTACAGGTCAGGCCGGTGAGGAGGAGGCTAATGACAGGGCTGGCAGGGCTGAGGTCTCATGCGGACTAGGCGATAATGCACCGATTTAAAAGCATAAGATAAAAAAGAGATAAACTTCCCGTCCTTCCAACCACCTATTTTTTCAAGTCTATCAGTAGACTTTTATACACACATCAGCTTAAAGTGGCCTCCACATCTTGCCCTGTCTCTTATTAATCCTGTGTCTAACCCACTTGCTCTTATCTTCCACAAACACATTATACTATACGAGATCTTTCTCGCCCTTTGTTCCAACTGAGTAAGAGCATTTCCCACACGTGCAAATGGACCTTCGCTGCATTTTATCTAGTGATTGACAAGCACTGCATTGTGTAAATTACTTTAAGATTTTAGCCTCATTCTAATTAGGAGGCATTTAACTTTTTCTCAAAATCTTCTAATAATTTTCCTATGAATGTCCTTGTTTATATAATTTGACATAATTTTGCAAATTTCTCAAAAGGTCAAATTTCCAGGAATTCAGCTGCAAAATAGTATGGGGTTTTTGCTTGTTGGCTTTGTCTGGCTCTATTTTGTTTCATGGGGGATTTTGAATGGTTTTGTGGGTTTTCATTGTTGTTCTTTTTTTCCATTTTCTCTTTTGAGAAATACTGCCAGATTTCCCCTTAGAAAATGAACACACCAATGCACACATACCAATAGCATAACATTCCCTTTTCCCATTTACTCTGGCAAACAGGGAATTAGAAAATATTGACAATGTTGTCATCGAATTCACACTGAATACACTGAAAAAGTAACATCTCGTTTTACTTGCCATTTCTTCTATGAAGAATGAGATAAGCAAATATTTGTTTTTTCCCATGTGCTTATTATTTGCGTTTATATTTTCTATGAAATTCCTGGTCATATTCTATTCTTTCTCTGTTTCTCCTTTTGGCTCTTGTTGTGGTTAGGATCTGGAGTGTCCCCCAAAAGTCTCATGTATTTTAATGTTATGGATTGTCTATGGAACCATGTGATGTTGGTGGATTGGGGTCTAGTCTGGAGGGGTGGATTACAGTTAAATTAGGATTAAAGGCATGTGAGTTAAGACTAAAGGCGTGTGAGTTAAGACTAAAGGAATGTAAATTAGGATTAACAGTGTGTAGTGGCCACACCTTCCACACCTGGATGCAGAAGGGACTAATTAGTGGGTGGAGACCTGAAAGGATACATAAACTACATCCTGCCTTCCTCGAAGGAATGATGACGAAGACTAAGACTAGGATTGAGACTTGGACTAATGTCATCTAGTCTCAACTTGGCTTCCTGTTTGTGATGTCGTGAGAAGCTGCCTCCACCTCTGCCTCTGCCATGTACTTCGATTGCTGCCGGCTGCCCCTGAATGGACTGTGGCCATCTGAAACTGTGAGCTAAAATAAACTTTTCCTTTCCTAAATCTGTGGATGTCAGGTATTGAGTCACAGCAATGAAAAAGTAACTAAGACAGCTCTGGAGCTTCGTATGTGCCAGGCACATGTTCTCCTACCAATTTATAACCCCCATCTGTATTTTTTAAAAAAAAGTTTTCTTTCCTTATGTCAGTTCAGTGAGTTAGCCATTGTTTGTCTTCGTTAATGTTAACATGAAGAGCTTTATGTCTTAATTTTATCTTTGACACAGAATGATTATATGTATTTGGTGTAAGGAGATGTTTCAATGTATACATTGTTAGGATCAAATCAGTAACACCATTATTCACCTGAGAAACAAGGACTTAGCATTAACACAAATATCTTTACTAATTAATAAAGGGTCTACCTCTTAAACACAAATATGTAGGATTTTACTTTTTTGGACAAAATTAAAAGATTTTTGTTTTTACAGAACCTGATTATCTCATGTTATTTATCCTATTCCATGCCAGGCACGGCGAGAGGACTCAGGCTATGTAAACTATGGCTTTTGTTTGTTTTTACTCTCATCTGTTCTAGGATCAAAGGCTGTGCTACGCTTAAAATGCTATAAGCCTTAGTAGAATACTGAAGCATCAAGATCTATCCCAAGGTAAAAATCAAAGCAAATGCAATAACCACAACAAAAATACCTAAATCATATTTGTAGACATCTAGTAAAAAGAGTAATTACTGTAGCATGTGGAAGGAAGGGGTAAGGATGTCTTTAATCAACTATGTTTCCATTGCTGTGCCAAAGATCTTTTATCAGAGAATTTACAAAAATTCAATTACTATCTCAGGAGTTCATGCACCACACATACAATAATGAGAACAAAAATCTACCCACACACACATTCTCTTAGACTCACTTAGGGGTTTTAATACTACTTTCCATTTGTTGCTGTGCTCCAATTTTTTTTTTTAAATCCTTCACAGAGGCCGTTCTCAGCCCAATCTCCCTGCCCATGCACAGACAATACTGATTAGAACTTCAAGCCTTTTATTAGGAGCCCCATGCAACCCCATGCATACAGCAGCTGCCACACAAGCCCCCATGCCCTCTCCTTAGTTCTATTTGCCTTTAGTAATGGACATTGTCCCAGTTTCTCCTTCCGAGCAGCGCCAGGAACTGTGGCTGAGGCAGATCCCTCCTTAGTGCTGGGGATGCTGACTGGCTTGAGACCATCAGGATGGTCCTTTCTCCTTTACCATAATAACTGATAACCCAAAGATAAGTTCCTAAGTATTACCTTGGCCTTAGTGATTAACTCACACTTAAGGTTAATTCATACTTAGTTAACGTAACCTAAAATCATCCCAATCAAAATGAAACTCTTTGTTCAATAGTAAAGGAACAAGCTTTCTGGTCATCTGGCTATTAAGAAAAATGGTCACAGCAAAAGACATTCCATTTTCTTTCTAGGGCATGAATTAGAAGGAGGACACACCACTTTCAGTCATATTCTGTGGACTACAGGGTGGTCATCTGGCCACATTTACCAGTACAAGAGGCTGAGCTCTGTTGTCCATTTTGGCAGTTAAAATGACTTCCACTATGACAGAAGACAAGAATGGATCATGAAGGAGAGGCACTGGCTTCTAGACACACAGTTTGATAAGGGGCAGCAGTCTATGTCCTGTGGCCCACCAAATCATTTCCATGTGTTCTCTGAGACCCATTTAACATCCGCCCCAGTTGAGCAGAATCTCCACTCCATCTGCTGAGTTCTGTACAAAAATAACCCCATATTGTGTGTATGTTTGTGTACATATCAGCTAAAGTTCAAACTCTGGTTAATTTCAATATCTTGTGACTAATTTTATTCTTTGATGGGACAAGCTGGAATAGTCCCAAGTTACTATCACTTGAGGACATTAAAGATTTTAAAAAGCAGCACCACTCGCACAGGCAGTCAACCTCTATGGCCAGTTAATGAGAGGGCACTGTGCTCTTTGAGCCATTTCAAAATAACTATTCAGTAGTTTAATTTTAAGTATTTGTACAGTTGGTAACACTAGCCAGAATTCTAACCTTTTTATAATGAATAAAAAATCCATCTATATTTTCTGGTGGTATTTTTTGTTTGCTTGTTTCAGACAGGGTCTTACTCTGTAGTCCAGGCTGGTTCTGAACTCACTATGTAGCATAGACTGTCCTTGGACTCAGGACAATCTTCCTGCCTCAGCCTCCACAGTGCTGGGATTATAGGCATGCACCACCATACCCAGCTTTATGTGGTGCTGCAGGAACTGAACTAGGGTACTTAGCGCTTGCACTTGCGTAGTGCTTGCTAGCAAGTGCTTTAACCACTGAGCCATTCCTCCAGCCCCTATCTGGTGGTATTGCCTATATAGTTTATTTTGAATACATTCCTACTGCCTAGGATGTTGTATTTATAGGCTTTTGAGTCAACTGTCTCACTAAGGTATTCACAAAAAAGCAGAGGGTTGAAATCTAACATTGATGGCTAGTATTTAGACAGCACATAAGTACCTGAATTGTGGTTTGGATCTGGAACCCCAAAAGCCTCATGTATTTGGATGTTATGGATTATCTATGGAACCATGTGCTATTAGGACATGGTGGCCTGGCCTGGAGGGGTGGATTATGGGCATGTGGTGGATTATGAGTATGTGGTGGAAGATAGGTGTGTTGTAGATTTAGATTCCAATACCTCTGTGGTATTACATTCCTACTTTGAGCTTAGTCCTAGTCATCTACTCTCTCTTCAAAATTCAGCTCAAATTTCACTTCCATTGTGAAGAAAGTTTTCCTCAATCTTTGTAAACAGTATCCAGTACGTTTTCTAATTCCAAAGGCATTGTTTTCTGCTTGCGTTCATCACATTATTTCACTAACCTCTCTTACCCATAACTCCTGAGGGGCGATGACTTTACCTCATTCATTTTCATATTCACAGTGCTTAGAATGGTGTCTTGCACAATGAAAAGATCAGGTGTGCTAAGCCTGTGTATGAACTCAGCATAAATTATTGTAGCCTTTTGAGCAGCTTCTTCAAATGATGGAGTCACTTGAATTCTCTGAACCTCCTTCTTACTGTTGCTTAATACAAGTTTTTGGTTTCCAGAAAGGATTTGTTTGAAAAAAAATGTAGTATTTATTGTCTATGAAGCAGTTTGAACTTCTTAGTCTATGTAATGGCTAAATACAAAACAAGTCTTTAGCACCGCCGCTTTCCATCATTTCTAAGCAACTTCCATAACAGAGTATGAGGTAGGGATACAATGTAGAATTCAGTGCTTTTGTCTAGCAAATATCTTGGGTTCCCTAATTCCTAACTGTATTGGTACTGCAACCTTCTATACCATTTAAAAATCATCATTCGAAAGATCTACAGCGGGAAACCAATAGCCACTGCTTTCTTCTTAAGTGTAGGAAACTTCAATGACCCTCCAATTTTAACCCTGAAATAATCTTGGATAATCTGCAAAATCATCAATTATCTCATGCTCATGAGAAAGTCAAGGTTATAAGGCAACCAAATAAATTAAATTTCAAAGCAAAAATCACCCAAGGAATGTGGAACACACCAATTCTCCTATCACCTTTGACAGAACACAGGAGGAAGGAACAGCTATCATTAAAGAATAAATCAGGGTTGGAGGAATGGCTCAGCAGTTAAAACGACTGCTTAGCAAGCGCTAAGTCAAGTGCTAAATACCCACATTTGATTTCTAGCACCACATAAGTTGGGTGTGGTAGTGCATCCCTGTAATTAAAAGAATAAATCAGCTAAGGTTTTTAACAAATTTGAATAGGATAGAAAGTTTACTTTCTTCCCCCAAGGACCCACAGTGGAGGCTCACAAGAAATCTAGGAAAGGGCAAAACACCACAAATGCTATTTGGTGGATCGGGCATCACCTGTCAGTGGAAGACAGAAACAGCTCAGCTCACTTTGATGGACTTTTCCCTCCTAGAAAGAAACTGCTGTGAACCACTGGGGGAGAGCAAAAGAAACCTTCGCACTGTCAGGATTCTCTCAAAAAACTACCACAATAATAAAAGTCTTCTACTCCCAGGGGAAGGGTGGGAAAACTTTTTGGGACCAAGATCCTACACCAATACAAAATTCAGGCAGGGATGAGGGCAGCCAGGGCTCTTGGAACTAGAAAGCAGTTGGACAGCCAGATGGGTAGGGGAGGAGACACACTGAGAAAGCTCTAGGCTTAGAGAACTGGCCTAAACCTAACTTTGGACCAAGAGAATACCTATCTCTACAAGTCTGCATCAAGTCATAAGCAATCCATTGTGAAAATAATTTTGAGCCTGTGCCTCAATGGTAGCACTGACAAAAACGACAAAACCTAAACTTAATTCAATCAATCCCTAAATAGGCCGACGCAAGCCTCCACCCTAACAGCTGTATAGAAGAGGATGCTCATTTCTGAGTGCAGATTCTTTAATTTTTCTTCTATACATATAATGCCTGGAATTTATTTAAAACTTACAGAAAACAAAAGCACAATTTAAAAAGATTTTTTAAATGTCAAGAGAAAGGTCAATCAGAACACTCGAAGTTGACACAAATGTCAGAAATACTATACACGAAATAAAATAATTACTGTTGTTGTAATGAAAAACCTAGTAAAATGTAAAAAAGGAACAAAAATACAAATGGCAAAAGTAGAGAGATTTTAAAATATTTAAACGTAAATGTTAGAAATAAATTAGAAGATGTTTCAAAACCAAGTTTATCAGCTTACTAGACAACTTAGAAAAGGATTGGTAAACTACAAGGAAATTATCCAAGCTGAAATATACACTAGAAAAATGGGAGAAAAATACCAAAATAAGGCATCCAAGACCTATGAGATAACATTTAAAGATTACTATACCTGCAGACAAAATCTCAGTGGAAAAGAAAATGAGCACAAAAGCAAAATGAGAAGAGGTAATACCTGAGAGTTTTCTAAAGTTAATGAAGACAACAAATCACAGACACAAAAACAAAAAAGACTTCAAGCACATAAGTAATTTTTTAAAAACCCATCTAGATGCACCATAGCCAAACTGCTGAAAACTAAAGCTAGGAAAAAAATCTTGAAAATGGGAAAGAGAAAAAGAATCACCCAAGTATAAGCAAAGATGAGATCCGCAGCATCTTTCTTGTCAGAGCTCTGCAAGGCAGAAGACAAGGAAGAAGCATCTTGTCAGCACTGAACAGAGAAAAAACATCTACCAACTCAAAATTCTACATTTGGCAAACTTATCTTTCAGAAATGAGGGTACGATAAAGTCTTTCAGACAATCTGTAGCTAAGAGAATTCACTACTAGCAGAGAAGGGACTCAAGAGAAGTTATAGAAGTTTTGCAAGAAGAAGGCACATTATAGACATACACAGAAAGGCCCGCGAGAAGGAGAAAAATGAAGCCAGACATAAAATGTAAGAATCATGGTAAAGGATAATGAACTGGCAATGCCGGCAGACTCACCAGAGGCACCAATGGCAGGAAAGAGCAAAGGGTGTGTACTCCTAACAGTGTACGACACTAGACCTAAAGAGATACAATATTCCTACAGACTATTATAAATGAAAGTCTTCTGTGTTGATTTGACAAGAAATCCCAAAATGCTCGATTTTTCCCATATTGATCCACAGGAAAATGGTAATGCATGGTTAACAAGTGAAAAACAAGTACCCCCAAACTCAATAGACTAGCGGTCCAACAGCATTTCCCCAGCTTCCCAGCTCCACAAATGTGCTCTTCCTCCCAGGACAGCAATGCCACATGCAGCTGAGGATGGAAGCATCTCACAACTCCCTATATTTCAAGGGCTATGATTTGGGGACTGGTTTCTGGATGCACCACGGACAAATCAAGTTTTTGAAGCAAATGCTAAAAGTACTAATGTTGGATTATTACATCTACACAAAATTAGTTAACTAGTCTACCTGGTTCCATTTACACACTAGGAAAAATAGTCACGAAAAATGTGTGGAACTGTGACTTCTTCAGAGGAAGGCCAAACACTGTTATTGAAAGCACAGTCCGTGGCTAGGAGCAAAGGCACAGCACCTCAGAGCTGTGTGAGGTGAGAATTTTAGGTCAAGCCACGATTCCTGGACCGTCATCTCTACTGGACTACAGACATAGTACGAGGCTATGACAGATAAGAAAGTGACCTCCTGTGCATCTCAAGACACGGTGGATGTGATTTTAATCTGTCATGTATCTGAATCTAAGTCGTAAGAGTCTCTGAGTGTTCTTTTGCTTCAGTAATTGTTAGAAAACAGCCTTTAAGACAACTTTTGGTTAATAACCCAAAATATTAATGTTTATATGTCATTTAACAAAAAGCAGCATTTGGAATTTAGTAATGTTTATAGATTTAGCATGTAAGGTTTTTTTTTCTCAGTTACCATTTCCAACATCTAAGAGTTGAATTTTTGGGCTGTCCAAAAATTTTACCACTGGGAGCTTCACAGATTTTGCCTTCTCAATAGCTAAAAATACCATAAAACACCAAAATACCAAATACCAAAATCTCCCGTACCAAAATGGCCACTTTTGTATTAACAAGTATTTTGTTCACTTGTTTTAACCAGAATGATGTCACAGAATGATGTCGAGAGCCAGGCCAGGTACCATCCTTTTGCCTGTCTAAAACTAACAATAAAATACAAATAGCTCTGTGTAAAAGATCACTTTTACAAAGGGTAGAACTAGAGTAGGGTATTTACAGGTGACATTTCATTTTCTCAGCTTTCACTACTTAAAAAGAGAGCCTACACAACAACCCATCATTCCCTTGGTGAAACGGATAAAGAAAACATGTCACTTGCTCTTGGATAAATACACAGTCCAGGCAGAAAATAGCTATCTACATGGAATCACGAGGACAGGATGTGTCCTGCTCTCATTTAGCTAGGCACAGCTGGAGAGAGAACACCTGTAACCAGAGTCCCTGGAGTTCTGTCTGTGGCTCTTGCTGGCTCTATTGTTGATACGATAGGACTCGGTTCTGTACCAGACACTGAGCTGTGTGTGACTTGCCGGGACTCTTCGGGATCTGGCAACTGACAACTGGGTTTGTGAATGCCTTTACAAACTAACGATGCAATCCAGATGTGAAAACTTTTTAGACCTTTTAGTAGATTTTCCTGCTTCAGGAAGGAAGCTCATATCTCAGGGACTGAGTGGCCTACTTCTCTCAAAGGACAGGTCTCTACAGTCAAAGCAAAGAATTAGGGCAACTATCCAGATCATTCAGGGCACCCAAATCTACTTTTGACTGAATTATTCCAGGTAAAAAGCAACCTTCTTTGCAGGATATGGTCTCTCCCATACACTCAGGGGAGTCAAGAATTCCCAGCATTTTTCTTCCTGGGAAAGTAGCAACATTTATTGCCCCAGACAAGCTAAGAGTTAAAAGTCCTAACGTGACCCACTTGTTTCTTTCTTCTGACACTTTCTGCCTAGATACTGTGCACTTTTATTTCCATTCTCAGCAGTCTTTTCTTTTGCAAGCTGTACTAACTGTAACCTGAGGGAGAAACAGTAGTAAGGAACTCACAAGGCAGTAAACAGGCAGGTGATTTCCACTCTTCACTTGGAGATCCGCAAACTGGGGGCCCTGGAAGCCAATGCTTTGTTGCCACTATTTGTTTCAAATTTAGGATTCTGTTTAATTACGTATGTATTTACATACTTCCTTGCTTTTATTTAAATTTTTTATTTTTAGGATAGTTTTGAGCCTAGAGAAAAACTGTGCATATAGTATAAATGTACCCACCTAATTTCCTCTAAAATGAACATCTTACATCAAGTGATACATTTATTATAATTAATACGTCAAATTTGATTGATCATTATGAATTAATGCCCATCCTTTCTCCAGATTTTCTTTGCTTTTCCCAAATGTCCTTTTCCAGGATCTCACCTAGGATGCACCAGCGAGTTTGCTGCATCTCCTCTGGCTATTTTTGGCTGTGACAGTTTCTCAGACTTCCTTTATTCTTTACTTGACACTTCTGAAGCCAGATATATGTTGTGAAATGTCCCGCAATTAAGGTTTGCTTTATGTTTTTCTCACGATCAGCCTGGGATTACAGATTTAGGAATAGGAACTACTGAGTACAATGCTGCTCTTGTCACAGCAGTGAGGAGTCCCCACAATGACACGACTTACCACTGGTGATATTAACCTCATCACTGCAGGTGGTGTCTGCCAGGTTTCTTCACCATAAAGTCCCTGAGAGAGACCTAAGCGCCACACTGTTTGCAAATCTGGGTTCACACTTACCCCATCTATATAAAATATACATCCTAAATACTATTCTTTTAATTTAATTTAAAAAGAATTATAGAACAGTCACCTATTTAGTGACTCTGAGATGGAAGAATTTCCTGAGGGTATGAAAGATTATTCACATCCTGGGGCTCACAAAATATGTTGATAAGCGCTCAGTTATGAATGGAGACCATTCTTTTATTGTAAAAAGAAATGAAGAACTAGCAAGCTAGCCTCGGACCAAACTGGGTGACAGGCGAATGTGCTCCCAGAAATTGAGCAGGTTTTTTGGGTGCTGAGAGATGCTTTCATGGCCCAGATGACGAGGAAAGGTGACTTTACCAAGTAACTAGTATGCTGCCACAAACTAGTTAGTTAGTTAAATCTTAATGTTGAAGGACATGGTAGCATTTAGGTAAAAGTAAGGATTTTGCAGATTGTGACTTTCTCAGTGGCTGCACCTGTCCCCAGCAGGTCACAGATCATAGGCAGTGATTTCACAAAGGGAACCAACAGAAATTATTTGCATGGGGTGGTCTTCAAACACTCATGCACAACTCTTTTTTTGAGGATTTTGTACTTCTTTCTGCTATCTTGCTGCTATCTTGTTGCAATATTGCTGCAACCTAAAATGTTCCCTTAGAACTCTGCTCAAAGGTCCCTTCCCAGGGAGGCTTCGCCATGTCCTCCCATGGGAAAGGGCAGACTAAGGCTCAGTCTCCTTCTCATTTGGGTTACTTTTTCTGCAGATACTTACTGGCCTGTGGCAGAGTTTGTTTATTGTATTCCCACTTGACTGGCACATAAACTCCAGAATGGCAAGCGCTTTTGCTCTTCACTGCCCTACCTGTGAACCCCAAAGTGGTTTCTGGCACAAGATTCAAGCACACAGGCTAACTCAAGGTGAGAAGAGAGGGCAGGCACCAGCCTGAGGCTCCTGAGAAACTCGCTGTGTCGGGTTAGGTTTCTGCCATTGAACACCTCAATGGAGCTGAATTTCTGACACAACAAGTCACCTGCTTCCCCATCAGGCCTGAATGTATACCAAAGAACCAACAGTTAAGGGGATGTAACCGCTAGAGACTAAAACCACCGAGGCTCGCACTGATCGCAGACATCAATCAATCTTTCCCTGTGAGGCTTATGTGATGTTATAAATCTGGACTCTGGACTGTTCCACTGAAGTTAAACCTAAAAATACTGTCAAAGTTTCTTTCAAAAAAATCTTTTTTTCCCCCCAGTGACTAAAACTATCATGGGATAGTATTCAAAGAAGTGAACTGTGGCTGAAGAGCAGAAAACTGAGTTTAGAGAGTCAATTTGCATTCCACCTACAGTGGCTAAAAGAAAGGCCAACTCTGGGTCATTTTTAGACCCAGCCCCAAAAGTCAGCCTAGTACTGCTAGGAGACTTAAAGATCAAAATGAAGCCAGCACTTGTCTGCAGGATTGGAAAATCAACCAGAGATGCAAAAGAGAAATCTATAATGATGGGGCAATCTAGAAAGAAGCCATAATACTTCAGAAAACCTGTAATCATCTGCCACACTCAGAGGAAGTCAAGAGTTTTTTCCATCCATGCCACTCAAGTGAAACCCCTCAGGACTCTCCTCTCCCCACTTCCACTCTGGTGTCCACTAGGACATGCAGAGTAGACAGAAAAGACCAACTGGCTCTCTTTTCACTGCAGTCTCTTATATGCTCTACTCCTGAGTTGTGACAGAGAAAAGCTTTAGTTTTAAGTAAAACTAGAATAGAGCTTACAAGGGACATACTTTAATTGTGGAATACGACTGTGTTTTTACTACTGTGAGGTAGAGGATGTTTTGTTTTTCAAGAGTGACCTAACAAGTACTGGAACCCACTCCACCATTCCCCCCAAGGGATGAAAGCCCCAGTTCCACAAAGCAGAGCTGAAAGGGCTGGAACGTAAGAATAGAGCTGCTTGTATTTGATCCTTGTGAGTCGTACTCCTTCCATATACTATACAGTACAATATTAATTGGTTTTTCCTTGTAATAAATGAACTTGTGTTTTCATCTTTAGAAATACATTATAATTTCCCAAAATTTCACACCAGGTATTCAGTTTTGCCAAATATTCCTTTAAGCTGGTATCATTGTGCCAAACCGTAAGTCTGTAATTACAAAAATTAATGGCTTAATGGGATAGAAGGATAAACAGAAATCTGATTAATGAATCTATTAATTGTTCTACCTCGTTGGAAAAATCAGGACTTAGCATTAAGCACTAACATATTCACTGGTCAGGAAATAACAGAGTCCCATACGCTGTCCACAGATCTGTTGAAGTTTTTCCCACTGAAATTTTCCAAACTTGGGCTCTGCCCTCTCAGAGCAACAGACAGAAGCCTGAGGACTCACCAAGTGCACAGGATTCAGCAGAGCCCCCAGAAACTCTAACAAGGTAGATGGAGTCTTTCAGGCTGATTTTCAAGTATTTTTAGTATTAAAAAAACAGATCTAACTATTTTGCAAGGAAAACCAAAATCAACATTTTTAACCTTCCTCTGTTAAGTTTCGGCAGCTTTCAATTACTTTTCAACAAATATTTACTTGGTACCCAGTACATTTGCCACCCTGTGCTGCCACAATGAGAAAGAGCGAGGAGATTAATCTTGTTAGACAGTTCTCAAAGTGTCATTTACATTTTCTTGTGATATAAAGGCACTCACAATTCAGTTGCAGCAATGTTTGTACAGCAAACGGCCTTCAAAAGTAGTGGCTCTCTTCTCAGCAGAAAGCAGGCTGGCTGCCCAAACAGGACACGGCAATGCTTCTCACTGAGGCAGACTAGTAAAGTCAGCTAGCAGCCTCTTAGAAGACTTCCCTAATCTCCGGGTTCCTCGACTGTGACACAAGCCCATGGTGTGCTCAGCAGCCACTTTATTGCTCTGTGTGGCCCCCATAATTGGGGCCAACAAGAACTGTGACAAACATGAAGGTCATGCTGTTTTCTGCACTGGGATTAATAATGTTCTCTGCCTCTGGCCGGCCATCTTATGTCTTCCACCAGCCTCCATGAAAAAGTGGTAGGCTAACTTGTTGGCTTGCAAGCAGGATAAAATCTCGGGTCCTTCCCAGTGCTTGGCAACTCCCTGTATGAGAAGCCCATGGCTCCTCAGGGGAGCAAAAGCAAATATGAACTGTAAAAGGATGAGGTACCTAGAGTAATAACAACAGTTAAGATATATGGGCACACTGAAATCAGGAGGGAGGGCACTCCAGGAAAGTTCCCAGAAGGAGATGCGATCTTCAAAGGTGTTGGCCAGCTAAAGAAGTGGTTCTAATGGTGCCACAGCTATGCAGCAAACAACAGTGTGTGCGGATGACTGAACAAGTAACTGATGCTGGAGAAGACAGTGTGAAGCCATATGGGCTCTAAATGTGAGTACAGGAATAGAAGGGGGAGGCCAAGTCAGAGAGAACCTTACCTCACTGCAGGAGACTGGTGTCAGCTGAAGCCAAGCAACTTCAAGAAAGAATACAGGCAACCCATCCACTGTAGTGCTAAAAGAAATACACTGGAAATTCTATATAGGTACGAGTTTTGTTAAAAAGTAATTTAACTCCTCTTCTATTTAGTATGTAGATTGGCAGGGACTCCCTCATTTGATCTGGATTTTCAATGCTCATGCGCCACACAGTGAATGGTGGATTCCCAAGGGCGTGGTACGGCAATCCTCAATCACTGCTAAGATTTCAGCATGTGGTGCTACCATAGTCCATGCCTATTTCATTAAGACATCTTCAGATTGTATCACCTAGGCTAATTAATCTAACCCTCACAAAATGAGCAAGTATCTTAAAAAGATTGCAGCAAAGAACCAGATTGACAATAGCAATAAGAACGCAAACAGAAGGAAATGGGGTGTGGGGGGTGGCAATGAGCTGACACTGCTAGTCTCATCTCCAAAGCCACCCACAAGCCAAAATTCAAATCAGATCTGACCTCAGGAGTTAGTTTTAGTGTTACCATTTTAATTTAAAATTTAGACCTATCCTTGACAGAAGAACTACCTTGAAAGTATCTATGTGCTGATCGTTGAAATATTAGCTAGTGTTGGTGTCATCCCAACTGGCAAAGCATTTAAGAATGAATATTCTTTCTAGCACTTGGAAGGCTGTGACAGGAGGACAGCAAATTGAGTCCCACCTAGGCAACTTAGTAAGATCCTTCCTCAAAATAAAATATAAAAAAAAAAAATGGAAAAGAACTGGGGCCACAGATCAAGCAGTTAGCATTAGCGGGTGTGGAGGGCAATGGAGGAGTCCCAAACAGCACGCATGGCTAGTCATACCCAAGCAACAAAGATCTCAATGTATAATACATTTATAAGCATTTATTAGAGTTTTATCAAAGACATAAGGCCTCTCTTTCTAGAATAAGGCACAGAGCATTCCTGGTTGCCATAGTCCAGTGATAAATAGGAAAAAAAGATATTCCTTAAAGACCCTTTTGGGCTGGGGTCTGGTTTAAATCAAAGATTACTTTTTGTAAATTTCTTTCCTAAGTTTCTTACATAATTAAGGCCCTTGAGGGAATACTAATCATCTAAAAGACAGGAAGACATTTTGCGATCCCAAAGTAACTTCTAACTATAATAAAATGACAATAAGAATTCATAATGACTCTAGCTCCCAGAACCTCAGGAGTTACTCTTGTGTACATAAAAAGATATTGAGACTCACACTGGAGGCAAGTACCTTTGTCATACTGATCTCTCTATAACTACTTTACACTAAATTCCGCATAGGTACATATGTGTCTTGACTCATTTTTTCATCAAAAGAACAAAGAGAAAATGGAGGGTCTTGTTCCTTGTTGTGTTATGATACAGCTTCCTTGTGACAGTACCACAAAATAAATAATCCTGAACCTACTAAACATGGAGTCAGTCATCAATCATTCACAGTTTTCCAACACTGTTTAAATGTGTATAGGCTTCAATACAACATATACTATATGAAGATGCATTTAAAAATACTGTTGCACAGAGGACAAAATTCGGATGAGTACAAATTATATAATACAGCAAGTTTGCTACATAAATGCTCACTCCTGGTTGCTTCCCAAATGAATTAAATCAGAATCACTGTGATTACAGATTTAGTTAGGAAGAAGAACTGAAAGGGAAGTGGTAGTAACAGCACCTCACTGTGAAGCCCATCATTCAATCATTCACAAAAGAAACACTGCCACAAAAAAGTTAAAGGCAGGATTGCACAAACTGCTACCACAGTTTAGTACTGTACCTTCAGTTCTGCTATAATGTGACAGACACATTCCTAAAAGTCGGCATAGTAAACTGAACAAAATAATGATTACAAACCATGGAACTTACGGCTAAAACGGGAAAAGGGACATAAACAACACTTAAATACTTCATGTGACAGATTTTTCCAAGAGAAATTTAATGAAAATAAAGCGTGGTTTTATCTATGTTAAATGAATAAAATATACAAGTATATGATAAATACAGCACTGTACCTTGGAAAAGGCCTGAGGGTTTATGAAAATAGATACTGGATGGGCTCCAGCTTGTACATTACTATGAGGTGGTGAAAAAGTGTTATCCAGAATTAGACAGACTATTCTCCAAATTCAAATGGGTGACGCTCACAACACACAAACATAACACAGTAAACTGAGGCCACCACTAGACATGAGAGGTGTTCAGGAGTGTGTCCTATGTATTCCTAAAAGGCTTGATCAGCTATTCTCTACATTCCCCCTTGGTTCACTTAGTGTTGCTAATTTTCCGAATGAAACTCTGCACAAGCAAACAAAATATGTGTCATGCCCAATATATTCCCTAGTAGAGTAACTGCAGTAGATCAAGCTCACATTTTTAAACAAGATTTATACCAAAACTTACTCTATTTAAAACTGTAAAAGCAACATATCAAAATATAGGTGAATTGTCAGAAATTTAGAGTAAGATGGACAGCGGATGAAAAACATTTTGTATCATATCAAAGTTTGCTCATTATCTCACAGAAAAAATAAGATTATATCTTTTATTGAATTACCTATTTTTCTTTTATCAAAAAAGCAAATAATCTAAATTTGCTAACAGCTTCGGGGATAACAAAAATGCCTCTTGTAAAACACTATCAAGAGGATATTTTAATTCAAATAAACACGTGTAAACGCTCTCTCTTCAGCAAAAAAGTAGAATTTTAACCAAAGTGAGGAAGTATGTAGTTTTAAAAAAGAAACTTGAGGTATGAAAGAAGCATTCTGAAAATGAGTAACTGGAAGTGACTCCATTATTAGGTAATTTTTGCTGAAAATGATGATTCATATTAAAAAATCTTCTATATGTATGCATTAGATTAGATACCAAACTTTTCAATGTATCTAAAAATCTTCCATGGAAAGAGTTTCTGTGATTCTTGAAGTCGATTACTAAAAGTATAAAATGCATCATTCCCAATTAATTTACATAAAAGTTATCAAAAATATCAAGGTTTACTGGCCATACTTCATCAAAAACTTTTGCATGCATTATTGATGAACAGAATTGAAAAATGACTACCTAAATACAGTAAGCTTAGCCCTTGGTCTACTTACTATTTTAAATATATTTGAGTATTTGAGACACCATCTTCCCATCATACAACCATAAGGTATTATGCTAAGATTTTTTTTAATTTGAAAACTACGTTTTGAAAGTATGTTAAATTACATTGTTCTGTTTTGCTCATTATTAACAGAAAAATAATGAAAATGAGTAAAGAAAATACAAAATTGTTTATATTTTTTATTTTTAATATAGCTATTCTTCTTTGTCCAATACTGGTATATGCAAATCCTTTATACATAAGAACACAAGCATACGTAATAATCTGTTTATTATTTTTTACTGATAGATATATGATCAAAAACTTCTGCAGACCACATGGTGGAGTTGGTAGGAAGTGAAACAGTTGAGTCAGTATTTAACTGCATGTTACCTGAAATGTTTTGAAGTCTTGATTTTGTCATATAAGAAAAAGCCTAGATGTAGGCTGCGCTTCCTGAGCTTCCTCAAAGCCTTAAAGACTGGCTTTGCCCTCTGGTGTGCCACAGGGCTACCACGCCTTTAGGCAGCACATTCACCTTCCAGGAAGAAAAAGAGGGAAAACTGAAAAGAAAAACAAGGCACAACGGGAACATTAGCTAATGGTTTGCACAATTAGCTCAGGGCAAGAGACCCAGGGAGGTCAACAACTGCTGTGGCTGCATATACATCAGGCAGGGAACAGAGGCAGGGGCTGAAAGTCTGCTGTGGAGGAGAGTAGCTACACTGAGGTGAGCAGAAGACCTGATGGCAGGCTGGCCACACACTGCAGAGAGGGGCTGAGAGAAACCTCACCCTCTGCGGGGGCCAGGCATGGAGCCCGGGTCCTCACCAGATTGCTGCAGCCTCGTCTACATCCAAACGCACAAGGCTCGAAGAGACCAAGTTAGCAGCTTCTCTGGAAAGGGAATTATGAAGAGGAAAAGGGAAAGAAATACAGGGCCCACTCACTCTCAATTTTAACTCATTAACTCATTTTTTAAAATTATGATATATCTGGTCATCTAACTTTAACAAGTCAGGTTGGTGCCTACTTCAAAATATTCTCTGCTCGGGAATGCTGGGAGTGAAACCAGAATCATCTCATTCATCCATTATGCAAGGCAACCCTAATGATTCTAGGCTACTACAGGCAACCCAAACAAAGAAATAAATATAGAGAATGTTCACAGCTTCCAGCGACCGCCAAGTTCTCTCTAGGATAATTTTATCCTGATAAGGAAATGTTACCCTGTTTTATATCCTGCCTGACATTCTCATATACAGAACGTCAGGGATTTCTGTTCTGCAAAAGTTAGAATCGGCTACTTTGTAGAAGCAGCAGAGATGGTGAGATGTTAAGGCCAGGACTGTGTATTGCTCACAACCATGCACATGTGAAGCCTAGTTTTCGGCCAGGTGAATTATTCATTGACTCCAAAAAGGCCTGTAATAAATCACTGCTGAGATACAATCACTTGGAAAAAATAGCTCACATTTATTCTTTTAAAAAAATAATTTCCAGAGAACTGTCTTCTTTAAAGTCATTGTCCTGGGTATTAAGGACCGCCCCACAAGATGCTCATGTTTTACCCTCCTGTGTACCATACTGCATAAAGCTCTGTCTTCTTCAAAGAAAAACAGAAATTTTCCCTCTTGGATTTTGTACTCTGAAGAAGATGGCCCTGGAAGAATTGAAATAGAGAGTCTGAGGCCCCCCCACAACTCAGGGTGCAAGTCTCCTCCCAGCCCATAAAAACCCCCTCTGTCACTTCCTGTGCTGTCATGTCACTCCACTGCTCATCCTCTCCCTGACTTTAGAAATCCTACCTTTAAACTGGCACATGGTGGCAAACTACAGCAATCACATCATTCCAGGAGACTGAGGCAGAAGGATGCCAAGTCCAAGAACAGCTGAGCAGCTAGGCTTGGGGGCACAGGCTGAAGCAGTCTGAACAGAAGTTCACAAATTTGAGCCCTACCTGGGCAACGTAGCAAGTTCCCTTCTCAACCAAACAATACAAAAGCTCTGGGGATGTATCTTAAAGACCTTGAGTTTGATCCTCAGTTAAAAAAAAAAAGGAAGAAGGAGGAGGAGGAAGAGAAAGGGCGAAAGGGCTAGGAATATAGACCAAGGAATACAGCCCATATGAAGACCTTGTTCGGTATCCAGTACTAGAAACAAACGAAATACAACAACAACAACAAAAGCTTCTTTGCCCTAGACTCCTCCGTAGTGTATGGTCTCTATGGCATTCTCTTCTCACCAATACGCTTAGATGGAAGTTTTTTCCCCACTATTTTTATTAATACAAATTACAAATGTAATACATAGTCTTTACAATGAATTTGGGTGCTTCATACACCTATGTATCATATCGACTTTACAATCCCTTCCCATTTTTTACACTCCCACCCCCTCCCATCCCTTCCCCCGACTCCGGCTATACTGTCTTCTCCTCCTCAAATCTGTTCTCTCTCTCTCTCTCTCTCTCTCTCTCTCTCTCTCTCTCTCTCTCTCTGTGTGTGTGTGTGTGTGTGTGTGTGTGTGTGTGTCTTTGAGACAGAGTCTCATGCTATAGCCCAAGCTGGTCCTGAACTCACTATGTAGCCCAGGCTGGCCCTGGTCTCATGGCAATCCTCCTGCCTCAAGCTCCTGAGTGCTGGGATTACAGGCGTGCGCCACCACACCCAGCTTATGTGGTGCTGGGGGAATCGAGTTTGCTAGGCAAGTGCTCTAAGCGCTGTGCTATTCCTCCACCTTTCAACTCTGCTCTCTTGACTCTCACCACAAACTTACTGCCCATTAGCAAAAGCCTACTGAGGTGGATTCTTTCTAAGAAATATTTCCATGGAAACCTCACAGCATACAAAGTCCCTCAAGGCAGGCTGTCTTTCCTCACCCCACCTCTTTTTCAGCCCTTTTCCAGGCCTTACCTACTGCCCATTTCTCTGTTCTCCACCCCTATCCAGTGCACAGCCTTTAAGGACCCAAGGACCCTATCTCTTGTCTTCGCCTCCTTCCCTCATCATTACTTGACTCACCAGCCCCCAAGGGACTCCGGGTGGGCATATCTACAACTGCCACCAGTCAGTCCATTAATCTACTTTCCATAGACTTTGCTAGCTCCACACTTCAGGCCCCTGCTAGCGGTGCCTCTCATCCCGACCTCTGTGCCAATCATGTTGACCACCTGTCCTCAGACTGGCATCTGAAGTTCCTCCATGTACCTTTCCCTCATTTGCCCCTGTACCCCTCAGTGCGTTCAACATCCCAAATATGCAGAAGCATGAATTCTCTCTCCCTGACACTGGTACATAGATCCTGGTATCCTTTTTTTAAAAATGATTATTTCTTATTCCTTATGTATAACTTTAGAGAATAAGATATGCAGACACACAAATCTACATTCAAACAATAGTTACTCAGGTTATTAATGAGTACTGACACAGACCTTATGTAATGAACAAATTAACTACACACTACTATGTACTCTAACCCATCTCCACCAACACCCTGTCCAATTATCTATTGCTGTATGTCTGAACTCACGGAAACACAGCAATCGTCTGCCTTCTCCAATCCCCGGAGTCTTCCCAAGAAACAAGACGGCAGCCAGATTTAACTCTGTATCTCAAGTAACTCACAGCACCTGAGGCACAGGGGGGCTTCATAAATATTTATTACGTGCAGAAATGAGTTTTAAGATGGAAGATTTAAACTGAGAAACTAGGTTGTGGTCAATATCCAAGGAAAATTAACATGAGGACAGAATCAAATTATAAAATTATACCAGTAAGAGTTGTTTTATGTATATTTTAAAGGCTAATCTCAGGGTGTTACACAGCACTTGCTGAGCTCACACAAGAACAAGAGAGAGGATCTCAAGAAAAGTGTCAGTTTTGAAAGCAACCGTCAAACACAGATCTCACAAATGCACAAATGCACCCACTTATCCAGGAAATTGTCATGTATGTGATAGGCAGGGAACTAGGCACTGGAGGTATAAGAGTAACGGTCCCTGTTCTTGTGGGACTCTTTACAACTTCATGGGGAATGAGACATTAACTAGTAATTGCAAACTGTAGTACATGTTATGAGGAAAAATAAAGGGTAGCATGAGCCTACATGCAGGACAATCTGGCCAACAGGATGCCCAGCAAGGGACACTGGTGGGAGAAAGCCATGCTTGAATTAGCTTCTTAAAATCAAGTTTTCTTGTGGTCTCCAACATCTGTCAAGATTGCCCTGCCTTCTACAGCTTCAACGAAGAAGATAATCTACGTATGTTTTATTGATAATGAGGATCCTATAACCTACTTAAGAAATGTGTCCCAATGCCCTTACTGTTTCCTGTTTACGAATCAAATAAAACAATCTTCTTAAAATGCTAAACTCAATACCTGGACACAGAATGCACTCAGTAGATGATAAGTGATGGTGCTATTTATCCAGCACCAATTTAGTGTGCCTTTAGAGTTCGAAGTACTCTTAAAATTGTTGTTGTTGTGGTTGTGCTGGTCCTGAAAATTAAGCCCAGGGCCTTCACACTGACCTACATTCCCAGCCCATTTTTTTTAGACTGAACTTTGAGATAAGGTCTTGCTAAGTTGCCCCAGCAAGGCTAGAACTTGCAATCCACCTGCCTCCGCCTCCCAAATTGCTGGGATTGTAGGCCTGTGCTACCAGACTTGCCTCAAGTTTTATATAACAAACATTATCCTGGCTAAATGACTGAAAATACTTTTCCCATTCCACCGTATATTGTATTACATAAAATTTGCTTTTTTATTGAAACTTTCACAAATAAATGTTTTTAAGAAGGTCCTGCAAACCTCTATTGAAATTTTAGTACATTTGTTTTTTTATTCTTGGTTCTGACATCTATTTTGATAGTTTAAATTTACAGGGAGGGAAGAATTCACTCTGGCCCAATCATTTACTGAAAAGTGATCTTTAGAAAATGAAGACATTTAAAGTGCCTACCATGCCCACGTTTGTGCTGTGATGACACTCGGAATCTATTTTTCAGGAAAGTCTTCTCCCCACTTCACTTGGCTGCCAATGCCTGGAGGAAGACGTGGGCACCCTAACCCTGGAGGGAGCTATTTTTTTTTCCAAACACAGTTTTAGGAACTAGGTCTACAATGAGATTTAGGAAGTACCTCACCAGGAAAGCCTCTGTACTGCATTTTTATGTTTAATATTTAATATTTTTTCAACTGAGAAATCTAAAGCCCCAATTTCAAGGTGTTAAACTTCACGTTTTCATTGGGTGATCCTTGAGGGCATTGTTACAAGTAAAACAGGCCAGAGAGAGAAAGACGGATGCTAGGTGATTTCACTCAGAAGTGGAATTTTGAAAAGCTGGACTCAGAAACTAAAATTAGAATGATGGCGCTGGGGGCTCAAGGTTGAATAACACAGATGCTGGTCAAAAGGTAACAAACTTCCAGTTATGAGTAAGTTCTAGAGATTTAACGTACACTATGGTGACTAGTTAATAACAGAATATTATACACCTGAAATCTTCTAAGATGGTAGATCACACCAAAAACAAAAATGGTAATTGTGAAGTGACAAATGTGCTCACCAACTCAATGGTGGTAATCACGTTGTATATTTTAAATATATACAATTTTACTTGTCATAGCTAACAAAAAATGCCACAAAACATGGGAAGGGAATGGTGGTCAGATAAAAAAAGGGGTGAATCTTTGAAAAAGGGGTGGACATAGACACTTAGCAATTCCCCAAACCTCATAGTTCTAATGTGTTACAGAATTTGGAATTCATGTATTTAACAACAACAACAACAAAAAGTGAAATGCTATCATGTGAAATTTTTAATACAAAAATTTGTTTTAAAAATAAAATGAAATATTCCTTAAATAAGGAAGAAGATGGGAAAATAAAATGTCCCATTTAGGAAAGCATAAAGGAGCAAGGGGCACAGCTCAGGGGTTTAAAGTATTTGCCTAGCAAGCTCAAAGCTCAGGGTTTGATTCCCCAGCACCACAGAAACTTTGCTTGGTGGCACAGGCCTGTAATCCCAACACTCTGGAAGCTGAGGCAGGAAGAGTACAGTGAGTTGGAGGCCACCCTGAGCTACACAGTGAGTTCAGCACTGGCCTGGGCTACAGAGTGAGACTTTGCCTCAAAAAAAAAAAAAAAAAAAAAAAAAAAAAAAAAAAAAAAAAAAAAAAAAAAAAAAAAAAGAAAGAAAGAAAAGAAAAGAAAAGAAAAGAAAAGAAAAGAAAGAAAAAGGAATGAATGCATGAGATTGCTGATTTCACTCATAAGGTTCATTCAATACAAGGTATTTATGACAGTCTCCCAAGTTTCTGCATGCTGAGCTCTGAGTCTAAACCACCCCCCTTACAACTGCTTCCTTCTGATCTTTCTGCTTTGACAAGAAGGGCTCTGGAAAAGTATGTACATCTAACTCTGACCTTCCCTATTCTGGACGCATGCTTTAGCTTTGATCTCTGTCTTCCCCAGTGAAAGAAGTGCAAGACCTAGAGTCTGAACACCACCATTTGCTTATTACGTGGGAACCACTGAATCCTTCTCAGACTCATAGAGCAGATCAATAAAATCAAAGTAATAATAATAATAGCCATGCCTATCTTAAGTAGCTTTAGGGAGGATGAGATGCTAGAAGTATTCCTATTTCTTGATGCCAGATTTGAATCCAATCAAGAAACTAGCATCAAAAGATAAAAGAGGCTCTTGTTTCAAAAAGCAGATGGCACATTACAAGTATGATGCTGCTGGTGGCCTGTGCTTATTTCCAAATGTCTGGCCTAAATCCTAAACCTTGGCTGGGTTCCTAAAGCTCTGTGGCCTAAACTTCCTCTCCCGGGGTACCTGACCTGCTGAGCACAGTATGCCTGCTTGGTTCCTCATTTCTGGTATGGGATTTTCTTTATCTGCTACTTCTACTTTAGTTTAGGGTTTTTTTTTTTTTTTAATACTTGATGCTACTGATATTTTGGACAGATAACTCTTTGTCGTGAAGGGCCACAATGTATATTATAGCATGTTCAGCAACATTCCTGGCTTCTACCCATTAGATACCAATCACAGCCCTGAATTACGTCAATCAGAAATGTCTCTAGACATTACCAGATGTTCCCTGGGGACAAAAACTTCCCCACACTCCCAGCTGAGGGGCGGAGCTAACTCCTGCATCTGACCTCTAGGTTACCCAGATCTGTGGCTCTTGCCACAGTCAAAAGCTTGGAGTAAACAAGAAAATGCAAATTGCTGGGAAATAACAAGCTCTCTCAAATGTGTTTTCTGGGGTTTGTAAAGTTTTATCAACAACCTGAAGGGAGGCAGCATGCTGTGCAGTCGGCAGTGTGAAATGGCCACCGTGTGGCTCATCACCAGATCCTCTATCTCAGGCAGCACCCTGCTGGAGGGCAGCATCAGGCACTGGACAGCACACTATCCAAATGGTAACCATGTGATTTTGGGGTTACACAGGACTGAAGAGTCTATCCACCACAGTGCTTCCTCATAATCTCAGTTTTAGAAAAAATAAAACAGGCTTCAAGAAAGGCATACCTAAGATCTCAAAGATTTTTGGCAACTGGACTCAGACTCAAGGCCTGTAACCTAGTCACAGGTCATTCATCCTTGGGCAGATCATTTTATTTTGGGGCCCAGGTGTCACTCATCAGGGCACACTTGGCAAATATGCAATCCTAGCAAGCAATAACGGACACTCCTGAGGGGCCCATTTCCAGATTCCTGGTTCACACACTTCATCCTGTGGCACTGACTTCTCTCCTTGTACCTGAGCGCTCTGTATTATTAAGTATTTTGGATGAGGCTTCTGTTTCATCAACAGCTAAAAAGAGCAGCTCCTTGAAAAGAAGCAATACATACTATTGGAAGGTGAGGAAATCACCAAACGAAGAGAGAAACAACATATTTATTCAGTACAATTTTAATGAGCACAAATTAAACACGGTTAACCACCTCAGTTTTCAACATGATCCTAAGAAATATATTTAAAAACTGGCTCTCCCGCTGAACAGCTAGATGAACTTTGGTACAGTGCTTAAATGCCATGTTTCAGTTTTCTCTTGTGTAAAATGGGCATGATAATGGACTTACCTCCTTATATAATCGAGGACTACATGACATAGCACATGAAAGTGATCAGAACGGGAGCTGGCAGTCAGGAAGCACTTTACAACTCAGAGCAGATCTTGTCCTGTAGCCCAGGAAGCGATGTCTGTTCCACTTTCACGTTGAGTCCGCCATATTTCCAGTCTGGCTGTATGTCTACCACATGGGGCAGCTCACTGAGAGCCAAGAAATCCAACCCATGACTCGCACTGACTAGGCTTGTGTGAGCAAGCCGTAAGGAAGGCAAAGCTTTCAAGGAAAGCCTCCTCAGTAAATGTTCTAGAGCCAGAAATGCACAATTCTAAGATGAATAAAGCCACACACGCACGCACGCACACACACACACACACACACACACACACACACACACACACACCATCTCTTTTTTTAAATCTCTCAAGTGTTTACTGAGCACCTATTCTGTGTATGAGGCTGGGAATGAGAATGTGAGGACACCACAGAGGAAGGACAGGCCACTGTTGGCATGGTGATCTCACTCCAGTGTCTGGAGGACAAGAAGCAAAGGGGAACCAACACACAGTACCAGTAGTGATGAGTGAAGAGAAAAAAAGACAGGGCAATTAGAAAGAGATCATGTGGGGATACAGTATTTAAGGACGGGAGCCAGGAAAGGTGCTCTGAAAAGGTGGCATTCGAGCTGGCATGGGGATGACAAGAAGCACCCAGCCAGGCGAAGACTGGAGGGTAAGGTGGACGAGTCTACAACCCACAAAGACTTGGGCACAAGCGGTTTACTGCATTTTTGATCTGTGCACCCACTGGCTTCATTTTCTCACAGGAGTTTGCCACCCATTGGCTACCATGGCAACCTGAGCAGACCACTTTATTTTGCCCACCAGGTCACTCAGCAGTGCACCCTCGGCACATTCCCAATCCTAGCAACCAGTCATGGAAACAAAGACTCCGTAACTCTTTGCATCAGTTCCAAGGACTATTCAGCTGCAACTGAAAATAAATCAGGCAGCCCTATCCCAGGAGAGATCCTCTGTCCTTGCCTATGGCTCACAAATAATTAGCCCAGCTTCCCCAAGCCAGTTCTTACCTTGCTTTCACAAAAGGCTTGGGTCAGCCAACCCAAGTGACCCATAGTAGCCCTGTGTGATGCCAAGATATTTTTCTTTACCCTCTTAAGCCAGGCTTTTTCCTGATTTCACTCTATATTTCTGCCTTTAAGACAAATCTTTCAATTTCAGATATTTCTCTAAGATGTGTTTCCAGAAGCTGCAGCCTACGTATGGTTTGTTTCTACTCATCTGTTGTATCTAATTTAAGTTCTTCCATATAAGAAAATGAACAGGAAACTTTCAAGTTTAATGAGCCATGTAGGACCAAAAATAAGCTACCAGTCTATTTATCTCTTAGGAAGTAAGTTCAGGGAGGCTGGTTGACTTTTGTTCGCCTCCCATTGGAAATGGAGCTAAGCACATCCTATTTTGTATCTTAGTAATTCGGAATCATCTCTTCTGACACGGAAATTCTTTTCAAGTATCTTTGAAATGATTTCCAGAAAACATTTATATATCTGCCCTTGGTTTTTACTCTCAAAAGAGAGCTGAAGGATTAAGTAAATAGGATCATGCCTGCACAATGATCTAATCATTTTCTCACGGCTGAAGTATTGGATTAAGGATACATCACAGAATAGCAATATATCTAGAACAAAGACGGGGGGAGAGAGAGAGACTGAGACTACTTATAATTCTTTCACAAGCCAGGGTTTGTGCTTGGACTGGTCCGCCTCTCCCCAGAACGCTGTGCTCATTTCAGGGTTGGCCAAAGCCCACCTTAAGAGGATTGTGGAGAACACTGGCTAGCACAGAGAAAAGATTGCAGCAGAGGCTGAACCAGCAGATTGGTGAGGATGAGCCCGCATTATGTGGCCTGGAGGGAAGGATACAGAATGTCTAATTATATACCAGCAGCACAGAGAGAAGCAAGAGCCTGATAGCCAGATGCCAATGATCTAATAATTTCCTAGTTTTTGTCTCAGGCGATGGCTCACTGGAGACGCAGCTCCAGAAGGGTCCCCAGTCATAAAACATCTGGCCAGCTGCTCACCACTAGGTCACAGGAAGAAATACACTGCTCAGTGCAACTGACAGTGTGATTTTCCTCCCCAATAGCCTAAAATGGATGGTTATAAAACCTAATAATCATGGATAAAAGGAAAGTATGATTTTAGAATAAAAATCCTCACTCTAAAGAGATAGAGTTACAGATAAAATTTCTAAGGCACTAGATTCTAGGCTTAATGGAATAAAACTCCGTGACAAGTGCCTGATCTCCAATGCCTCACTTCCTTCGAGCATCTTGTCAACCAGCCTTCCGGCTTTCACTGTATTACTGATTGATCTCTGCTCAATACTACACAGCTGATACAGATGTTAGGATTTTTAACTCCTTTTGTTGCCTAGACGAACTTCTTCTTATCTATTTTTCCTAGCTAAGTGGCGAGCAGCCACACAGCAACCCATCATCCATTCACTAATAAACATTTTAGAGTGCCTTTTACAACAAAGTGTTGGGAAGCATTTAGAGATGAATAAGATGTATTCTCACAAGGATTGGGGGAATAAAATATTTATAGAAGTAACTACAAGACAAAATATAACATTTGCCAAAAGAGAGAGTAATAAAAAATGGGATGGGAATTTGGAAAAGTTTTGTGCTTCTGTAATTAAAGTATACATTTTTTAAGACATGCCTGTAGTCAAAATAGAATATTTAATGCTGAAATAGTCCCCAAATCTCAGTGATTTAAAAAAAAATTATACTTACTGACATGCTACACAAGCAAGAAATACTGAAGAAGGGTATGGGAATTTGTTCTACTTTGGCAACTTCCTGTTAGGTGATAGTTACTGCAACTCAAAAGGTATAGGCAGTAGGTAGATAGAGAAATAGATAGAAAAACAGGAGACCAGAACTAAACACACTGCACGTCTTGCTCACCCTTCTGGTCCAGGCAGGTTGGTTAGAAACTCTGATCCACACAATCTACAGGAAAGGGCCCGCTGAGGGCCCTCGAGAGCTGCGTCCCACCCTGCACCTCCCCAGGCAGAGGGGAAATGCTGTGATGTGCACCCTCACTCCTAAATCTTAAAACTTCTACCCTGAATAGTCATGTTATACTCTCAACATGTTTTATTTATTTGGCCAAACCAAATTACAGAGCTATCCCTAACTTTCAGGACATAGGTATGTACCTACAGGAAAACCAAAAATATTCATCAAAGAGCACCAAAGATTACTGTACCCAAAGACAGAAACTGTATTGGGTTTTGAAGAATTTAATATGAAAAATAATCACAGCTATTTTTGCTTGTCTTTCATCTTGGATGATTTTTTAACAAATTATGAAGTGAATTTAACTAGAACACAGTCATCCAACTGCTTAGATGCAGAATAAATGTGTGGCCACCTCTTGGCTGCTCAGCTCTCTATCTCAACAGAACATGAATGTTACAACGCTTTCAGGAAGGCATTACTCAGAGTATGGATTACCACGGGCAACACTGACTGAAAAATACATCAGAGATGAATCTGAATGTCAAAACAGCCAAAGATACTTAGTGCCAACATTAAAGATGTTTTATGCTCACTCTTTAAGTACTTGCTGTAAGATTATCAAAGAGTGAGCCACAGTGAATCTAACCTACTCTTGACCCCAGTGTCTGCAACACTAGCATCCTTTCAGGAAACCTAGGGAGCTTAGAGAGTTCTACATTGGAAGCAGCAGCGAGAAGGGAAAGTGCTGAATGAGGACCCAGGAGCCCAGGGGAGGTGGTAACAGCCAGGGCAGCTTCAAGGGAGAGAACTCAGGATGGTGGCCAGCACCTAGGAAGAAATCCCAGCTCAGCCTCATAGAGGTTGTGTGATTATGAACAGTTAATTCACCCTCTCTAAGTCTCCTTTTCTTGTCTTTAAAATCAGGGGATTGCACCAGATCTTTTCTGAGCCTCCTTTTAATTAAGAGTCAGATTACCAGATTACTTGTGTTTGAAAAACAGCTCCCTCCCTCACTAGCAAAGTGACCTTCAGCCAGTATTGAACATCTCCATGCCTGGATTTTGTGATCTGTAGACAGAAGACAGGGTGAGTGCAATGAATAAATTAGTGAATACATGTAAGGCCTCTAGAATAGCACATGACATGTAGTAAAGACTGAATGATTATCTGTTATTTTTGTGAATATTATCTTTAATCAAAGTTAGAAAACATGGGAACAACCTCAAAACTATCAGCCCTGTGTTCTGGAACAGTTAATTAAAACATGTCAACCATGTTTTAGATCAGTTTCCCAATGAATGTCACTTTAAAGATCAACATTAAATCAATTATAGATCAAAAGAAAATAATGTTAATTACACTTTTCTAGGTTCTAGGCATTAGGAAAAAATTTATTTTGATCCATATTTGAAAGGAGGGCCATATTATATCAATCCACCCATTAAGGTTTATTTTATATGTCATTTTGATAGGACCACAGGTGAAGATATTTGTTCCAATATAATATTATTCTAGGCATTTCTGTAAGGATATTTTGGGAGAGATTAACATTTGAATAACAAATTAAATAGAGCAGGTAGATCTTCCCAATATAGGTAGGACTCATCCAACTAGTTGAAAGCCCAAATAGAACAAAAAAGCCACAAGTAACAGAAAATCCCTTCTGCCTGACCTTTGATCTGCTTAGCTTTTTCCTGTCTTGATACTTCAACTAAAAAAAGTCAGTCCCCTTTGGGTTTCCACAGTCAGTTTTAGGCTGGAACTGCACCATCAGATCTCCTGGGGCTTCTTCATGCTGGTTTTCTCCAAACATCTTGGGATTTTTCAGACTCCGTAAGTTTATGAGTAATTCCTTATAATACATCTATATGTGTATGGGTGTCTTTATCTGTATACACAGTTGTGTTTCTCTGAAGAACTCTAACACACCAGCCAACTCTCTTCCTTGTTCTTCCCTCACTCTGTGAGGCACAAGAACTGTCCTCAACCCCCAAGTCAGGGCATCTTGAGACAGCACTCCCCTGGCACCACACAAGTGACCCCTCTATACTCTCGAAAACATGACTTTGATTCAAAACTATGGGCTTCAGAAAGTTACAATGGATGCCAAGCACCTGGATAACAGAGATGGGAAAAATAATCTAAATTTAGGGTTACAAGAATCTGAAAGAAGTCATTAAACAGCACCCATAACAACTCTGTCTTTGGTTACATAAATATTAAAATTTAATACATATGGACTAAAATATGAAAGTCATATATAAGAGAGTACACACTGTCTTCAAGTCCTGGTACTCATGAGAATGAAGTGGAGTGTAAATAATCAACTTGGTTACATAAGCTTTAAGACTTTAAGAAAACAAAGAATAGTTCCCTATATTTCTTTTTCATTCTCCCTTTTGCTCTCTTGGCACATCTATAATATGGCTATGGCACAAGATCCTTATTCCAAGCTGGAGCAGCTCTTATGAAGTGCCCAGGAACCAGATACCCTTCTCAGAAGGCAGCTTCCACTGTATCTAAAGATATTGGGTTCCCCCAAAGATGAATCTGTTTATCTATTTATTTTCTTCAGTTCCCACTGCACTTAAAGGTATGATTCCTCCAAAAGACAATTTATTTACCTATTCATTATCTTCATTATGTATGTGAAATGAATTATCTTTTTAAAACCTGAAGAAAGAGGCGTGAGTTCATTTCCCAGATGCACTACACAGGTGCCTGCCAACCTGGCTAGGAAAAGACAAATAGATCTGCAAGCATCTCCTTCCTCTTGCGAATGGAGAGAAGGGAATAATTTTCTCATTTAGATTAACTTCTTGTGCAAATAAAGACAGATATGTTGTATGTTGTTATTTTAACAAACCTATATGATGTCCTTAACCTGTGCAGGCCCTACAACACCCACTGCTTTTGACAGGTTAGTGAGTTTTATGATCAAGCAGCTGGGCACAGGAACTTCCTTTTCACTGCTCCCACCATGTTGAAAAACATCCCCACATGTGTTATATTTGCTCATGTCTTCCCTATGGAGCCCATGTGCTCCTCCAAAATAAAGACTGTGCCTTATTTATGTGTGAATTCCCTGTCTGCATGTGGTCATTCAATCTGCTTCTCACTTTTC
Organism: Ctenodactylus gundi; assembly: GCA_004027205.1. NCBI lineage: Eukaryota > Metazoa > Chordata > Mammalia > Rodentia > Ctenodactylidae > Ctenodactylus > Ctenodactylus gundi. Next base: position 71,224 of record PVKB01001711.1, on the reverse strand, counting down.
TCATTTCCCCTCAAAGTTCAGGAAGTCAAGGGGGGAAAAAAAACATGCAGAATAAATCAAGACCCTATGAAAACTGCACATCGGGGAACATCTTTATCATTGAGGTCTTCAGAATGCCTGAAAGAGACCAGGACAAGGGACTCAGGAGGAGAAACAGTAAGACACACGTGGGTAATGGCCCAACTGAAACTTCAATATTTTCTGAAAGGCAGAGGGTGTTGTAATTTAGATCTGGAATGTCCTCCAAAAGCTTCATGTATTTGACAGAGGGATACATATGGAGCTGTGTGCTGTTGGGAGGTGAGGCCTGCTGAAAGAGTGCATACTTAGGGCTTGACCTAAAAGGACTGTGTCAACTCTTTGAGACTGGGGTGGGGGACAGAATCTCCCTGGGTGGACATTCAGGGATTCTGTGGCTGACTTGTGGTCAGGAAACGAGAGAAGAGTGTCCAGCTGCATATGGGTAGCCCAACGGAGAGCTTGAAGTAAAGGAAAGAAAAAGAAACATTGCTACAGTTTTTTTTTTTCCTATTAAAGCTCTAGCCTTGTTATAGTCTCCACACATGAAATGCTTCTCATTTCCTGGGCTTTGTGCCTGCCTTATCAGGAAGGGCTTTTCTCCAAGTAGACCTCTGCCATGTGCTTCCACGACCGCCAGCTGCTCATGATTGAACTGTGTGAGACCTTCTGAAACAGTAAGCTAAATCTTTCTTCCCTTAAGTTGTGGATATTGAGTATTCTGTCCCAGCAACAAATCAGTAACTAAGACACAGAACAGATGAATAAATTGTAGTGCATCTATACAATGGAGTACCACTCAGCAACCAAAAGAAATAGAATAATTGTTACATATAAAAACATAGATAAATATCACAATAATTCTGTTGAATGAAAAGCTATACCTACACACACACCCACACCCACCCACACACACACACACACCCACCCTCCCCCCCCCACACACACACACCAGCACATACTGCATGGTTCCATCTACATAAAAGTCAAAGAAATGCAAACTAGCGAATAGTAACAAGAAAACATGTTCAGGAGGGGTGGATTACAGAAAAACCTGATGAAACTTCTGGGGTGAAGGGGATTGTTTTCCTTGATTATAATGACTGTTTCATAGGTCTGTACACATGTCAGAAATATTGTATCTTTACAGTATGAATATTTTATGTCAATTATGCACCAATAAAACTAAAAAGTAATACATTCATTCATTTATTCAAAAAATTTACTCAGCCTATGTTCTATGCCAGGCATTACTGGCTCTGGAATCCAAGAGCAATCATCTAGACCAGATGAAAACCCTTTCCAAGTAACATATCATGTCATGCCCTTTTTTATACATAAAATCATTGCTTAGCGCATGGGGAAATAAAAAAGAAACTTGTAGAGTCAGAAACAGATCCTCTATTAATATTCTCAGGACCCACAGGGCAAGAGCACAGATGGAGCTAACAGTACAAATCTAATACACAAAAGTTACACACTAAACTTGAAATTGCCATGGTAGGATAGAGGCTGGGCCTTCCCCACACCTCACCTTCCACAGTCAAGATTTCCAGGTGTCCCTCAAATTGTACTGCGTGGGCAGAACAGGGCGTTGAAGGGGGGTATCTAGGACAGAGGTTGGAACTGTCCTCCTCCTCTTGGTGCACCTTTATCATCTAACTTTCTTCACTCTTGTCTGGACCCACAAGCTAAAGTCATTCGGTCATTTCTCAACTGATTCCTGAATTCAAAATAGTAATAGTGATAATAGGAATAACAACAATAGCAACAGCATAAAAATATTTTAAAGGTCTTTGATTCTCAATGTTTGTACTATGCAAAGCCTCTTTAAAGTCTCAGATCAAAATCTTTTATTTGGGTCCATGAGTGGCAATGACCAGAAACACAAGTTAGGCTTGCCAAAAAGGTAATGACGGGTCAAGAAGAAACAGAGGCAGCACTGGATGGTACAATTACATAAGTGTTTTAGATAAATTAATCAGAACTTTCTAAATGGAAAGGGAGCAAAGAGAGAGAAATGTATAGGGCCCATATGAAGATGTCACGTTTCTCTGAATAAACATAAAAGAGCAACCAAATAAGTCAAATCATATCATATGTTTCAAATTTTAATCAAAATTTTGGTGACTTTTTTTGTAACCTAAGAGAAAAAACACAGTTTCATAAGGAAGAATGAAGGAGCAAGAAAAGCCAGGTACATGTTAAAGAAAACAAAATTAAGGGGAAAATAACATTACCACATAATAAAATATATTATTAAGTTACAGTAAGTAGAATAGAATGCACATAGCAATAAACAGATCAATGGAACAGAAAAGAAAGATTAGGAACAAACATTAGCAAAAACGAGTATTTAGTAGGCTCTACAAGGAACACTCCAAATCAGGTGATAAATGGAAAACAATACTGAAGTGATTGGTCAGCCTGGAAATATATGTGGGCTTCTACATTTATTAACCAAATACAACACAAATTTGATTAAAAGATAAATATAGAAATGGCAAAAGATTTAAAAAGGCAAACTTTTTAACTGAGTGAAGAGAACCTATTTTTTAAATTATTTTTGCTTATCAAAATACTAAAATTATTGGGGCTGGGGGAATGGTTCAGAAGTTTAAGTGCTTGCCTCACAAGTGCTTAGACAAGTGCTAAATACCCAAGTTTGATTCCCCAGCATCACATAAGATGGGCGTGGTGGCACATGCCCGTAATCCTAGCACTCAGGAGGCTGAGACAGGAGGATCGTTGTGAGTTCAAAGTCAGCTTGGGCTACATAGTGAGTTCAGGACCAGCTTGAGCTACAGAACAAGACACTGCCTCAAGAAAAAAAAACTACAATTATTTTAATAATGATACTGAATGCTTTAAAAAGACATATAGGTACTCTCATATAATGCTGTCAGAAATACATTCCAAAGTTGGCAATTTATATAAAAGCTTCATAGATATTCACGTTGTAACTCAGCACTTCCATTTAAAAAAATGCATCCAAAGGGAATAGAGAAGTGTGCATAGACCCAAACCAAAATCTGTTTAACATCAGTTGGTATTTTAACACAAAGGCAATGGGGGGAAAAAAACCCTAAAGTCTCAATAATGGGAAATGATAATTATAACACATATATAGGCTGGACTACTAGACAGATTTTAAGACAATGTTGAAGAAAAGGTTGTATCATAAAATATTGCTAATACTCAAACAAAGAGCAAAACTAAATCACTAAACAGTGTGTAGAAAATGCCCCCAAGCATTTTTGTTGTATATGTAGATACCTGTACACACAAAGAAAGGATAAGGCCATCCATGGTGGCACACACCTGTAACTCCAGCTCTCTGGGAGGCTGAAACGGGAAAATTACAAGTTTAAGACTAGCCAGACAACTCAGCAAGCCCTTGTCCCAAATTTTTTTTTAAAAAAGGCTGAAGTTGTAGTTCAGAGTGAAGGTCTTGAGTTCAATCCCCAGTCCTAAAAAGGGAAAGAATAAAAGATATATCACAACAAAATATTAGATTACTGGAGGAGGAATCCAGATGGTGTCAGAGTAGGAACTCCAGGAAGGCTGTTTCCACAGAAATCAACCAGGAAGACAGCTAGCTAGAGAAAAGTTCATCTTGGGACTATAACAAAATCTAAGGATAAGAGGTAAAACCAAAGATGGGTGACCATAGGCTGGAGAAGCGCTGAGTGGTGGTCCTCTCCCCACACACCCCCAAGCCCTCCCAACCTCCCACCCCACATAAGGCTTGAAGACAACAGAGATCCTCATGGTTCACTTTCAGGTGGGCCTTAGAACAATAGGCCTGGGACAGCTAAATGTCCTCAGGGCACTGGGAAGTGGAACAAGTTTAGAAGCTGGCTCCGCTCTCCCACACGGAAAGTGCAAGAGTACTGTAGAGTCGAGCAGTAGTGGCACCAAAAGCCACACTGCAGGAGATATGAAAGAGAGAACTGGGGGGAGAGCCCTTTACCCACTCAGTCCTGCCACATACCCTCTGGCAGCAGGCAGAGAGGGAGGAGGATCGCCCTGGAGCAGGGGTGTGGGGCTTGAGACCAGCACTGAAAAGCTAGACACCCCGACAGAACTCCTCTTGGGGCTGGGGCCTGACACTGAGAAGCTAGCAACACCGTCCCCTTACCTCCCCCACCCCCCTCCCCACCCCCAGGCTCTACACTCTCTATGCACAGCACACCTCAGGTCCATTCTGCTGGGGCTGAAGACTACACAGAGAAACCAGGAGTGCCCTGGGCATATCTCACAACCAGTGTGATCCCCCTGTGTACACAGGATACCAGCACAGCACTCTCCCCTGCACGCTCCACTGAAGGACAGAGTGTCAGGACTGACAGCTTCAGCCACAGCAGAAAAGCTATTCTTAGGCAGGCCAAGTAGTAAGTCAGGTCTGAAAGTGCAAAGTAGGTGAGTACTAAAGGGGAACCCCTCACAAGTGTCCCAGACAGCATACTGCACAGCCAAAGGACAACACTCTCCAACAGCAGAACAGATATTGATAAAGAACTACCACTGCAAGATGGGAAAATATGGGGGCAAGATGCCTCAAAAGCCCCCAGTCCACCAAGGGAGACCCAAATTGAGCCAGAGGAAGATCCAAAATTCCAAAGCTTTGAAAAGAAAATAATTAACCTGCTGGAAGAATACAAGACAGACTCAAACAACAACCTACACAAGACACTTAATGAGTTTTAAAAAAGATTTAACTAAGGAACTTGAGGAGGAAACACAGGCAGAGCTAGTAGAGTTCCAAAAATCAACATAGGAAATGAATAGCAAATTCATTAAAGAATTCCAAAAATATGAAAAGATAAAGGAAGAGCACCAGGAGATAAAAATCCTCCTTGGAAAGTTTGGGGAATGGAATAACTCAAAGAAGAGAGAATATTTGATCTAGAAGGCAAGGCAAAATTGACACAGCAAACTCTTAATGCTATTCAAATAATGCTATGTCAATGAAGAAATGGATTCCAACTGATTACAGATGACTCAAATTTAATCTCAGAATAACACAAATACAAGAGAAAAAGGAAACACAAACTGAAGGATTAAGAAACTTTTTCACTTAAGTCATAAGAGGAAACTCCCCATACACAGAAAACAAAACAGACATGCAAGTGATAGATGCATACCATACACCTACTGTAAGTAACCAAAACAGAAGCTCCTCAGGATATATTATAATAAAAGTCAAAGGCCGCAGAGGACAGAGTACATTTTAAAAGCTTTAGGAGGAAAAGAGTAAGTAACATACCAAGGCAAACATATCAGGGTAATAGCATACTTCTGAACACAAACTCTAAGGGCCAGAAAAACCTGGACTGAAGTCCTCAAAGCCCCAAAAGAAAACAACCATCAACCAATATTCCTATACCTAGCAAAAATATCATTTAAAATCGACAATGAAATAAAGCCTCCTATGACAAGAAAACCTTAAAGAAATAAATGACAACCAAACCAGCACTAGAAAAAAATTCCTAAGGTCTTCTGGATAGGGAAACAGGGTACAAACACACAAAGATGTTTAGTAGCAGTGGCAGGCTTACCTTTAAGAGAAAGAACATGTAAAAATCAAGAAAACGGAAGAAATGAACAATCATAGTGTTGCAAAAAGACATCAACTTTAATTTTTAATGTTAATGGTCTCAACTCAATGAAGACTCAGAATGGCTAAGTGGTTAAAAAACACAAACCGACAATCTGTTGCTTACAAGGCATGCTTTATACACGGAGATAAACACAAACTCAAGATGAAAGGGTGGAGTTCTATATCCCACTCAACAGGGACAAAAACAAGCAGGGATAGTGATGCTATTTGTTGACAAAGTAGAATTTAAACAAAAACTGGACAAAAGAGACAAAGAAGGTCACTTCATTCTTATAAAGGGAACGATCTAATAAGAGGAACAAATAATCATAAATATTATGCCCCAAACAATGGTGCACCTAACTACATAAAACAAAAGCTACTGGACTTAAAAAAGAGATAGACCCCAACTCAATTATAGTAGGGGACTTTAATACTCCTATAACTCAGTGGTTATAACACCTGCCTAACAAGTGCAAGGCCTTGGGTTCAATTTCCCAGCAACACATAAGCTGTGGTGGCACATGTCAGTAATCCCATCACATCAGAGCCTGCGGAAGAAAGATTGCCAGGCCAGGTAGGGCTACATAGTGAGCTCAGGACCAGCCTGGAGTGCAGTGTAAGACCCTGTCTCAAAACAAACAAACAAACAAACAAACAAAAAAAACCTCCTCTTTCCCAAGAAGACAGGTTAACTAGACAAAAAATCAATAAAGACATAGCCGATCTGAACAATATTATGGAAGAAATGAACCTGACAGACATCTACAGTTTTTAATCCAACAACAGCAGAACACATATTCTTAGTTGTTCATGGAGTAGTCTAAAAAACAGACCCTATTTTAGGCCACAAAACAAGCTTAAACAGATACAAGGAAATTGATATGATCCCACATATTCTGTCATACCAAAGTGGAATAAAAATAGAAATCAGCTACAACACAAACAAAAGATGCTACTTAAACAAATGGAGACTGAACAGTACTCTTCTAAACAAACACTGAGTTACAGAAGAGATCAGGGAAGAAACAAAAAAAAAAATTTATAGAGACAAATAACAACAGTCACACATCCCAATACAACCTCTGGGACACAATGAAGACACTGTTAAGAGGAAAATTAATTCCCATAAAAGCACACATAAAAAGAACTGAGCAAGCCTAAATAAATATTCTAACCTCACAACTCAAGGTCCTAGAACAACAAGAACAAGCCAACCTCAAAGCTGACAGAAGGAAATAAATTAGAAAGATCAGAGCAGAAATCAATGAAATTGAAGTTTTTAAAATTATACAAAATAAATGAAACAAAAAGCTGGTTTTTTTTGAAAAGATAAACAGGACCAGTAAAGCCCTTGCTAAACTCAGAAAAAAGGACACAGAAACCCCACATCAATGCAACTAGAAAGGAAAAAGGTGAAATTACAACAGAAAACATAGAAATCAAAAGGTTTGTAATACTTATACTCCAATAAATTTAAGAATCTAAAAGAAATTGATGAGTTCCAAAACACATATCAACCTCCAAAATTGAAAGAAGAGATGAAACACCCAAATGGGTAAACATCCATCTACAAAATTGAGGAAGTAATAAAAACACTTCCAACTAAGAGGAATTCATGTCCTAATGGATTCCCAGCAGAATTCTACCAGAAGTTCACAGAAGATTTAATGCTAACACTCAGCAAACTCTTTCAAGAAACTGAAAAGGAAGGAAAGCTGCCCACATCTTTCCTTGAAGCCAGTATAACTTTAATTCCAAAACCAGACAAAGACTCAACAAAAAAGAAAGTAAATAAAAAGAAAATGACCAGCCAGTATCTCTAATGAATACAGACACAATAATAATCAATAAAATTCTTGTCAACAGAATTCAGCAAATCATAAGGAAGCTTATACACATGACCATGTGGGCTTCATCCCAGAGACACAGGGATGGTTCAACATACAAAAATCAATAAATGTAATATATAACATTAACAGATGCAAAGATAAAAATCATATGATAATCTAAATAGATGCAGAAAAAGTATTTGACAAGATCCAACAACTATTTATGATAAAGACTCTGAAGAAAATAGGAATAAAATGACCCTACCTTATCCTGATTCAAGCTACTTACGACAACCCCTCTGTCAATATCATCATAAATAGAGAAAGACTGAAAGCATTCACACTAAATTCAGGAACAAGATGAGGATTCCCACTGCCACCCCTACTACTCAACATACTGCCTGAAATTTTGTCAGTTGTCATCAGGCAAGAGAAAGGAATAACAGAAATACAAATCAGAAGGGAAGAAGTTATGGCAGCCCTATTTGCAGATGACATGGTACTCAACATAGAAGACCCAAAGAATTCCACCTGAAGACTCTTAGAATTAAGAATTAAATTTGGCAAAGTAGCAGGTTATAAAATCAATACCCACAAATCGGTAGCATTCCTATACACCAATAATGAATCCAATGAGAAGGAAATCAAGAAAACAACCCTTTTCACAATAACAACAAAAAAATGAAAAACTTAGAAATAAGCCTTCTCAAAGAAATGAAAGAGCTATATAGAGAAAGCCACAGAACACTGAAGGAAGAGGTTAAAGAGGACTTTAGGAAATGGACAGACATCCCATGTTCTTGGATAGGAAGAACTAATATTGTCAAAATGGCCATACGTTTAAAACTACTATGCAGATTCAATGGAATACCAACAACATTCTTCACAGAACTTGCAAAAACGACTTTAAAATTTATATGGACCAGAAAAGACCCACAATTTGAAAATCAGTCCTAAGTAACAAGGGCAAAGCTAGAGGAATCACAACTCTAGACTTCAAAATATACTTCAAAACAACAATAATTAAATCTACAAGAACAGACAGGAGAACCAGTGTGGCAGAACTAAGGATACTGAAACAAAACCAAACACAGTCACCTGAAAAGACAGCATCTTCAACAAATGGACCTGGGAAAACTGGATTACCACATACAGGAGAATGAAATTCGATCCTTATCTGTCACAATACACTAAAACCTATCAAAATGAATCAAAGAATTAGATATCAAACAGAAACACTAAACCTACCGGAAGATGAAACAGATAAAACTCTAGAAAGCACAGGGATAAGAAAGAATATTCTGAACAGAATACCAGCTGAACAAAAAATAAATAAATAAATAAATAAATAAATAACAGCTAGAATCCACTGATAGGACTACATTAAACTAATAAGCTTTGCACAGCAAAGGAAACAATCAACAAGGTGAAGAGACAACCCACAGATTGGGAGAAAATCTTCACCAGCAATATTTCAGAAAGAGGATTAACAGCTAAAATATATTTTTAAAAACTCAAAAAAAATAACACTTCCTAAAAATAAATGACCCCATCAAGAAATGGACGGCTGAAATGAAAAGAAGCATCTCAGAAGAGAAAGTACAAATGGCCAACAAGCACATGAAAAGGTGTTCATCTTCACTGGCCATTGGAGAAATGCAAATAAAAATGGTAAGGTTTCGTCTCACCCCAGTGAGACTGGCCTACATTTACATTAAGAATTCCAAAAACAACAACAACAACAATCATCAGTAAGACTATGGGAAAAAAAGGAACGCTTTTACATTGTTGGTGGAAATGCAACCTGGTTCAACCATTACGGGAAACAGTCTGGAGGTTCCTTAGAAAGCTGAATAGAAATCCCATTTTATCCAGCTACTGCTCTACTGGTCATGTTCCCAAAAGAAATAAAGTCAGCATAGCCATGTTTATAGTAGCACAACTCATAATGGCTAAATCCTGGAAACAATCTACTTGCTCATCAATAGAGGAATGGATACAGAAGATGTAGTAGCTACACACAATGGAATACTATACAGCTATAAAGAAAGACAGATCCGAAGTATGTGAAAGAAAATGGGGCCACCTTGAGTCACTAATGATCAGTGAAAGGGACCAAACACAAAAGGCAAGACTATTGACAGGTGTCCCTCTTATGAAATTTACAAAAATAATTGCATAAAAAGACCCCAATATGAGAGACAGGGCAATGGGCTGTGAAGAAAGGGATGAATCTCTGAGTGTGGGGCAGGGGGCCACATAGGGCAAGGGTAAGAAGAAAGGAAAAAAAGGCCAAAATTGGTACAGATGGTCAATGATTACCCAAGCCACACGTTTCTATTGTGCCACTGAATCTGTAATTCACGTGCATAAAAAAACAAAAATAAGAAATTTTAAAAAATAGATCACTTTATCTACTGAAATTCTTCAGAAGACATTACTATAGATGCCACAACAATAAGATTTAATTCTAAATGAAAATTTACATGATGCAAAAAATCTTTAGTATTTTAGTTGTTATACACTAGATACATATAACTGAGTTTAAATCACTGATATATATTGTGCTTCTACCTAGAAAATCTCCCATGCATCCAATTTTGTCTCAAGTATTTTGACTTTCTTCTAGAATGGCTTAGTTTTATTTATTCACCCTTTCTGATAACTCCCTAGTGTATATGTATTATTAAAGTTTAATAAAGAAACACTCTCAAGTCAAAATAAAACATGTTTTCTCCCAAGTATTTTACTAATAAAATCTTCCAAATTCCCCCGAAATGAAATCCCTCATCATGAATCAAACGGAGAGGCTGAAAATGATCAAGAGAAGTAGATTACCAAGCAAATTCATTTAAGTGGGCAATATTTTTGTTCTCTTTTTAAAATTTTCTGACACTTTTTCAAATTCTTAACAAATACATTCTAATGCAACTCAGTTTACACTAGTAACCAAAGTTCTGTGCATCTACTACTACAAAAGTATATTCTTATTACAGGAAACAATTCTTCCTCTAACAATGTCCAAAGCACACATTAGCCTGTCTTTAGCTTCAGCTCATAAATATTATACATCCATTATTAAGATATCTACAGTTATTTCAAAGTAATGCCTGCTTATTGTAACCTGCCAAATAACTCAGAAGACTGTACAGCAAGGGTTGTAGTCAACCCACACCAAATCTTCCTCTCCCAAGGAACTGAGGTTAATTAGCTGTTGCTCTTTGACATCCACTAAAGCACTTGTTTTATTTTGGTTTTACAAACCCAAAAAAGCAAAGTTCAAACCATTAGCAAAATTCATTGTGGTTTTTCAAAGTATCAACATACAATTTTAAAAAGACAATGGAAATAGATCAAAGACAATTCTAAGTTTTCATCAACTCTAATTCTGAAACTGAAAATCTTTTTCAAAAGGCCAAAATTTTTTAAAAACTCAGAATGACTCACAGAAAACATTTAGCTGTTTCTCCCCTTCTAATATATCTAATTCATTTTAAACAATGAAATCCTTTGCATAATTATTATTCATACAAGAAGTAATTAGGAATCAGATTTTGGTGTTAAAGCAAGCATAAAAATTTTTTTCTTGGTTCTTTTCTGCCCTATAAACTTAATCTTTCCTCTCTGTTCTAAGATTACTTTAACTGTCAGTGTCCTATAATTAAATATTTTTTCCAATTTTTCTTTCTGGCCCCAAATTTTTCAAAATAGATCAGCAGAGTCGGATTCAATCTCTTCCACTTCCAGCTGCTGGAACCCGCTCTGGAACCCTGTCTGCTTTGCATATCACACTGCTGGATCTGACTCTGGTTCTTCCAGTTCCACCCAGGATAAGCCTAGCCTCACCCAGGAGGAGACAGGGACTCACGGATTCTACCTCTACTGACAGAGGTACTGGATGTTGATGAATGCAAAACTGTCTCCATTTCCCATCAGTAATAACGAGAACTGCGTTATCCAATCAGAAAGTTGCTGTGAAGCTCATATCAAATACTGTCCAGGAGAGATGTACGCTGAAAACTACTCTCTCTTCCCCACCTTCCACTTGCAGGTGGTTAAGAACATGGAGGGCAAGCTCTTTCTTCCTTCCAGTCATGGGATCCCACACAGAGCCCTATTCTCTCTGTGCCTCCATTTATTCATCAGCAAATTGGAGACAAAGAAGCACTGGCTGGGCTACACATGTCTGTTGTAGGATTTAATGCAGCAATATTTGAAAAACATTTAGTAGAAGATATATAATCAACCCATACTAGCCACTTTCTATTTTATAAAACTTCAGCCATTTGCTATTCTCGTAGGTCCAAAACTAAAATTCACTTCTACATTTATTCTTGAAAACACTCATGTAATTCCTATTTCATAGATTTATATTTTTGGAGACCAGCAATAAAATTTCCTCGTGGCTAAAATCACTTTGTAGAGAGAAAGCCAAAATTGTGGTCTAAAAGATACCAGTGTCTAGATAATAATACACAATTCACAATATGGGCTCACAAATTAATATACTTAAGAATGTACAGATAGCTTTATTCATAATGACCAAAAACTGTGCACCAAGTATCCATCAAGTTAATAAATAAGCAAAGCATGATATATCCATATGGTTGAATAACAGACAGTAATACATGAATATAACAAACTCAATGCACACACTAGCATGGATGACTCACCAATGCTTCATAATGAGCAAAAGAGGACAGAACAAAATCATTCCCCTTATCCGGTGTCCAAAGACAGGCAAGATCACTATGGCAGGTAGATGGCAGGCAGAATCAGCATGGTAGGTAGTATGGCGTGCTTAATAATGAATAAATTACTGTAATTCAACTTAAATAATCTATCACTAACATATGCTAAGCAAGTGTAATTACATATAGCTCAAAACAGAAACTAAAATTGGAAAGAGTAAGGCATGTGCGGTTTGAGAAGGGCATTTGTGAGTGAGAAAAACGTGCAGTTTTCCTAATGTCAAACAAAGGAAGTCACATAAAATCATTGAGCTTATGTGCTAAGTATAAAAGGTTAGATGGGCCTTATAAATGTTCATAAATTATACAGCCAATGCTCTTTTGTCACTTAGTGTCATTTGTTTTCCAAGTCTTCAACTTAGACAGCAATAATTATACCATCATGCTTTTTTACAAACAGTTTAATGGCACTAGAAAAAGAGAGATTTATTTTAAGAAAATAAATGGGTTAAGATTTAGGTCAAAATCCCTGAATGATTTGTCTGTCCTTAATTTGCTCCATGAAAAAAGCTGCTTTGAGAATCTCGGTTTCCTCTTGGGATGCTCTTGCTCCCTGCCTCTCTGCAAGAATGCTGGCTGGCTTAGGAAGGAGGGGCGAGGCCTTTGTACGCAAAGGAACAAGTAAAGCTCATAGGTGTTCCCACAGATGCAGTTACCTGGGTCTTATAACTCTGGGATGGAAGGGAGATAAAGCCACGGTTGTAACAGCTGTCTTAGTATTATCTAAGAAGAAACCAAGACTGTCTGGTTATTGCATAGGAAAGGTATTTTGGACAGGAAACTACAGTAAGAAAAGGGCAAGCTGTCATGAGATGCACAAGATGCTGTCTGAGTGTGGAAGAATGAGTAGAGAACTTTGAAAGCTGAAGGCTTGAAATTTTCTGCTTCTAAAGGTGTCCCCAGCACTTCCTCAAAGAAAGCTAGCCACTCATGCACCTATCCACCCATTCACTCATTCGACATGTCCCAACACCCGGCTATGCTGGCTCTGTGTTAGGCCCTAGAGATACAAACATGGGAACCTGACAAAGCCTTCTGAGAGTGTAAAAATTCTAAAGAAGTACATACAAACGAGGTCTTCACAGGTGAGTTATGAACTCCATTTTCTAAATAGAGAATTGTTAATTTAATCCTTCCTTGCTTTACCATGCCAACCAGAATGAAGGTCCAAACCCTAGTCCATGAATATGCAATGGGAAGAAATCACAACAGAGCACACTGACAATGGGAGGGCATTGTGGGTTTGCAACCAGAGCCATCAATTTCTTGCGGCAGTAGGGAGGGAGGGTTCAGCTAATAGAAATGGGAGAAAACATTGTATAGGGCCTCACTCTATCACATCTCCATGGTCTGTTATGATAGGGTTGTGAGTCATCATATGTAAGGCCACACTTTATATCTTCACGTCAAAATTAAGGAAATGCATTGGGTCCAAAGTACAACACCTCAAAACTTTACTGACTGTGGCCGTATTTTATATTTCAACTTCAATTGAGTCAGCCCACACTCGCTTACGTGCTCCCTTCTCACCATGTCCAATGCATTACACTGCCTTACAACTTTGTTTAGTTATCTGACAAGAGAACTGCCTACGTGCCAGGCACACAAAGAGCTAACTACGTTACTCTCTTTTATGTAAAAAGTGAGTTCTCTTTGAGTAGTCAAGTTCATAGAATCAAAAAGTAGAATGCTGCCAAAATGTTCATCAACAGATGAATGGACAAAGAAAATGTAGTACATATACAGAATGGAGTACTACTCTGCCATAAAGAAAGATTATTAGAGGCATTTGTAGGAAAACAGATATGTGTCTTGACGCCATTATGCTTACTGAAGTGAGTCAGACACAGAAAATTAAATATCACGTGGTTTCCCTATATGAGAAATTCGAAGCAGAAGCACATGTAATAGAGCCTAACAAAGCAGATGGTAGGAAGAGGGCGATTGGTTGATTTGCAGAATGTAGAGGGGCTGAGGGAGGGGGCAGGAGGGTGGGAAAGGAGTACAGGAGTGAATGTGAGATGGATACAATATGTGTATGCATTAATTTCTCACATTTAATGTAACTACTGTAGCCATAATTACATATTAATATATATAAATAAAAAATAACTGTTAGGAGAAAAGAAAGAATGGTGATTGGCTCTAGGACAGAGGTACACAGAGTTAGCCCTTAACACTCACAGAGTAAGTTCTGGCGATGAATGTACTTAACACCATAAACTACATACTTAAAAAGAATTAAGATAGCAATATTATGTTGTGTGCCTTTGTTATAGTTATATTTGCAAAGAACAACTGCTCAGGGAATAGAAACAGTCAATCACTCTGTTCTTTTAGTTACATTTAAATTGCCAAATGAATAAATATTAGTCAGAAATTATTTTAATACATCTTATTAGCACTTGACAAACTTGATTTTTCTCTTAGGACTCAAATTTTTAGTAACTATTTAAGGATGCAAAAGAACATTGTAATAATACTAATGGATAGAAAGAATGTAATTGGGCAATTTATAGTCACTAGCTAGAATGAGTTAATGTTGTTCCATATCAGAAAGTGCTGCCCAGCATGGTGGCACATGCCACCATTCCCTGCTACCCACATGGTGGAGGCAGAAAGGTCACAAGTTTGAGACCAGCCTTAGCAATTTAGCCCTGTTTCAAAATAAAAATTTTAAGTAAAAGGGCTAGGGTTGTGCCTAACATGTGCAAGACCCTAGGTTCAATCCCCAGGGGAGGAAAAAAATAACAGAAGATACTAATTAAGTAAAATTGACAATGAAAGTGAAATTAATCACTTTAAAAATGAACCTAACATTGTAGAATCCCTGTATCAGCTAAAATTTTTAAATTAAAAGGATTCATAATTTGTCTCTTTTTTATGTTAGAAAAGCACAAGGTTATGATTTCTAATAGTTTCCTTATAGCAATGTAATCAATGCTGTTGATGACCATTACCTTAACATTTAGTGAAATCTGATTTTAATATTAATAGATTACATTTCCAATAGAGTGCTATTATCTTGGTAAGTGTTTTTACATTGATTTTCTCTTCCTGTATCCACATCTCACTTAGGCGCACTATCATCCACCCACATGTCTGTGCCAGAAACTTAAATAATTCTTCTCCTTTTCATTTTCAAGTTCTATCCACTATGTTTTATAAAAACCCCAACACCTTTTGCTGGCCTCACAGTGTTTCATTTGGACCAGCGGGGAAGTGTTGTGGTTTGGATCTGGGATGTCCCCAAAAGCCTCAAGTATTTGGATATTATGGAATAGCTATGGAACCATTTTCTGTCAAGAGGTGGGGACTAGTTGAAAGGGGAAGAACCCTGAAGCTTGACCCAGAAGGAGCAGAACACAGGAACTTGGCCTGGATGGAGCAGATCACTGGGGCTTGAGCCGGAAGGGGTGGAACACTGGGACATGACCTGGAAGGAGATATGCTATCTCTGTCCTTTCTTGCTCATTTGGCTTCCTGTCCACCATGCCATGAGCAGCTCCGGTGGCCCTCTACCACATGCTTCCACCGTCACTGGTCACCCACCAATGGACTCAGACCTTCTGAAACTGTGAGCTAAAATAAATCCCTCCTCCCTTAAATTGCGGATGTCAGATATTTTGTCCCAGCAATGAGAAAGTAACTAAGATAAGAAGCCTCTTCACTAACCCCCAGAAGGCATGCTTCACTCCAGCCTCCCACACTGCCAAAGTGCTTTCCTAGCACACATCTGAGAGAGCTCCTATGTAGATGAGAACACCCCAGATGTTCTCCACTCTCAAGAATAAAACCTGATGTTGACAGTAGGGCTGTCCACCACGGCATTTTTATCACCCTTCCCCAGGAAGACCTATCCACACACAGAACTTCCTACTAACAGCTGATCCTGGCAGCTTTACAACTCCACTTACTTAGTTATGCTCATGGCACCTTCTCCCAAGAAGTCCCAACCTCCACCTCAGCTTTGCAGCTTATGACATAATTCAAGGTGCAAAAAAGGAAGTTATTTCAAGCAGCTGCCAGAAAAATTCTATGGAGCACATGCTAAAGGAAAAAAAAAATCTCAATTCCAGCATCAAACATATTTAGACTGCAGCAGACTCAGGATTAAAGTAGCTAAACTATAGACATACAGTTGACAAAGGCACTATACTTCCAAGCCTGAGCATGGAACAACTGCAGGAAAGCTGCGAACTCTGCAAAAGTCCTGCTATCTCTAAGCCAGCAGCCAGCCGGTGAGCTGCCATGAGATGTGAAGCAGCTTAGGTCAGAGATGCTGCAGAATTGAGAACAAGACAAGAAGAAAGCTGGTCCCTATGCATGACATCCTCCTTATCCCTGATGACTACAGGTCCCCTGCTGTGAGGAAAGACAAACAGAATGATAATCCCTGGCCCAAGCACATCTTCCCTCTCATTTCCCTCCCTGGCAGATGCCACTCCCAGCAGTCTCCTCCTAGCACTCTTAACCCTCCAAGCATCACGTCTCTGCCGCCATACCATGGCCCAGAGCTGGAGTCCACGGACACATACGCAGACATGGCGCAAGCACAGCCCCCACCACACACCTGGATGTAGGCCTACCTGTTGTTACCTTGCTCCTGAGTCTCAGGCCTCACCCAGTGCACCCTGCAGGCATTGTCTACCCAGGGCTTTCTAATGGTTCCCCCTAGGTAAGCATAATGGTAGATGAGCAAGCGTGCCTCACTGGAGCCTGCAGGTGCAGCCTAGAGCCACAAAGCAGGGAACTTAGTGACGGTCTCACATTTAAAAATTCAATTTTATCCCTTCATGCCTTTATTTTTTGTAATAAGAATAGTGCTTAGAACAGCCTAGTGCCTACAGAAAACTGACTCTGTCTTGTCTGGTCCTGACCGCCCTCAGTCCTAAGCCAGGTATCTGTGCACCTGTGTGAGGTGTGCACTGCCCAATGCACTCTCATGGAAGCGGCTGCTCTGAAGAGGCTGATTTTGCTGATGAAGCAGGAAAAAAGTGTAATGGTTTTAAGATATAAGCAAAAAAAGAGCTCCGTCCTCCTCCACTTCCACTCACTCCAGAGACTGCGAGAATGTGGGGGAAGGGGGAGACAGAGGAAGAAAAGATGCCAAGGAGGGAGTGGGGGGCTGCAAGCAGTGCTGCTCTCTGACTCGCCTTCCTCGTGTCTTAGCTTGCTAATTCCTCATCCATTAAAACTCATTCCAAAACCACTTCCAGTAAAGAGCTTTTCTGCCTTTCCTTTCTGTTCAGACGCTTGACACAGCTCCAAGCATTCACTTCTATCAATAAAATATGTCTGCTGCTTTACGTATCGCCTTCATTTAGACTAGTTCCTGAAGGAAAGAGTTTTTAAAACCTTTATACCTATAGCACTCAGCATAATATTTGGTATGTTTTAGCATTATTATATTACATATATTAATTATATTATTTTAGTATTTCTCCTATGAAGACTTTTATAAAATACATTTACCTACAATAAGAGTGTAAATTATTTAATGATTTATCATGTTTCCATTCCACTAATCAGCAAGTTTTTAATCTGAAAAGGGTTTAAAGACAGATGCAAAGAAATGTATAATGTTGCTTATAAATATAATAAACAGAAAATCTTTCTAAATTTAAAAACTACTTATCCCTTGGGCCCATTCACTCTTTACTTAAGAATACAAAACGCCCATACAGGGTAGGGAATCTTCAATCCTAAAATCTAAAATCCAAAATCCTCTAAAATCTGAAACTTTTTAAGCAACATGACACCACAAATGGAAAATTCCATACTTCAAAACTTTTCTTTGTATAAAAAATTATTTCAAATATTATATAAAATTACTTTCAGGCTATGCAAATAGGTGTGTGAAAAAAATTATATTTAGACTTATGTCTTATCTGCGACGTATCTTACTATGTACATGTAAATACTTTAAAATTCAAAACATTTCTAGTCACAACCATTTTGGAAAAGGGAAACTTGACCAGTAGGAAAATGTATATAGAACATTTCAAAGTCATTGATAGGACTTGGTGTATGACAATTCCCTACTTGGTTGTGCAATTATGAAATTCTGACTAAAGGAACAGGGAAAGAATACTTGAAGTAATCAAATTCAGCCTTCTACTTCAAAAATAAGCCTCTTTTGAAACAAACCTTATTGGTGATTGTGTAGGCTCTGCTTAAAGCCCTCAAGTAGGGGGAATACCCAGCTTTATCCCACCTTCTTTTGTAAACAGCTCATGCTGCTGAGCCCATAGCCTTCTCCTGTCATACAAACAAAGGGGCAGTGACAAAGATGGGGGGTGGGGCCCAGGTGAACCACCGGTAGCCAGGAAGCAGGCTCAGGGCCAGCATTTGTGGAGACATCGAAGGCAAAGGCTCTGAGGCAGGCCATCTTTGCTAGGACGCTGGAGGTTACTTCTCAATCCTGCCTAACGCAGCACAGAAGCACAGGTTCACTGCAGCCTCATTTATCTGAAGCAACTACTTAGATTTCAAAAAGCTAGGATTGAATTGAAAAGACCATGATGTTTTTCTCTTCACAAGTGAAAGACTAACTCATTACTGTTCCTACTGTTTATAGAAAAACAAGGACCTAACCTATAATGGTCCCCAACTCCAGGTAGCATCTCATTTTTGAGGGCAGAGCTGCCAAGTGAGATGAAAGGTGATAAGAACGAGGAGCTGTTAATGGCAACTGTGTCAAACTCATCTCAGCACACACTACTGCATTGTGTTATATAAATTCTTAGGATAACTGAGCACTCTATCAAGGACATTCATCCAATTAATTTTAAAATGTTAACAGAATTCATTATCATCAAATGGTTTTAAATCAGATCTTTTAAGTAGCTTTAAGTGAGGAGTCTGTACAATTTTTAAATAAATTTAGATGGTATATTAGGAAAATATTTGCTGATATTATTATTATAACTAATAAATAGAAGAGTATATATTAGAGTTTATTTATGATTAGCCATATGAGTAATGCATAAAACCGTAAGTCTCCATATCAATCTTTTAGCAGTCATGGCGTATGTGAACCTTGAAAGCTTTTGAAAATGTGCTACAATGTCAACATGGTAGTAAACCATTTCATGCAACCACAGGGACAAAAAATAAAGTATATCATCAAACAATGACATTCTGGCACTTACGTATTTGATTTTCTGCTTGGCATTACAGATACTACTGGAGATCTAACCTCTACCCCCAAGGGACTTTGAGTATAGACAAGGAGAAACTAACATTAATCACCTGATACAATATAAAAGTGCATGTACACAAATTACCACTGATGAAAGCACAGGTAGGATCCCAAAACCTAACCTGTCTATTTCATTACACCCCAAAGAGACATTCCTGAAAATGTATATTTGTTGCCAGCTAAAATTTTATCCCAACATCTGGTTCAGAGGATATTCTGGTCAACCTGTAATAACCTCCTGGAAAGACACTGTTTTATATGAAGTTTATAGCCTGGGCTGAAAGTAAACAATTTTCTGAAAGCTAACTGTTACCCCTATTCAGAGGCATCAGAGGATAGTTCAATCCTCTGTTGTGTTCAATAGGCCACAGGACTGTAAAGTTAATCTAAGAAGGAATGCAAGGTGCTTATCCCAGTGCCTCCTGCTGAGCACTAGGTGCTTAGTCAATATTTACTGCTTTCACTTTTTACCTATTTCATATCTTTATTCCTCATTTTTCAATCATGATATATAATTCATTTTTGTATTTGAACACAATAAAAGAGAAAACAATTAAGGCCCTGATGCGGCTATGCAAATACTTCATTTTCAAAGCTTAGGGTTAGTTGTACAGAAGGGGAAAGTATATAAATAATCCCTTACACCTGAGGAAAAACTCTGATTTAAATTTGTTTTCATTTTGATAACGTTAACCGAGTCCTTTACAAGAATCCTCAAGGCATGGACAAAATATTTCAGCCGGTAACCCACTGCTTGATTTCATTCAGCATGGGATGAGAAAGTTCTGGGCAGCCCTATTCAGAATCCCAGTAACAGCCTTGCCTGTAACCACAGGGGCCTGCTGGGATCACCCCTATTAGAAGAGCCTTTCGTGGATTAAGGATCTAAGCAATCAATAAACATGTGAGTTACAATTTCTGAGGGAAGTAAAGGCCACAGCGTCCCCCTACTTACTCTGAATTCTAGCATTTGGGAAAGACTTTTCAGCTACTTCTCTATTCCTCTCCTTTTGAAATTCAGTCTTTTTTATTTTTCCTTTTGCTTCTTCTAATAGCTTCCCTCCCTCTGTATATGCCTTTATTTTTTAATCCTCTTTTCTTCCACTATCTTTCACCTGGCTCCCTTTTTGTCTGTGTCAACCCCAGAAATCAAGCCAACACCATCTTCCACCAACATCATCTCTCCTCATTTGAACTGTCCCATCTCTTCTCCAGCTTCACCCTTGCTCCCTGTATTTTTCTTCCTATCTTTCCAGCAAAGCCTGGTATTATCTCATGCACTCCTTGCAAAGTAAAACTGAACTGTGTGACCTAGTGTTGCTGTCATCTGAAACAATTTTATTTTTCCTTACATTTTATTTTAAAGACAAAAAAGCAGTGTAGTATAAGCATGAGACTTGTTGGAGACGGGGCTCTGACCTCCAATGAGGACTACTCCATAAGTCCCATAATGGTTCCATCCATTCTAAAGCATTCCTGAAAGGTTAGTGATCACTAGACTTGATGAAGGATCCATAACAGTAATAAAAACAGCAAACATTTATGGAATCCCTGCTATGCCTCGCTCACCGCTCTGAGGACTTTATAAATGCTTGATCACTGGGTCCTCAGATTCAGACCATAGGATGTTGGTACTTACTAACACTTGTGCAAAGAGGGTGGGATCATGGGTAAGGTTTTTCTCTGGAAAACATTTCTTCCATTATTCTTTTTATAATGTTAAAACAAGACTGCAGAGTTGAATACTTCTATTTCACTAAGACAGACAAAACTAAGTCATTTCACTTACATAGAGTTGTCTACTGGTTCTCTTTTTTCCTTACTGTTCAGAACCCACCATAGGGGGGAAAAAGGTCTACATGCTTGTGATCTACTTACACACCAAAATTCCCTTTTATGAACAGAAAACAATGTTGATACTTAGCAAGAAGAATAACAAAGTGATTATACAATGGAGCACATTGCTCAACACCCATAAGACACTTTCACACAAACCATCATAATGGAAAAACATACTTGTCACTGTCGGGACACGTTTCCTAATCATTAGGTGTTAAGTGACAGAGTCAAGGCTGACTCTGATGGTCCCTATCCAGCAAAATGGTGGAGCATTTTTGTTTTAAGACAGTTAAGAAAGATTCTTTTTAGGAATCAATGTTCCTAAGAATTATTAAATAAAAACTGAACACAAAAACTGGAAAAACATTTAAAATATAAATAACACAAATGGCCCTGCTAGCCTTTCCCAATCATCCCCTATTCTTAATGCACAATTACTTTCAAGATAGCTTGTTTCTGGGGCTTCTTCTTTTGAAAGTATAATAGACCAATTCTTTAAAACTTAGTCTTTAATTCCTTTACATTATTTATAGAAATAAATATTACATAAAAATAATTATTTCTGAGATTCCTGATATGCAAACATCTACTGTACCAACTGGAAATGCTTGATTTTAAAATATTATGTAATTTTTAGGAAGCAATGTGTCTTCCCTATTTTGTACTATTATAACAAAATCTATGAGGCTAGGAAAAATACTTTTTTAAGAAAAGTTTATTTGTCTCACAGTTTTAGTGGCTGCAAATTGCAAACAGCATGATTCTTCCCTGAGAGAGCCTTCTAGTTGTACCACAGTGTGCCCAACAAGCAGACACAGACCAGGCGCATGCAAAAGGGGCCAAGGTAGGTGCTGGCCTCACCGTCAAACAACCCATTCTCAGGAGAACTAATGCAGCCACAGGAGCCCTGATGATCTACCCCAAGACAGCACGAAGCCATTCATGATGGTGGATCTCCGTGACCTAATTAACTACTTGGAGGCTTCACTTCTCAAAAGTTCTATCACCTCAACAGCATCACACTGTGTGACCAACCGTCCAGCATATCTCAGGGAACAAGCCATATTCAAACTACAGTATAATTTTATTATTTGTTCTTTCTCATATCTCTGATATAATACAATAGAAACACTTTTTTAAACCTTGAATTCAATTAAAAATAAGTTGGCATAAGTTCAGTTAAGTAATTCAAACATGACGAGTTGCAATTTATTCTTGTCTTACATATAAAAAGGCTCTGTTAAACAAAGTAAAAGAGCAGTAAGTAATGGCAACTCCCGCATCTCTGCAAGTATGTACTCAGGGGCTACTGTGCGGCTGGAGGAAAAGTCAATTAACTTATTTTGAAGCCATATATGTAGAGGAAGCATCCTGTGTTTACTATTAAAGTACGCTCTTAAAATTAAGCAAATAGCATCTGTGGGAAGCAGATATTTTCCCTAATTTAGACTGTTCATCCTCATCGTCTCCACTGCTGTTCTGCTGATTTTCACATCCTTATCAAGTGTTTGTCATCTACTCAACTTCATGCCTGCTCAGGTACAATGTAAGTAACAAAAAAATACTTATTGAACAATTAAATATATGATTCAATGAATTTTTCATCTTTTTTATTTGTATGTTTGAAGTACATATCCATGTACATATTGATTCCATGTAGCTTAGAGAATTGGTATATACACATAATTGCATTTTGATTTTTTCCCTTTCTCTCTCATCCCCCCTCCCCACCAGTTTCCCACCTCCCCTATCCTCAGGTCCCTTTCTCATCTCTTCGAAGTCTTCCTGTTTTCTATCCTGCTCTCTCGGCCTCTTTGAGTTTATCACATGAGTGAAAACATGCAGGACGTTCTGTGTCTGATTAAGTTCACTAAGCATCATGGTCTTAAGGTGTTTTGCTTTCTTACAAATGACTCAAATTTATCTTTTCTTATGACAGAGTACCACTCCATTGTGCATACATATACCACAATTTCTTTACCCATTTATTCACTGATGGGCAGATAGGCTGCTTACAGGAGTCGGCTACTATGAGTTGTGCCGCTGTAAATATGGTTACACATGTGTCACTGTAGGATAGTTTCCTCAGCTCTTCAGAAGAAACATGCTCAGAAAAGGTGTAGCTGGATTAAAGGATTAAAAGGAGTTCCTGTTTTCAGTTTTCTGAGGAGTTTCCACTCTGGCTTCAATAGCAGTTATACTAGCTTGCAGGCCCACCAACAATATAGAGACATCCCATTTCCTTGTATCCTCACCAATTATTTGGCTCCTGATGATAGCCATTCTTATTAAGAGTCAGATGGAATCTCAGCACTGTTTTGATCCACATGTCTCTGATGGTCAAAGATGTTGAATATTTTTTCCTGTACTTAATTGGCCATTTGTACTTCTTCTAAGAAGTGTTAATTCATTTCAATTGCCTATTTTTTGCTTGAGTCTTTTATTTGGGGAGGGGCTACTTTTTGAGTTCTTTATATACTTAGACATTAGTCCTCTGTCTCAAGAGTAGCTAGAAAAATTTTATTTTCCCAATCTGTGGTCATCTCTTCACTCTGTTGACTGTTTCCTTTCTATGAGATTCTATTGAACCATGAAACCACTGCTTTTATATATAGTAACCTATATAAAAGTATCTGGAATCACTGAATTCTAAGAGTTAGACCTCTGGAAAAAAAATCTCAGAATTTGTGCAAAATGCTAAGTATACATGAGTTTTCCCAGGCAGATGTTCCAAAGCTTCCATCAGAACTTCCGGCAGAGAATTCTGTAACCCTGCAAAGATTTTTTAAAAATTAGTAACCTATCTTCTCTATTCTAATCCTTTTGTCATAGAAATGGTAAGCCTAAATCTAATTATATCTTTTCAGTGACAAAAATCTTCATAACACGTGGGCCAGTTTAGTCCATTTTCATGCCTGACGGCTCTCATGATACTGAACTTAACCCTTCCCTATAACTTTTGACCGGCCATGGCTCCATCCTCCAGAGTCACGTAAACATATCATGCTCAGTTCCTACTGTGTCTGACAACTCATACTGTACTTTTTAGGCAGCTGCCATCCCTTCCTACACCTGTGCCATCTTCTTTTGTACAGGCTGTAAATCCCCAGCCTTTCTTCCAGAGTCAAAATTTCGACTCCCATTTGTACCCTGACATTCAGTGTACCTAGGACCCTGCCTGGTCTTGCACAAGGCCCAGCTTTCCCTGGGCTGACTTACACTCTTGTGCACATTCCGAGCTGCTTAATAAGACTATTGTTGTGGTCAGATGTGAAGGGTCCCCCAAAAGCCTCAGGTTAACTATGGATATTGTAGTGTCTTTAGTGTTGTAAAATAGGGCCTGGCTGGAAGGGGCAGATGCCCTTTACCTGGAGGGGCGTGTGCTGGTTCCGCCCTTCCTCCCAGAGTAGTCTCTGTTCTGCCACACCAGGAGGATCTCTGTCTCCGGAGCAGCTGCTCAGGCTCAAAATTGGACTCTGGCTCTTGTTGTGGCCCTACCATGTGCTTCCACCATTTTCCAGCTGTCCACCTATGAATGGACTGTGACTTTCTAAAATCGTAAGCTAAAATAAATCTTTCCTTCCCAAAATTGTGGATGTTGGGTATTGAGTTACAGCAACAAGAGTAATTAAGACAACTTCAACCTCTCAGGGACATGTGTGTCACCTCACTGACATAAAGTGAACTTACAGTTGCATTGTAGTCTCACAATGCACTGCCCTCCAATTCTGTGCCAGGATTCTATTGTAAGATTTTGCTATAATCTTTATTAAATTTCTACTACTCATTTCTTATGACTGTGGCTCATAAGAGTCTGCAAGTTCCGTCGACTCCCAGTTTTGGACACCATCTTCCAACCCCACCCAGTTTCAAACTCACTGTAGTTCACATCCATTTCATGCAGGTTAATGTCTAACCTAGTATACAACTTTTAATACCCAGATTATAAAATAGAGATTGCACCCAAAAAAAGCCTAAAATGGGCAACAAAGTGGGCTCATTAAAGCACTAGCTTCTAACCCAGAATGCCAATGGTTCCTGGGGTTGCCACTTCCTGCTTCTGAGACCTTATACCCATCTCATAGTCAGGCTCACTCTCTCTTGTTTCTTCATCAGTAAAACAAGGCAGATGGCCTACACAGTCTGCACTGAGTGGCAATAAAAATTAAATGTAAAAAGCCTACACATTGTATATGTTATGTTACAGAAATGATTTAGCTATGTGTACACATAATGTATAATACAGTGTCAGAGAACATTAAAATTA
The DNA here is from genome assembly GCA_004027205.1 of Ctenodactylus gundi. Classification (NCBI taxonomy): domain Eukaryota; kingdom Metazoa; phylum Chordata; class Mammalia; order Rodentia; family Ctenodactylidae; genus Ctenodactylus; species Ctenodactylus gundi. The sequence goes on along the minus strand of PVKB01001711.1, from coordinate 45,711 downwards.
TGGAAAGTACCACAGGACCTAAACAGAACTATTCGGTTATTCCACTCCCAAAGTTCAAATCCATGCCAACGTTTGAGAATGGAAACTATCTTGTGCTGCTGAAAGGATTTGTTATTATTACTATTATTATTATTAATGTTTACCCACTTTTATTTGCAGTGTGTTCCCTGTTGTTCAAATTGGTCATTTCTATTTCTGTCTTCAAGTTCACAGACATTTCCATCTTCTCCATTATACTGTTGTGTCCAACTGTGGAGTTGGCATCCTTTAATTATTTCAGTTACTTGCCATTACTAAAAATTCCACAGAGTTCTTCATTGTAGCTTATATTTCTTTAGTGAGAGGCTCTATTTCCTTGTGAGAAATCTAGTAGTAGTTGCTTGTTGAAGTGTTTCCCTGATGGCTGTGTTGGCACTTTTGTAGGATAATTCTCAGGTCCGTGTTAGTCTAACGTTACAATCTTTTGTCATTCAAATTTCCACCTTCCTGGTTCTCGGCACAACAGAAGTTCCACGGAAATCTGGACATCCTGCATACTACGTTACATGATTACAAATCGTACTTGAATGCCACAATGATGGGTGAAGACGGGTGCTGCCAAGGTCCAGCACTAAAGAAAATCTTGCTAAAGAAAGAAAAACTGCCATGAAGAACTCCTGGAAGTTTTTAGAACCGACAAATATAATAACTAAAAGAATCAAATCACAAATATAATTACTGAAAAAATTAAATCACAACTTGTAGATAGGCTCAACCGAAGAATAGGGAGGACAGAGGAAAGTGTCCGTGACCAATCTGAGCAACAGTGAGGAGGAAGTGGGGTTCTCCCTTCAGTCCCTTACCATTGCTCACTCCTGCAGGATGCCTGGAACTCACAGTCACAGAAGCAGGGCGGTCCAGCTCCCACAGTAAGAACAGGACCACAGTTTATTTTATGGCATTCTGCTGGATAAAATAATTATAATCTGTATAATTCTGTCTTACTGAGCTGTTCCTTTCCTTCCTTTTGCTAAAAAAAAAAGCAGACATTTCTATGAGTGCATTTTTTTTTTTTTTGATGGCACCAAGGATCAAGCTCAGAGACTTCACACTGAGCTACATCCCAGCCCAGCCCATTTTTATCTTTGATTTTGAGATAGGGTCTCAAAAAGTCACTAAATTCCTCAGGCTAGGCTCAAATTGTGATCCTCCTGCCTCAGTCTCCAAGAATGTTAGGATTATGGGCTTGGGCCACCTGGCCTGGATTTGTGGGTGTTTTCTTCTGTACCTGCTATTTTCTGGTTGCTGGCTTCCCCAGTATCTACTCTCACATTTTCAAATTGGTGTGTCCTTCCTCAGGTCCCTGCCTTCTCTTTACACTTCAGAGTCCTTTCTGTATTCATTTTACATGTAACATCCAGGATTTTTTTTAGCTGTTTTAGCAGGAGAGATAAGCAAAAATATATTGACACATCTTCCCAGAGCCTTTATGAATTTATGGAACAGTTTAACACACTGAGCTGTAAGTCTAGCCTGCTCCAACAGTCCTTAGAGCCAGCTGCCTTAACCCAGCCCTGGGCTAACAGGTGCCAGTTTTCTCTGCCTCTCTGGTAAGCGAAGCAGGATCTTGCAGACTGAGTCCCACACACACCTGGGATAGCTTCCTACATGTATTGCCCTGCCGCTGAGCAGGAGAATCAGAATAGATGCCATCTGCCACCCTCCCGCACTCCAGCTGGCCCCACGACGCACCTCAGCCATACTCCAGCCACAGATCACTCATTAGGGCATGAGATGTACCGCAGGACCCCAACTTCTACTGCACTACTCCTACGAAAAAAAAAAATGCCAGCATGAATCACCAGAACCAGCTTCTCTCTGGGCGCATGCTCCCTTGCTTTCCTGCCATTCCCTATTATTATTTGGGCTGTGGTCCAGCTAAGCCAAAAGAGCTTTTTTATTATTATTATTGAAATACCTAGAGTGGAGGTTGCACGACTTTTTCAATGTCTGTTCTCCTTAATGTCTTCTGCATCGAGCAGTGCTGCCCAGGCTTCCCACAAGAGCACCTTCCACGTGCACAGCTACCCGTTGTCAGCACAGGCTGCTCCATGTGATCTCATTTTGTCTCTACAGCAGGACTACAAGGTAGGACTCACAGAACAATGCTACTGTGTGAACGTTACCTCTCAAGAACCTGGGACCTAAAGTTGTGGGACTTGCTCACAGGGACTAGCTAGGAGATGCCGAAGTCAAGACTAGATACATCAGATTTCTTGGTCAGGATTTATCCAAAACCCAGACACCTGGCCTTTCAAATACTATGATCATGAATGTAGTTATCATCTAATTCCATGGCATTCTACAACACCTAATAGCATGTATACATATGCAGAATCTGAGGTGCATACAAATTAAATAACTTGCTTAAAGCCAGTCAGCTAGTTATAGGCAAAGAGCTCTTCCTAAGTCCGTAGCCCTTTGTTCTTTCCATTCTATACAATCTCTCCTGCAGATAACAATTTATTTAACAGCTCTTCCTCTAATTTTCTAAGTCTATATCATCAATCCTGTTTTTGATCTTGTAAAGAGATTTGTACTCAAATAATCTGTCATCATCAGCAGCCGTATATACTAAAAATGAACACTTATTCTCCCTCCCCTCACCAGTTCCTGTTTCCACCTTCTATACACCAACTTCCTTCTAGCCAAACAGCACAAAATTTTATAATCATCTTTGATTTGTTCCTCCTCTTATCCCAATACCCTCCCTATCAGGCACAAAGTCCTACTGAATGCTCCCGCGAAGCCACTCATCTTTCTTCCCATGTACCTCCCTCTTTAGCTCCATGCTTACCTATGCAAGGCCCTAAATTCACTGTTATTGGGTTGGCCATCTTTCAGTAAAACTCATAAGCTTCAGATAATCCCATTGAAGTCATTTTCTAAGCCACCATCAGACTTATCTTCCTTAACACAGGTGTGTATATTACTTCTGTATATGAACCTGAAAAGAACCCAAACTCCATATAAAAGGGATTTATCTGAGTAGCTTCCAAATCTCCCAGAATCTGTCTCTGCCCCACCTGGCTGGGCAGGTGAGAGGCCTATGACTGTGCTTCATACTCTCATTCATATTTCTCCCTCCACCTGGATAGCTTCTCTGCTCCATTCTTCTTGTTCCCATTTTCTCTGTCCTTTAGATAGAGAAGTTGCACTAAAGCTCTTTAAAGAGGCCAGGTACTGTGGAGTCTCTAGTATCAATGAACTCCTGCCCAACATAGAGCTTATACCATCAATCCAAGCCCGTGGCTATGTTCAGACCTGAGCTGCTTACTCTTTGTTTTGGGTGGGTCACAACATTTCCCAACTAGTTAGTAATAGGGGACATCATCATTCATGCTCCTATTTCCCCCCCACTTATAGCAAAATGCCAAGCAAACAGGAGCAAATTGGGAACCAAGTGTGTCTTAAGGCTTTAGCTTTCCATTTGGCAGGCCTGGGCCCCCGAGCAGAGGTCCACAGGTCACACCACATGATTTTGGAGCAAAGAGCGGATCATACCAAAAAAAAACAAAAACCAATTCAACCAGTCAAATATTCCAAACCAACATTTAGGCTGAACATGACTGTAAAAATAGGATAATACATATGACAACTGGTCTTGTTTTAAGCTTATAAGTACCAACTCCAAGTGATCTTAAGGGCTACTCAGATTTCTGTAATCCTCCCCAGTCCCTTACTCTCCCATCCTCCTAGATACTTTTCTCAAACTTCCAACAACTTCACTCCTACTTTTACTCTGTTGCTGACTTTCCTTCCTATTTCATTGGTAAAAGAAAAGCAATTAGAAAAGAATTTCCACTCACATCCACCCACTCCGTTTGTGTGTGCCCTCTTCTGTCTTTCCTCCAGTCATACACATGAACTGTCTAAGATTCACTCTCCACAGTGATCTAGATCCACTTCTGTTCATCTACTCAGGGACACAGTTTCAGGATATAGTCTTTCTCTCTCCTCCACCATCAATCTTTCCCCCACCTGCTGAACCATTTGTGTCACTGTGTTGGACAGGTTTCCACAATTAAAATAAATACCCAAGACAATTTACAAAGAAAAAAGGCTTCTTTAGGCTCACAATTATGGAGGCTTTAGTCCACGATGAGTTTACTCCATTGTTTTGGGCCTGTAGCAGCATGGTGGGAGTATCACCTCATGGCCAGGATGTGAAAGAGGAAAAGGAAGGGACTGGGCTCCCACTATCTCCCACTGGGCCCCAATGACCAGAAAACCTCCCAAAAGGCCCTACCTCTTAGAATTTCTACCTGTTATGATTTGGATCTAAAATGTTCCCCAAAGGGTTTCATTGAAAGTTTGTCAGCTGACAGGCTTCAGGGAAAGTGGATCATAGGGCTCTAACCCCATCAAGTGGATTAATCCATTCACGATTAGCTGAATCATCTATTGAGGTAGAGCCTAGCTATTAGAGGTAAGTCACTGAGGGTATGCTCTTGAAGGGTATATTTCATCCCAGGTCCCTTCCTCCTTCCCTCTCTCACTTCCTTTCCCTGCTTCCTGGATTCCATGGGGTGAGCAGCTTTTCTCTGCCTTGATATTCTTCCATGACACTTTTGCCTCACCAAGGCCTAAAAGCAAACTCTCAGCCACCTATGGACTGAAACCAAGAGCAAAATTAAACCTGTCCCTCTTTACATTGTTATTCTCAGATATTTTCTCATAGCAATGAAAAGCTCACTATACATTTCTCAAAAGCATCAAGATAGGGATCAAATCTTTAATATATGGACCTCTGGGGGACATTCTATATCCAATCTAGAGTTGTCATCTTTCAAATACACTTTAATATCCTCCATAGGGAAAAAAGTGAAATAAAATTTTACCTTCTCTTTTTTCCAATCTCCCATTTAGTTACCTCTCACTTTTGGTTTTTAACAAAACTTCTACAGAGGTTTAAAAATGCCATGTTTACAGTGTCATCTCTTATTTTGTCTTCTATTTCTCCAAACTCCCTTCCAAAAAAAGTTTTTTTCTCCACACATCACAAAAGAAAATCAATCTAATAAAATTCACAATAACTTTCTCACTGCTGAAGACAACAGCTGATTCTCAGCCTCCATCCTACATGACCTATAAGCAACGGTTGCCAGGCCCAGTCATTCCATTCCTCTTTGCATACAAGCCCTCTCGCCGTAGGACGTCCCATTCTTTCACTTTCCGACTTTGTAGGCCATTTTTATTCAATTTCCTCTGCCAGATCACTGAATACTGAAGTGTCCCGGGATTCCGTGACCTTCTCCCTGTCAACCTGACTCCCTTTGTGATCTGCTCTTTATGTAACGACTCCCAGATGTATATTCCTAGCCCACACCATGCTGCAGCTCCACTGTCCACTGCCAACTTGACAGCTCCACCTGGAAACCTAATAAACAACTTCAAAATTAACACTGGCAAATAACAAACTTGTGGTTTTGGCTTATAACGTGATTTTCCTAAAATCTAACTAAACCCATCTAATAGCAAGTCCATCTTTGTACATGGTCAGACCAGAAATAATGCCACGATACTCGCATCTTATCCTTCCTACCCCACTCACGATTTATTAGGATATACTGTTAGCATTAGAATACATATTCAGAATATGTAATCACTTTTTACTTCCTCCAATGCTATCAGCCTAGTACAAGCCATCATGATCTCTTGCTCAATTATCCTAATGGCCTATCATCAATAATGGATCATTCCTGCTCTATACTTACTACCATGGTCCCATGTTAGATTCTCCACACAGTGATCACGGTCATGCATTAAACTTAAAACTTAACTCAAAACATCCTCCCACTCCTCCTACTAAAAACGCTCAGACAGTTCCCACTGCTCTGAGAACAATATCCAAATCTGTGCCAGGGGCCTAATACTCCCATTGCCCTCAACCCACCACCCTTGGCTCATCTCTTATCCATCTTCCCTTGTCAACCCACTTACTGACCTTCCTGCTGCTTCTTAAATGTGCCAGGCACACTCATGCCAGGACCATTTCCTCTCCTTAAAATGGTCTTTTCCCAGCTTCTGTATGACACTTTCTTCAAGCCTGTGCTTTAATGCTACTCTCTAACTCTTACTACTCCATAGTCCCTTGACAGTCCTTGATAAAAAGATTTTCTGCCCCTTTTTGTCACCTGTATTCACTCATTTTCCCCTTCCCCTCATTCAAAAATAAAAAAACAAACACACATTATATATACATATGTATATGTATATATATATATAATATATAGTATCATATATAACCTATATGTATGTATATACTTGGCAGATTTTATTTGTATTTTTTCATCCAACTGTATCCTCAGGGCTTATAAAATGCCTATCATATATTAAGTGTTCAATAAATATTAATTCAATCATGAATGAGTTTAAGAATGGCACCCTGCTAAAACTGGCAAAAAATCGTTACCAATGGAGAGGGCCAATAGTCAGCTGGAAGACAGGCATGGGTAAGATTTCTTTCTCTCAGAACTGGGCCGGTGGCACACGCGTGTCAACTCACAACTCTGGAAGGCTGAGGAGGAAAAGACTGCAAATGTGGGTCTGGCCAGGGTGATTCAGTAAGGAAATGCTGTCTAAAAACAAAAATTTAAGTAAAGGCAGGCATGGGGGCTGGGATGTAGCTCCATGTGAAGGTCATGGGCTTGATTCTCAGTCTCACAAAAGAAAAAAAATGTTTTTCTGTATATCATTTTTGTACCTTTTGAAATTTAAAACCATGCACATGTATTTCCTACCCCACAAGGCAATTTTTAAGGTCAGGACCAAAAAGTTTATTTTAATAAAAAGTTTATGTTGTTGCTTCTGGATAAATATTAAAATCAAGACTTTTTTCATAGCAATGCTATCTTCTGCCTATCAACCATAGTTCAACACTTTCTGCAATTTGCAATATATAGATAGATAGATAGATAGATAGATAGATAGATAGATCTATCGATCCCAGGCTGGTCTTGAACTCATGGCAACTCTCTGCCTCAGCCTCCCAAGTGCTGGGATCACAGACTTGTGCCACCACTCCCAGTTAATGTGATGCTGGAAATCAAAGCCAGGGCTTTGCCCTTCCTAGGCAAGGGTTTTAACCACTGAGCTACACTCCCAAATCCCAATTTGCAATATTAAAGCGCATGTTTTGTTACTGCTTTGTAGAGTTCCTGGCAGGCATAGTAAGTGCTTTATATATGATGATGATTCAGAATCTGAAAAAAAAGTAAATTATGTTGTAGGGGCATTATTTTTTAGTGAACCACTGGTAATTTCTGGTGATGAACAGATTCCTTGTATTCTAAGGATCCACAAATATTTGGCATAATAACACATTTTTAGATTCTTCTACCAATTAGCAGCAAATATATTAGTTTCTAAGTTTTTTAAATCTATCATTTTCCTTTTTGAAAATCACCATTTTAACATTTTTGGTGTTAGTTTTATTCTCAAAAGATACACAGAATGACTTTAAAGCATCCCAGACCACTCATTCAATATGAGACATAAAATCGTTGGACCTGAAAAACCAATCTCATCATAATAGAAATGCAGACTTTCCCCTTCTATTTACCTCCGCAGAGCTTCTAGTTTTTCTTTCTGTGTTCTCACCTTTCCAACCTGAGAACTGCTGTCCACTCTGAGTCATAAAGCCAAATGTGAATTCAGCAGCTCTCCTGTCTTTTCCACAGCACTTCTACAAGCCACAGCTGTGGAGTTGCGGCTCTTCTCCCTGCTCGCTTTGTTCTCAAGTAATAGTCAGAGAAGCAAAACTGGCTGTTTTTCTGTTTTTGACTATATCCTTTACAATGACGTTAGTAAAGTATGTTGGGGTGTAGATATGAGTCTCTCGAATTCTGCCTCTGATTTGCATTTTCTTCTCAATTCTCCAGTACCTATTTCAAAGTCTTTGTCATTGCTGAAATAACTTAAATGGTAAAGTTTAATCACAGCTAACAAAACTAATGACCTAGGAATAATACTCAACCTCTGTTATTTCTGTGAAGAAGCACAGAACGAGATACTTGATAGAAAGGAAAGAGACTTATTTTACGTAGCTATATATTTTGAGCAAACTGGGCTCATATTTATTTATCTATGTTGATCTCAGAAAACTATGTCATGCCCTTGAGAGGATGGAGTTGGATAATTCTAATGACTTTCTAGTCAAGCCTCTAACAATGATTGAGGAATGAGAAAAAAGAAAAAAAAAATGACACCAAAAGAAATGTTTGACTGAAGTAGGTACTGATGTCAAACAGAAAGGCGTGCATGTTCTAAGAGCCCATGGCCTGCACTTAGCAAAGATCCTATACAAAGGAGGCTCACAACCAATGCTCACTAAGTTGAACTGAACCACAATGATGTCTCACTTTAATATAATAGAAACATTCTGTAATTTATGTTTCCCAGAACAGACAGTCCAATGGGCAAAATAATCAACAACTCTGGCCCAATCCCTCACCCCCCAACCCCCCCACCCCCACCCCCCCTGCAAAGTACAAGTCAATGCCAGCCTAAAAAAGGCACAGAGTCAGGAAAGCCTATGGTATAGGCTGGATTTCCCAGACAGGCAACTTCATGAAGGGAAAGTTAGGCTAAAAACCTTGACGGTGTCTCATTTTCAATATATTATTATGGTATGTGTTTCTAATTTTTAATTTAACCTAATTTAAATTCTCCGTATCAAGGAGCAGGTATAATACTTTCTGCCAGAAATATTATTGATTGTATCCAGAAGCTATGTCCAGAGAAATAAATTGCACTGGGTTTCAAAACTCTTTCAGAGACTCTCTAACAGATTGTCAAAGGAAAGGATAGTTCCTTCCCATCTCAGTAACACCACGACTTTTTCAAAGGGTGAAAGAAAATAACCAAGTGGAATTTACACCTTTGGGAGGGGTCTGCTAAAAAAGACTCCAAATAAAACATGTCCATACATTTATCAAAGACACCTAAAAATGAAGACCAGCAATCCAGGACCCAAATTAAGAAAAGGTTGTTAATGCATTAGAGCATTCTCTAGATCTAGTATACTAAACAAAATAAACACAGGATGAATAAAACTTGCTTGGTACTCTCTAAACCATGGTAGACTGCCAACTGTTTTCCTAACAACATATCAAATTTAATATTTGCAAAGTACAACTTTATTAGTTCCATGGTCCAAGCAATGTAAACAGGAAAATCTCTCTTTTTTTAGAATTATCTAGAAATTTAAGCCTAACTGTCTATATGTCAGTACTACTGAAGCAAACCACATTGGACTAACTTCTCCTAACCATTCTCCATCTGATTCTTTGTCTTCCATGTAGGAAGTAGTCAACGAGTTAAAAAAAAATTCAATGAGTTAACTTCTAGCCATTTCATTTTGTTCAAATGTTCTATTTTAAATTCTTTCTTTAAACAAAGGGCCATTCTTCTATCCTTTTGTTATTGTATTCTCATTTTGAATAGTTTCCAGGAATAAAATAACTTTGTGGAAAAAAATTGTTCTTAACATCTTTTGTATAAAGTTATTAGAGAATGGCACTGTTTCATGATGACAATTGTCGTGGCCTACACATGGTGTATTAAATGTTCCCTTGGCAACAGACATCATTTCACATGCCCACTGTCAGAATTAGATCTGAAAAATTATGGCTTAAGAAGAGAGTGTAGCTTTTTGATTAAAAATATTTTCATGTCACAAGAAGGACAAAAGAAATGAGAACATCCAAAATACAACGCCAGTGGGGCTTTACAGTGAAGCTTAAATGATGTTTAAACACATATGCATTCCAGGACACCAGTGAAAATTTTTTTTGAACTTTAATTATCATCAATGTATAAAAATAAACAGGGGCTGGAGACACAGCTCAATGGTTCAGAGCACTTGCTTGACAAGCACGGAGCCCTAGGTTAGATTCCCCAGAGCCATATAGGCTGGGTCTGGTGACACATGACACAACTGTAGAAAACAAATGAATAAACAGAAAATTAAGGCCTGCACTACTGGGCTTGGCTCAATTAAAAAATAAAAATCACATAAAATATATAAATAAATAACAAATTTCTGTCCAGGTGGCAGTAGGTTTTTTCCAGAAAAACAATTTTTTAAACATCAATATTTGTCTTCCATAGGAATATTTCATCTGAAAAAGAAAAACATTTGTTTATAGTGCATCACACTCAAAGTCTAAGTTCCTTCTTATTTTGAGTCTCAAAGAACAACATTTTTTTTCAGACAGGGTCTTGCTCTGTGTGCAATATTCTTTAAAAAAAATAATAAAGACATAAAGCAGCTTTCTGCCATGTGAGGACACAGCTAAAAGACAACTGTGTGTGAGCCAGGCAGCAGCCTACACCAGACACTGAATCTGCTGGCACTGTGATCTTAGGCTTCCCAACAGTGAGCACTCTGTGAAAATTAATTTGTATTTATAAGCCAAAAGTAAAGTAAATGTTAATGATTCCAAGTAAAGCAGTGTGCTTCATAGGATGCCTTTGGGTTTGGTCTTTGATACAGTTGAGGATTCACCTGTTTACTTTGTTTATAGCAATAGAACTTCCAAAGTAACAGACAAGAAAACTGGCCCGGATTTCATTGAAAATTTTCAAGATATCTATTATTTCCAGCATCCGCATCTCCTGTAGTAGCAAATCCATTCTAGTTAATGGGAAATATACAGATTTAAAATATTAACCAAACAACGACTCTGAGGAATTCCTTCAAGCAGCAATTACAAATTTAAATACTTCTTTATAAACATGCAAACTACGTATTCCTTCCACCCAAACTTGATTTATTCCTGAATTTCTCTTCCCACTCAAACTTAGTATCACGTTTGACTTTATTGGTTCAATGGCTGCCTAGGAGAGAAACCCCCTAGTATATTTAGCAAAACGAATAACTCTAAAATGGTACATGCATGATTTATTCCAGTCGTCACTCCGTAACAATGCACGGAGCATGTCACAATAGCTTAAAAAAAAACTGTAGATGTTTTTGACACACACACACACACACACACACACACACACACACACACACAAAAGGAACATTAAGGCTAGCTTAATCTTCCCATACTCTTAGATGATATCATACACTTTGTACCCCATACACGAATACATTTTCCACACATGGTTGTAACTCATTTTAGTGGCTAGCACGTCCTGAGTATGGGGCGCTCAGCTTCCCTTCCTTGGGTCACCGAACCTGGGTCAAATTGGTGGGACGCAGGCACCATTCACATAGAAAAGATTTAGCCTACTTATACAAGCTCTGGACTGTGAGCAAAGAATGGTAATGACGAAAACTTCTGTCCTTGGCTAGAATCACCTGCGTCCTCCTTCACCATTACACGGAGTTTGTTTTCTTCGTGACAACCCCGTGGAAAGAGACGCAGGGCAGCCATTCTTAGACTGTGCCCCACCCCTAATAACTAATACACGATGAGTGGATTTTCCCTTTCGAATCTTTTCTCTGTTCGTGGTTTCGTCCTTCTCTTTCTCTTCTTCCTCATGCTGTTTATTTATGGTGCCCACTTTGTCGCTTGCCTTCAGAAAGCTGACAAGTTTCACCCAACGCATCTTTCAAACCTCCTGCCCTAAACTCCTATCTGTAGTCCACAGCAGAGAGTAGACAACCTAAGACCCTCGGCATAACCCCCAGGAGAGGGGGTGGATGAGGAGAGGGGTTCCCCTAACTGGCCGCCGAGCGCCCGTGTGCCAGGCCCGCCTCTAGCCACCACCTCAGGCTTCCGGGAGCCACAACGTCCCCTCCCCGCGGCAGCGCGACCCCCCGCCTACCCGCCCCCCCCCCACGCGCGCTCCGGCCTCGGGCGCGGGGACGAGCCGGCGATCCCGGCGCCCCGCTCCGGGCTGCAGGGACCCTGCGCGCCGTCCGCGCCCCGCCGCCCGAGCCCCCATCCCGCGGTCGGGTCCCAAGTTCCAGCGCCGTCTTCCAGAGCGGGACCCGCACGGCGGGGCAGGAGAGGCGCGGGGTGGCAGCCCCGGTGCCCAGCGCGTCGGCCGCGCGGCTCCGCGGCCGAGGCCCACGCGCCCGCGCGGGGACTCGAGGGGGGTGGGGACAGCGCGGGGACGGGGGCGAGTGGGCGCGGCGCCGCCCGCAGGGAGCAGCGCAGAGTTCGGCCGCCCGCGGCCCGCCGCTCTGCCGTCAGCGCCCCGCGAGCCCACGCCCGCGACCCGTCGCCACCTGTCCCGCGGGCCCGCGCTGGCCCGGCGAGGGACACTTGCGCCCGGGTGCCGAGGACGCCGAGGCTGGAGGAGAGGGAGAACGGAACACGCTCCCGGCACCCGCCTGCCCCGGGAGCCTCGGGGACCGAAATCGCCGCCGGCGCGGAGTGGCCGGGGCGGCGCGGCGGGCGCGGAGCGCGGGCGAAGGGACCGACCCGGCCCGGCGCCGCCCGCCTTACCTGTGGATGCCGTTTCCATGGCGACGGGCGGCGGCCGCGCGGGGCCCGAGCCCGGATCCCGCGGCCCCGCGTTCCCGGCCCCGGCGCCAGGCCCCCGACCGGGCTCACCGGGCGGCGGCCCTGTCGGCGCGGCCGCGTCGTCCCCGCCCGCCCCGCGGCCCCCGGGCGCGGCCCGCGGCGGCAGCTCGTCCTGCAGGCCCGGCGGCGCGGCCATGGCGGGCGCTCGGCGCTGCGCTGCGGCCCGGGACGCGGGAGAGGCTGCGGAGAGCGCGCGGCGCGCCGGCCACCCCTGCGCTCGCGTCGGCTCCTCCCCGCGCCCCCTCCTCCCGGCCGCGCCCGCGCTCCGCCCCGCTCCGCCGCCGCCGCCGCTCGCCCGCCGCGCGGCGCGCAGGTGAGGACGGCCAGGCCCGCCGCGGGGCGGTGCCGCCCACTCCGCGCCGCCCTCCGCGGGCGCAGCGCCGGGAGCCCGCAGGTGGAAGCGGCGCCCGCCGCGGCGGCCATGACTCGGCAGGCCGCCCAGCCTCACCAGAAGTTGAGCCGGGACGACGTCGTCCTGGGGCCCGCGGGTGACGGAGGGAAGCTGGGGCCCCCGCCCGGCCACTGCTCCGTGGCGGCCAGTGGGCGCCGTGGGAGGCGCAGAGGTCCTGCGGGGAGGCCTGCAGGTGGTGTGGGCGGCCCAGGCGGGCAGGGAAAACGGGAACCCGAGGCTCGGTCCTGCGTCTTAAACTGTATCCGGAAGGAGACTGCACACAGGGAAGAGCAGGACTGCGCTATCGGGACAAACTCCATCACTCAAGTAACTTTCCCTGAGCAGCCCTGCAGACGAACACAATGACAGTCGCAGACAACAGCAGCTTGGTCGGCTGTCAGAAACGCTCAGTCACACGCCCTAACGATGAACCAGCTGTGTGGCTTGTGTGAAAGTTAGACACCCCACGGTGGCTGTCGCCTCGCTTCTTTTCTTTGCGGTACTCTCCTGAAAAGATGGAAGGCAGTCAACACGAGAGAGAAGGAATTTACTTGCCTTATTTTTTTTCCCCACACTTAGATCGATCTTTTCAAACAAGGCCTGTGCTTTAGTGGTTTCTAAGTTGTTTATAAAAGCATGGTCTTGAAACCAAGGTTAAGCCCTCGCACATAGAGTGGAGAGAGATACCTATCTGCTCCCCCTTGTCTAGAAAGGTGGGTGGCTATCGGGGCTCTGCCTGCTGCAAGCCTGGGGACTCTGAGCCACCATAGGCATACTGAGAATCCCACAGCTGTCTGTTTCTGCAGACGCAAAAACACTAAAACTAACACAATCTGTATGAGCACAAAACACTCAAGTTCAGTGTAACCATTGTGTATCACACACACACACACACTCAAGTTCAGTGTAACCATTGTGTAACACACACACACACACACACACACACACACACACACACACACACACACAGACACACACACATAAAAGGGGGAAAAATACTAAAACTAAAAATCCCAGATTCAGCTTAACCTGTTTTACTAGTACACTGCTGTTCAAAAGAGGACAATAAATTAGAAAAGACACAATCACTAAATAGATTTAAATGCGGCCTCCAAATGCCAGATGCCCAGGAGGACGTAACAGGCACCAAAATGCTGCATTATGGATATATTCAAAACTTACCTCCGAGGATGAATGTGTTCATTACCTCCATCATCAGGTTGTTGCTGCAGATGTGTGCGCAACCTCGTGTGTGTCAGGTATACCTCAATGGAGCTAAATACCTAAAAATCATCCCCTCCGGGAATGATGAATTCTTAATTGTCATGAATCTCCATGATTTTTGGAATATTGCTGAGGAAACACAAGAGACCACTTAAGGTATCATTAAGATGAAAGGCTGCTTCATTTCTATCCTTCCATAGAGCTTGTCCAGTCATGTGATCGGGGACACTTGTGTGTTTTTCCCCAAATCTCTTGTTTAGAGTGCCCTAACACCTAGGAACACCAGATGGGAATTTCTTGCAGTTCATTACTAAAGTGTCACAAACACAACTGTAATGATCTAACACTAAGTGATTACAAATGGGTATTGAATAGCTGGGAATGGTTATGACAAGGGTGTTACAGGATAACAGGTACGTTATTTTGATTTTCTGAGAAATGCTAATGGAAGTCATTGTGTAAAATCTAGACTATGGAGACCCTTTTTCAAATTAATAACAACAAATGGGATGGGAATGTTCAGTGTAAAGGCTCCAGGTTCAGTCCCCAAAAGATAAATCTGCACTATCTGTGCAAGCCCCTTAGCTTTCTTATGATTAAAAAGATAATGTGGTTGGAGGTATGGTTCTAATTTTTTCCATATTTTATTAGATATTGATCAATACTTTCATTTGAGAATATGTGGGGAAGTGGCCAATTAAACATCTTTTGATTTTATTCACTAAAGACAATTATTAACTCTATTTTGAGAAAGTATTCAGATTTGCTCTACTGGAAAGGAGTAGTAGTGTTGATGTGTAGCTCCATGGTAAGCACTCCCCTGGCACACAGGTCCTGCGTTTGAACCCCAGCACTAACAGAGAGAGAGAGAGAGAGAGAGAGAGAGAGAGAGAGAGAGAGAGAGAGAGACAGAGAGACAGAGACAGAGAAACAGAGAAAATCTCATATATTTGAGGGATTAAAATTGCAAGCTTATGCTGTGATTTGAGCTGAGGGCATAACACAGCAGATAAAGTGCTTGTCTAGCAAATGCAAGTCCCTGGGTTTCAATTCCCCGGCACCACATTAAAAAATTTTAAAAAAAAAAGCCAGGAGGGATGGTACTGTGCCTATAATCCCAGCAGTCAGGAGGCTGAGGCAGGAGAATTGCTACAAGTTGTAGGCCAGTCAGGGCTACATAGTGAGTTTAGGACTAGCCTGAACTAAAGAGTGAGACTCAAAAGAAAGAAAAGAAAGAAAGAAAGAAAGAAAGAAAGAAAGAAAGAAAGAAAGAGAGAGAAAGGAGGAAGAAAGGCCAATTTTGTTACCATTATTTTACATTTCCATCTTTCTAAAGTAGCAAAGCTTTATTAATTTGAAGATTTATAGGCATAACACACAGTCAATGATGGGGTTCTAGGGCTTACATAGTTGCTGTGATTTCTTAGTTGCTTTAAAAATACTTTTAAGAAAGAGAAAATGAAGTTATCATTTTTAATGAATTATTAACAAGAAGAGTTGGACCAAAAGAACTGTTTTTTTTGTCTTCAGCTACTTTTTGTTTCACTTTGTGTCAGAAGAAGGGAGCTGGGGAAGGGACATGCAGGAAGAGTGCCCCACGTGACAAACTGGAGCCAGGTGAAATCCTTTCTACGCTCAGTATTAATTACTTAATATCTCTGCATTTCATGTTCCTCAGCTACAACCTGATGATTTTAATTCATACTTCTGCACAGGATTTAGGTTGCCATATTTTATGGTTTAAATTCAAAATGTCCCCCCAGAATCTCATGTGTGTGGAAACTGATTGGATTATGGGAGCTATACACACCAGTGGACTGAGTCATTGATGATTTCAGGTACTATTACGAGACAGGCCCTGGTGGGAAGAACAGTCCATGGGGGCGGGGAGTGTGACCTGAAATGGTATACTCTGGTCCCCAGCCCCTGCCCTTTCTCTTTGCTTCCCAGCTGACAGGCTATGAGCAGGTTTCCACAAGCCAAGCCCTTCGCCATTGTTGGTTGACCATGCAAGGATTGAGACCTCAGATGTGTGAGGCAAAATAAACTCCTCCTTCTTTAAGTTGTGGGTGTCAGGTACTATGTCTCAGCAACAAGAAAATCACAAAGACACATGTAAAATATGTTATTAAGATGCTAACAGTATGTACCAAATTATTTCTATTAAATTAGTTATAAAGTAAAAGTACTGCTTAGTTATATATACTTGTGAAGAGTAAAAGACAGTGGTAACCATCTCACTATTTAAATCAAATTATATAAGGAACATCCAGTGGTTATCCTGAGTCTTCTGTGTGTATGTTTGTAATTCCTATATTCTGAAAGGTAAATTTTATATAAAAATAAATATATTTCAAAGGTTCTTTTAAGTAGCTGGGGCAAAATACACACCATTCAAATTGGAATGGCAAATAAAATCCTTTGTGTCATGGTTTGGATCTGGAGTGTTCCCAAAAAGCCTCATATTCCTACGGATATTGTGTGGTCTTGGAAGTGGGGCCTGGCTGGAGGAAGCGGATGCTCGGGGCTTGACTTGGAGGGGTGTGTGCTGGTTCTGCCCTTCCTCCCAGACTTCTTTCTGTTCTGCCATACTGTGAGGATCACTGTCTCTGGAGCTTCAGCTCTGCAGCTCCAGCTCTACTATGTGCTTCTACCATTTTCCAGCTGCCCACCTGTGAATGGACTGTGACTTTCTGAAACTGTGAGCGAAAATAAATCTTTCCTCCCTAAAGTTGTGGATGTCGGGCATTGAGTTACAGAGACAAAAAAAAAAGTGACTAAGGCACTTGGGTTGGTAAATAATGACTGTATGACTATTTGGAGGATAGTGTGGAGAAAATGCCATGGGCCTATTCAGATCCCATGAGAACGAGTGACTAGAGCGGTAAGCAACAGCTACACTCCGGCAAGTGAAAAGGACAGGCCACGTGAGCTATCCATCCGCCTTCTTTGGATTATGTGTAATCTTAACTGCACCCACGCCAAGATCTTACATTTGAACCCTTTTAGAGAATGCAACAGTGGAATCACTCCTGTTGACTTAATAACATAAATGTTAAGTTCCAGGTGATCCTCACATGGGGCCCCAAATGTCTCTGAGGGTAGCATGCATGGTGTTGGATCAGGAATTAATTTGTCTGAGATCATTGCGCAACATCGTTCTTACTTTTCTACAATGTGTAGAACTTCTTGAAACTAAGATAGAAAGAGAACTCTCCATTTCTTATTACAGCAAAAAGATATTTAGATAGAAAACTTATAGAAGCTTCAAGCTGGCATCTAAGACAGCTATATTTTTTGATACAGGAAACCACCACAGCACCACAGCACAATGATGGCCACCACAGCATTCTCAGAACACAGAAGGCTCTGTCCTTACACAAAAAGCGGTGGCTGTCTGCTGCCTTCTCAGGGAAAAAAACACACATGCTCCTAAGGTTCTCCTTCAGGACGGGAAGAGGAAAACTCATCATTTCTCGTCAAACTCTTTTTATAATTTAATTTGTACATTTAAATAAAACTGAAAGGATTTATTTGTTTATATATTTTTGTTTGCTTGCTTGCTTTTTTGAGACAGGGTCTCACACTATAGTCCAGGCTGGTCCTGAACTCACTATGTAGCCCAGGCTGGCCTCCAACACACAGCAATCCTCCTGCCTCAGTCCCCAGGATTATACAAGTGTGCACCACCATTCCCAGTTTATGTGGTGCTGGGAAATTGAACCAGGGCCTTTCTTTGCTAGGCAAGCACTCTAACCACCGTGCTATTCCTCCAGCCCAATTTTTAAATTTTTGGATAAAAAATATGAACTAAGAGATCTGTAATATGGATTCTCCAGGCTTTGGATATTATTTTTAAAAAAACATTTTAAAGGTATTCTGAGCTTCACAAGCAATCAATATAAATGACAGAGAAAATTTCTGTCAATAATTCTTTGAAATTTACAAAACGTATACCCATAAGCTATCACTTAATATGTATACACTCATATTTAATTTCCTATTTGCTAAAACATGTATCTCATGGCAATTTTACTGTGTAATTTGTTTGATGACTTAAGAGATTCTTATGTGCTTCTTTATGATTTGTAGTGATCTTTTAAATCACAACACAAGCAACTGAAACCATTTCCAGCTTCTACACAGAAGTTTCATATCCACTAGAGCAACTCCCCATACCAACTAACCTCAAGGCCAGTCCTAGGAAATCACTAACCTCTCCTCTGTCACCATACATTCGCCTGTTGTGTATTTTATATACATGGAATTATACAACATATGGCTTTTTGTATTCTTTCACTTAAAGCATTTTCAGTGTTCTTTATTGTAGCAATATTCATATTTGATTCCTTTGCATTGATGAAAAATATTCCAGTGTATGACAATACCTCAATTTGTGCGTCTCCTTATCAGTTGATGGACATTTAGATTATTTTTACTTTTTGATTATTACAAATAAAGTAACTAAAACTATTTATGTTCACATTTTTGGTTCAGCATGTTTTCATTATTGGTTATAAAACAAGGATTAGGATTTCTAGATCAAGACTAGGGTGTAGCTCAATGCTAGAGCACTTGCCGTGTCTGGATGAGGACCTAGTTTTCCTCTCAAACAATGAAAAAAACAACAAAAAAATGAGTTTCATGGGAATCCTGTTTGAAGAACTGTCAGACTGCTCTCTAGATCAACAGCATCATTTAAAAATCTCAGTGCTAGAGCTCTGGACCTGCACCAGCCCAGCAGACAAAGCAGGCCCATATGTTGAGCAGTAGTAAAGGCCTCAATGACAGATTATAAGGAGTAGTACAATGGAGCTAGAGGCTCTGGAATCCTCCTGCCCCAGCTCCTTCATAGCTTGACTGCACTTTAATCCAGTTCTTCTAAAGTATCCTTCCACAACATAAGGGGATTCTCCAGGTGCCACGTTTTCCTTCAGTGTGCTTCACTTCACAAATATGTCAGATATATTCAGAAAATCTGCCCCACTTCATCATTACTATGACACCTGAGACTGGAGAAATGATGAAACTTTCCAGACTACTCTCAAGTTTATGTATAATAATAAAAAATACCAGGGCTGGAGGAATATCACAGCAGTTAGAGCACTTGCCTAGTAAGCGCAAGGCCCTAAGTTCAATTTCCCAAGACCACACAAGCCAGGAGGGGTGGCACATGCCTATAATCCCAGCACACAAGAGTCAGAGTCAGGATGATTGCTGTGAGTTCAGGAACAGCCTGGACTGCAGACCAAGATTCTGCATCAAAATCAATCAATCAATCAATAATAAAAATGCCCAGGTGAAATTTCCACTTATAAAATATTCTTCTAGGAAAATCTACATGATAATGGTATCTCAGACATTTTAAATTTTTTACTGTTACATGCTGAAGAAAATCTTGGGATGGTGATGATCTTTAGTGACAGCTGTGCAAGAAAATTAAATGAAATAGTAGGTCAGATAAAAATAGAAGGGATAGCACAAAGAAAAAAGAGAAAGGAGCGGAGGCAGCAGGAAGTGATTCTTCCATGGCATTCCTGTTACAGTCAAGAGTTTCTTAAGTTGGAAAGTCAAATTTGAAATATTAAATATTTTTCAATATTTTGGTTTTAACTTGCATTTTCCTGACAGCTAATGATATTCAGCATCTTTGCATGTACTTATTAACCATCTATATGTTTTCTTTGGTGAAACATGTGTTTAAGTAGTTTACCCACTTTTAAGTTAGGTTACCCTTCCCTTATTAATTTATGAAAGTTTTTATGTATTCTGGATATCAATTTCTTAAGTATGATCTACAAATATTTCTTGTTCATTCTATAGGTTGTCTTTTTATATTCTTGGTAGTTTTCTTGGCAGAACAAAAATATATATTTTATGAAATTCAATATGTCCAATTTTTTGGTTTGCAGGCTTGGAGTCATAGCTAAGCAATTTGCATAAACCCAGGTCACAGGGATTTACCCTTAATGTTTTTCTCTAACGATGGTACAATTTTAGATTTTACATTTGGGTACTTGATCCATTTTAAATGTATTTACATATATCATATACATAATTTGTTTTTCTTATTTTGTGTCTTATAGTTGCTTTTCCAACTAGGTATTTTTCATGTATTTTAAATGGTTTTTTTGCATAGTATTTTTGTCATTTATGTTGCAAATATTTTTGACATTTTATTGTCCATGGATGATGAGGAAACTAAGATTCTGAAAAAAAATCAAAGACTTTTCTAAAGTCAAATGCCGAATGCAGCGATTATTTAAGTCTAAGTTGTATAATTCAATGCTTCATGATATGAAACAGCATTATTTTCAGTTTGTATATAGTATGCCATTAAATGGAGTCTGGCTCAATAATGCTTAACATAAACTAAAAAGATAGTCAATATTAGTGAACACATATCACTTCTAAGTTATTCAGAATTTAATGCAAAAAAATTAGCGTCATGACCAAGGAGAGGCAGTCTGGGAGGCTGAAGCGGGTGAATTGAAAGTGTGAGCCCAGCCCGGGCAACTTAGAGACCCTGTCTCAAAATAAAAACTAAAAAATAGAATGTGGATATAGTTCAGTGAAAATGCATGGTGAATGATCCCTAATACTGACAGGGGTGGGAGAGAGAGAGAGTGAGAGCGAGAGCGAGAGAGAGAGAGAGAGAGACAGAGACAGAGAGAGAGAGAGAGAGAGACAGAGAGAGAGAGACAGAGAGAGAGACAGAGAGAGAGAGAGAGTTTTGAGAGTACTATTTGATTTGGAAGTCAGAACCCTGGACAGCTCAACAAATACACTAGACTTAAAACCCAGTTTTCTTGTAACCTTGAATCGCAATCACTGAAAGACTGGATGGCTGTTTAAAACTCGAACTTTATGAGATTAACTAGACCTAGTTTTGTTCATGTGGCTCCAGCCTCTCCTGAGGAAAAATATCATACCATCTTCCCAGCATCCGTAGTCCTTGTCAAGTAACACAACCTCATCTTCCGGTTCAATAAATATATTAGAAAACTCCAGAACCCTTGGGCTTCTTTGGAATTAGACTGATCCAAAAAGAAATTATTTATTTCTCTTCATCCCTGGGACTCTTTATCTATAATTTTTGCATTCAAATTTAAAAACCAGTAAGTGGGGATCGGAAATGTTAATAACACTTGGCTGAAATTTAAGTGCAGAGTGACAAAGAGTTGGGGGGTAAATATTCATATAAGAGGACTCAGAGCTAGATAATATTTATAAATCTATATGCCGCATAAAAAAGGAACATATTATAATTTGACCACAGCATCACAGAATAAATAGGGTTATGCAAACTCTGTTTTGTGTGCTTACATAAATTTGCACTGAGCAGTTGGCCATTTATGTTATAGTGACCCTAGTGGATTAGAGACATAAGTCAGGGTATATGAAGACAAGCCTATCAGAACTGGCAAAACAAGCCTTGCAACAGTAGAATGCTCCAAAGGTTTCAGCATAAAGATAGTTCAAGATCTCTATTCCAGTAGTTAAAAGAGCAGAAACATTTTGAATCTCTTCTAGCTCACTTGGGGAAAGAAAAGGAGACTCTTGAGCTTTGTCTCTGTTTTAAATGTCAGTCTAGGGGCTAGCTTTTTGTTTTAAAAACATTCAGCCTGCTGCTTTATGTAGAGAAATAATCACTTTGCAGAAACATCTAGATGATTCTCTGAAATAAAGTTGGTCTTAGACAATCATGTTTCCTATGCAGCTTAATTTGGGGGGCATTAGAAAGATTTTCTTCCCAAATGTTGCACTTGCATTTTCTTGTCATTGGTCTTAGAAATGGAACATTTTTACTTTATAAATTTGGCAGATTGGTTTTGTTACAAGGAACAGGAAAGGAAATTTAGTGCCAGTATCTCAGAGTAAGTTATCAGGCATCTTTACTAAGCTAATGTTATATATTGATAAGTACAATAAATTACAGCCAAAGCACTCTCCATTGCCCGAGGAAGATAGCCCAGGTGCCTGCCACCACAGACCCCCATGAGCCAGACCAGGTGACTGCTATCATAGGCCCCTGTTAACTAGAGGAAAATGCTTCAACTTCTCCAGAACTGAAAACCTTCTGTTAAACAGTAAGCACAAGAACCATCTTTGAAAAACAGACATTAGGAGTGTAAAAAAAGTTTATTTTTTCACTAAACCTTAAGGTCATCTTAAACATCAAGGATCAATTCATGAAAGGGCACTAGAGGCGGTTGTTAAGCCAGAGGAAAAGAAGGAACATAGATTTGATCACATCAAGAAAACCTCATGTATACTTTTAATGAAAAAATGCAGCTTTACTGCCTAAACTCAAATCCTTCAATCTTAAAACACAAGAGAAAACTACGTACATAGTAAGTTACCAGACAAATTTTTTAAGGCCACAGCTTTTAAAGATATTCATTGGAAGAGCAAAATCAAATGGTAGGCTACTTGTAATTTCATATTGTTCTTTTTTAACACAGAGACAAGAGATTGAACTTTGTAATGATTGTGAGTGAAGTTTTTTGAGCAATTCCAGCACATCATTTACTCAACAGATATCCTCTTCAGTTGATCATTTATAAACAGCTTCAATATTAGGTTAAGATAGGCCATGCTTTGATAACATACTAGCATTGAATTTTCAGTGGTTTACCACAATGGAATGTTGCACTTAAACTCCTCCAATTCGGGAGGATCTCTGATCTACATGAATAATCAGAGATCGGGCTCATGGAAATCTGACCAAAGTATAACTAGAGTGCCTGAAGCACACAGCCTATGGATTGTCACAAAGTAGAAGAAAAAAAAAAGAAAGAAGAAAAACTAGAAAATCCAAATCTATGCCAGAATACTTCAAATTGCAAGCATTGCACATAATCTTGTAGAGATCCGGGAGCAGGATTGGTCCCATGCGCTTAGTCTAATGACAAAGAATTTGGGGAAATATTAATACAAAGAAGTACACAGAAAATTCAATGAGTTTTATCAACTTCGTTCAGGTACTTTATCAGGCACTTTGGGAATACAAAAATGTATCAGACTCTGAATGACTTTTTCAAGATATTTGCAAACAATCCATGAAGTTTATATATGTAAATAATCAAAATCTAAATAAGAAAATCATAGCACCAGAAAAAGGCAACAGATAATGTGATTTGTAATATCAGAAGATAAAAAGATTGCCGCCACCTGGAGAGATCAAGAAAATTTTTCTGAGAAAAGTGGTGTTTAAGCCAGGCTTTTTGTGACATAGGCTGTGTATATGAGAAGCTAAGTGAGAGACCATGTTGATAGGAAGGACCAGTGAAGGCACGGGAGAGATAACTGTAGATGCACAACACCAATTCCTTGTATTTTTCTAGAGTGAAGAGTAAGAAAGATGGGAAATAAAAGTAGAATAATCAATTAGGTGCCAGTTTAAGGCATTTGGATTTTATGTCATGAAGCATTTTAATGAGAGATAAAGTTGATGCTATTTAGGAAAAGATAGGAGTGGTTAAAATGGGTTGGAAGAGAAGAAACATGACAGCAAGGAAGTCAGCCAGGAGGCTGTTAAATGTGTGTGTGTACGTGTGTGCGTGTGTGTGTGTGTTTGTGTGTGTGTAGTACAGAGAAAGAGGAAATCATGATAGAAACAAAGAGCCTGGCACCAGAAATATTTCAACAAAACTTGACAGCTGCTTTAATATTGAAAGAATGAAACTTGACCCAAAAATCAAGAATTTAGAAAACCGAGCGAGGCTCAGTGGCACAGGTCTGGAACCTCAGCACCTTTGGAAGCGGAGGCAGGAGGATCACAAATTGGAGCCCAACCTGGATAACTAGGCAGCTTTGAAGACCCTGTCTCCAAATCAAAACTAAAAAGAATGGGCTGGGGACATGGCTCAGTGTTGAAGGCCATGGACTCAATTGTCAGCACTTGGAAAAGAAAAAGAATTTAGGAAACTGATAGCTCCTAAATGTTATTAAAATACAAGAAGAAAAGAAAAGAGAAGCCGGTTATTGAAAACAATGTCTGACCATGAAGATTTTACCACACAAGTGACAGGCTGAGATGAAAGTACCACATTAGGCACTAGATATGTAAATGGGAAGTCAGGGTAAAAATAGTTAATTTGGATCTAAGAATCACCTATATGGAAGGCGTAAGCCAAGCCATAAGATTGGATGTTTGTCGGGAAGAGAGTATGGAGAGAACTGACAAGTAGGCCAAGAGTATACCCTTTAAAAATACATATTTAAGAGTCTAATGAAGAAAACACTAATGGCAGCTGGACAGGGAGGAAAAGAGTGCAACTAAAAGGGGAATTAGTAGGCATGCTCAGTGTTCCATACCACAAAGAGACATATGAGCATGATGGCTGATCAAAATGACTGGACTTGGCCTCTGGGAGGGAAGGGGGCCAGGAGGCGATGCTGACTGAAGGAGGAAGGAACTGAAAGGAAATAAAGAAAGTAATGCCCTTCTGGAAAGGAAGAAGAAAAGCGTACAAGCTAAAGGGGAGGGCACGATGAATGGAGGAAAGTTGTAGATTCAAGAAGGAAAGGAGATCATTAAAGCCAGCAAGAAGAAAGTAATCATCACCCAGTTCTCTCACCTGACATTCCTGCCACCTAAAAAGAGGCAGCACCCAACCCCCTTCCTTTGTTCTTGCCTACGTCCTAAACCATGTCATGTGGACCCATCACATCTCCATTTTCTGTGTTCCTGCCTTTGTTGGATTCTAAACCCTGACGGCATTCCTGTAGACTTGAAGGCTCTCATTGTAGCCAATGCCTGATACTTGCCCTTGATAACTGACTAGGGTGTCCCTCTAGTCCCATGGCTCACACTAACCCTTTGGATTTTGCTATCTCCCATCTAGACTAAGATAATGCCCTATTCCTCACCCAGCACAGGTGTTTGACAGCAAGAATTAAATTTAGAGTGTAGGCAGTTTAATTCTTTGTCAAAATCAGAGATAAGAGAAAACAAGAGTAATGAATATTGAGAAAAACTTTAAGCTGGAAATGATTGAGTTGTATGTCAGAGAGGAGTATATTAGTTACTTATCTGTTGTTGGGACAGAATACCCACCATCCACAACTTAAGGGAGGAAAGATTCACCTTAGCTCACAGTTTCAGAAAGTGTCAGTACATTCGAGGGTGGCTGTCAATGGTGAAAGCACATAGCACAGTCATAGCTGGAGGAAAGCTGTTCACAGCAGGGTGGGCAGGAAGCCAAATGAGCAAAGAAGGGCAGAGCTAGGATATATCCTTCCAGGTCACGTCCCAGTGATCCACCCTTCCGGGTCAAGCCCCAGAGTCCCACCCTTTCTGACTAGGCGCTACCTCTTAAGAACACATAGTTCCATAGGCATTCTACAACATCAAAATACATGAGGCTTTTGGGAGACATTCCAGTTCCAAACCCTATCAGATGACCTATAACTTTTAAATGAAGTGCAAATCAGTTACCTATAAAGCATGAAATTAGCCATGACAGAGTTTTAGGAGCATACAAATGCTTCTGTGTAATTCTAGTTATAATCTATATTGATTTTTCCAATTTATTTTCTTTATAATTTTATATCATAGTCATAGTCTGATTGGTTAGGCTTTAATTCTTCAAATGGGGTGTTCCAAAGTTATCAAAGAGTTTTCTGACTTCTCTTTATCAAAGGTGTTGTATATTTTCTATCAGTGATAATTTACTTATTAGCAACTTCAACTTTCATACATGAAACCAATACCCATTTGTAAACATTCTTAATGATTTCGTTGAGGTTTATGATTTAAGTGGACACAGTAATAGTTATCTCACTACTTCAAGATCTTAGTACAAATCATAAACCAAAACAGACAACAAGGAAAACCATGTGAGATTGACTTCCCAGATGGACTAGCATAAGAGTGGTCCAGAAGGAGTGGAGAAACTCTCAGGCCGTTTACTTCAGTGGAACGGAAAAGAGCAGAGGAGAATCACGGCAGGAAACTTCCTGAGTTCAGATTGTGACTATCCAGCCTACTCCATGTGGAAAAATAACTCCTCCAAAGCTTCAGTTTCTAATAATATCTATAACAATAATGTAGCCTGTCACAGAGAAGTTATAATGTAGACCTCAAAGGACTGACACAAAGGTTACAGGGGTTGAGTCATAGATTTAGGGTTGAGAGCGTGTGTTCCACAATTAGGTTGCTGGGTTTTGGTTACCAACTCTACCCATCTAGCTATGAGACAGTAGGTAAACTACTTCCTCTCACTCTGCTTTGTCATTTGCTAAATTATAATAATAATACATTCTGTGAAGGTTGAATGAAGTAATAATGTAAAGCATAAAATATAGCGTCTAAAACACAGTGTTTAACAAATACATGTTACTATTATATAACATAGTATAATACTTGACACATAATTGATTCTCTTGATAAGTGGATCTAAGTCATTCTAAAAGTCAAGCTTTCAGCATCTCTTCAAGTTGATTTTGATTTAACATAAAATATTGGTTTTTCTAACACCTATTTGAGAATACTACTATTCCAGCTACCATAAATGGAAGACATATTTATACAGCTGCAGAAGGTCGGGCTTCTGAGAACTGGATTATCTTAGAAATAAGATGCATTTAACACTGAATTTGACATATAAAGCATGAATGGCTACAAGATTTTAGGATTTAATCTGACGTGAGCAACAATGTAAGTAATTGGAAGCTGCAGATGTATCATAAAAATCAATGAACACTCAAGCCACAGGTAATGATGCCCTGAGTTTGCTACAAAATGCTAAGAAAAAGTAATTCTAGCCAAAACAGTAAGACCTGCTGCCATGAGCACTGCTGGGAAAAGGCACCATGAAGACTGATACACTTTGACTTAGAGTTATTTTGATCCTGTAAAATATTGTATTGAACATGGTACCATTAAGTTCTTGAATGTCTTTTTCTTTTCACTAATTTCCATGCAAATTGTATAGAGATGACTGGTGTATAGTAGTTACTTACTATTTATGATGGCTGACTAAATAAATGAAGGATAAGGACTTTCTCCAAGAGGAAGACCCATTAGGAATCCTTAGTTTAGCTAAAGCAGTCACATCAAAATCTTCAGCCACTTCCTCCTAGGGAAGCTGACCCTGCTTACAAGCTTTCAAATGTCAACCCAAGGTTTCCATCAGGCACTTCCAGATCCTGTCATATACTAGGTGCTGGCTCTG
Source organism: Ctenodactylus gundi (assembly GCA_004027205.1). NCBI lineage: Eukaryota > Metazoa > Chordata > Mammalia > Rodentia > Ctenodactylidae > Ctenodactylus > Ctenodactylus gundi. The sequence continues at coordinate 18,391 of PVKB01001711.1, read as the reverse complement.
ACCCATATTTGTTCTTCTGCAGATACAGTAGTTTAAAGTTAAGGTTTCAGGTTTCTCTTCATGCTTGTTCTCGCGTTTTCCTCAAGCATGGCTTCATTTCTGACGACTTGTCTTGCCCAGTTCCACTTCAGCCTCCTTTCACCCTGGAAGCCTTTTCCTTACTTCACATACAAACTTGACTTACCGCCTCTCCACTCCTGGCCTTTTGCTCTTTGGATCGTCAGGCTGTTTGGCCTCTGTGGCACCTGTGGGCACTGAGAACAGCCTTCTGGATTGTCTGTTCATGCCATTTCTGTTCTTTAATCTTAATATGCAGCGGAAAATATAACCTTCCAGCCCAGGTCCACACAGAAGAAAGGTCGTAGTATTATCCAATATCTTGAAGACTGAAGTTCTATTAGCTTCTTTTTTTGACTTGCTATAGATCCCCCCCAAACATTCCAAAGAAATTTGAAAGAAACAAATGACTCTGTCTACTCTCCTGAAATGACTTGAACTTTAGCTAACATCTTTGACTTGACCCTCAATTAATTTAAAAATAGGTGATGTAAAATTTGGGCTTCCTCATAAACCATTTTCCAGAAGAGTTATAAATGAAAATCTCCAATGACAGTAAATTTGCTCTCCTGCTCTGTTGCTATTGGGAACTTCCACAGCCGAATGGGAGCACATGTTGGAGAATGTCCAAGGGTGGTGGCCAGATCAGGAGCTGCAGTGGCAGTATTAGAGCCTTTGCTTATCTTGACCTAGATTGCTCATTTCATTAGCTCGCTCAGTTTGAACTGGAAGAAAGCCACTTAGATAATGTGTTTCAGGACATTCTGAACAGTCAGTCCATGTGGGACACCAAAGTGGAAAGCATTGTGATTCTCTCCAGACTGATGTTCTTACCGATAGAAACTGTTTACTGCACGGTACGTTATCAGCTCAGGTGTCTGCATAATTATTCTCCAATTTGGTGGCTTCCTTGGGGACCACCTGCAAATGATGCAATTAGGCTGGCTTGATCAGCTTTCTCTTTTTCTTTGCATTTCAGCAGATAGTCTCGATGCCATTTGTAAGGCCCAAGCAGAAAGAGGGAATGGAAAAACTCAATTTCGGCCCATTTTGAGACCCTTACAGAATCATGAGACCCCTATCAAAGTGTGAGCCGCATCATGGAGTCTCCTAGTAGCTGCGTATGCTACCCCAGAGTTGTCTTAACAAGTGCCACCAACATAAGTAGCCTCAAGGACTATTAAGTTTAAGCTTAAAACCTGTGATCATGTCTATTTTTACCTAATGTTCCTCTCACTGTTATCATGTAGAAAATCTCCCTCGGAGCTGTGTCCATTGCATTTTATCTAAATAATGTTCCAAAGGAATCAAACACTGCAACAGCCTTTGCTTCTTCACTTGAAATGGAAACCAGTGGAAATCCTGAGAATCATCTACGGTAACAAACAATTTCACCAAAAGGCTGTCATCCTGACTGGGATGTGGATTCTAATTTTTTCCTATAGTTCTCAGAATTTGTAGCCTGTCTCAGAGTTGGCATTTTTGTCTTCATCCCTCCCAGAATACAGTACAGATAGGCTCCCTTCTATCCAATCTGTGACCATGTCATGTCTAGGGAATAGCATCTTTTACTGTACATTGGATAGTGGTGCAGTAGTTATCTTGTAACTCCAGGGATCTGGCCACTCTGAGTTGCAGCTACTAATACTAGCTTTTGCTGAGCTAAGCCAATCCAAATATGAGAACATAAGTCTTGATTTCCTAGTCTCCCTCCAGACAGTCCAGGATGTGTGTGACCAGGGCAACTCTGAATCCCAATTTCTAGGGCAACTCTAGCAATTTCAGGGGTGTGGAATACCAGAGGATTCATGTGGGATGTACATGTAGCTTCTCATAGGTTCCTGCACGTTTCTCCATCCTGACATCCAAGCTCACCAAATTGCTTAAGGAAAACAAGGATCACAAGGGCTCCAAAATGAATTTGCAAACCACAAAGATGATCTACTTTGTACTTACATTAGTGTGCCTGGACTTTCAGAATCTTTCTTTCCTCTAGGGTGCACCCTGAACATATCCTGGAGAAACATGTCTCAAAACATGATGTGAAGGGCTGGAGGGTAGCTCAGTGGTTAGACTGCTTGCCTAGCAAGCACAAGTTCTTGGGTTTGATTCCCCAGCACCATGAACTGGGTGTAATGACACATGCCTATAATCCTAGAACTAAAGAGGCTGAGGCAGGAGGATTGCTGTGAGTTCAGGACCAGGCAAGACTACAGAGCAAGATCCTGTTTCAAAAACAAACCAGAAAGAAGGATGCTGTGGAGACCAACTATACCACAACCACTAAAAGTTCTTACTTTATGCTTATACCTGTGCCCTACTGCAGACCTGTTGAGTCAGATTCACTGGAAAGGACTTCAGAAATACGCAGTTTAAACTAGCACCTCAAGCCATTCTCATATGCAATAACATTTGAAAACAGTAGCTGTGATAACATCTTTCCTAACTCAATTCTGATTCAGAATTTTCAAAAACATATTCTGCAAATTCACCATTCTCAACCCACCCCCACCCCACCCACCACTCAGCCAATTTACCTAATACGGAAGAGAAAATTGTTGACCACTAAAGTAAAACAAAGCGTGATTTCATTACTTGAAGGAGGGCAGTGTTTCCAACAGTGACAAAAACAGAGTTTTGTGACCAAGAACAACATCCAATCATCCAAAGATAAAGCCAAGTTCTATTCATTGGTTCTAATTCCCTCCTGGTGTCAAGGTCAAGGCAAGTTAGGCCAGAGACAGCAGAGAGCGGCTAGCCATAGGTCAGATGTCATCAGGTAGGGCAGAGAGAACTGTTTGTAGCTAGGGATCACAGAGGCTGGCAAAGCTGGGAACATTTAATACAGGCAGGAAATTGGCACCCATGGAATTGGATATTTAGAGCAAGGCACAGATAGAGGAGATGAGATAGAGTGGTGAGGAGACACAGGACAGCCAGCACAGCAGGAGGACACTGGCAATACCCAGTGAAGAATTCAAGGAACATGCTATTCTAGAAAGGGCTATCAAGGCAACATAAGATGGGCAGTCACACGGCATTGGTCAAAGCAGAGGAGCTTGTAGGTCAGCTGTAACGTGTTATGGAGTGAGGCTTCTGGTAACTAAAATGCCTATACATGTATGCTTGACTTATGTTTGTTTTTTATCCAAGTTATCCACTAGCTGAGAATGGTGCTGCACACCTGTAATCCTAGCACTTCGGGAGGCTGAGGGAGGAAGACAGCAAGTTCAAGCCCAGCCTGGGCCACTTAGTGACTTAGCAAGTCCCTGTCTCAAATAAACAATAAAAAGGAGCTGGAGATGTAATTTAGAGAGAAGAGCCTGGATTTAATTCCCTGCAGCACCTCCTACCCCAAGAAAGTCCACTATATTAAGCCAAGCCAGAAACCAAATCCAAATTTATGCAGAATAAAGAATTTATATGTTTCTGTGATTGAAAGTTTCCTAGGTAGTGTTCATTTCTGGCTTAGCTGGGTTCAGACACTCAACAGGGACTGAGACCTGGCCTCTGTATCTCAGATAAGTATCTTTCCTGTGAGTGGCAATGAGCACCAGTAGACCACAACATCCACCCGGCGGACGTAATCTAGTCTGAATTAATAGGCTCATCTTTTCTCATAGCCCTGAGAAGAATGTCCAGGGAAGTACATCTGTCAGCCAAAATTAGGGCAGTATTGAGGATTTTTTAGGGTAGATGGTGATTATCACTTGAGAAGGGTGATTCACTTGCCCATTTTATCTGGAGTTGCTCCAGTTTTAAAACTGAAGGTCTCGTGTGCCAGGGAGCCCTGAGTCCCAGGCAAGCCAGGAAGGTTGGCCACCCCATGAGGTCAGCCTTACTCTTCCTATGTGGAATGCATTTTCCATAGGAAAGACCACTTCTATTCCAAGATGAAGAGAGACAGGAGCTGAAGGTGCAGGAATAGTTACCTATCCAGGTGGAAGCCATCCAGTGTGGATTGTAAACATGCCCCCCCGCCCCCTTCAGCCACCCCTCACCCACCCTGGGGGAAGGCTGTCTTTCTGATGGGGCTCAGCTTATGGCATCTTCCCAGGCTACCACTGAGAGTTAGCTCAGCCAGGGACTGAGGATTCTCTTCAGGGCTCTTGGCCTTCTCTCTGGGACTTATCTAAGTCTACTTCCTGGCTTTGGTCTGCCCCCTCCCGCACCCCCCCCCCCCCACACACTCCACCCCGTGACCCGGCAGCTGCTCCTTGGCTCTCATGCCCGTGGTCGCCCTGGATTCTGGCTTCTGTGGCTCTTTATTTCATAGTTACTGGGTTTTGTGATTAGCTGCTGCCAGGCTCCGACCTGGCGGGCTGCTTTTTCAGGAGGGTCTGAAAGCCTTCTGAGCTGAGGGCTGGCCGAGCCTCCCTACCTGTGCAGCTCTCCACTGCCCCCGCCTGTTCGCAGGTGAAATTAAACAACTTGACATCAATGTCCAAAGTCTGCGCTAATGAGGACATCATGTTCATGGTTATTAGGGTTCTGGTTTCACATTCTCTCTCTCTCTCTCTCTCTCTCTCTCTCTCATCTTTATGTCACAAGTGAAGATGCTGAAGATTTGAGGAGTGACGTAACTTGTTCAAATTTACAAAAACCTGTTAATTCTGAAGCTCTAACTCAAAACCTTGCATTCTTTCCACTGTAATATAATTCCATCAAGTAATATGATGATGTTATCTAGCTAAAATAGTAAGGTCACAACTGAGAATTTCTGAAGACTTTTTCAAAATTCTGTTCTCTTGCTCTCTCTCTCTCTCTCCCCTCTCTCTCTCTACACACACACACACACACACACACACACACACACACACACACATCAGAAATCCAGAAACAGATGTCCTTGTACAGGGCCTGACCAAAAGCATACAATGTGATTTGGAATCTTCACAGTAAAAGACAAGTTTCCATTCACCTGCCTCAAAATACTCCTTGCTTCAAACACACCCAGTGTTCTTGCTGCTTTCTGAGCCTTCTTTTGTGAACGTCCTTGTGTCTGCGGTGTGATTACAGGCATGTTCCACTGCATCTGGGAACTTTTTCTTGAGACAGACAGGGTCTTGCTCTGTACTCCAGGATGGTCCTGAATTCAACTGTATATCCAGGCTGGTTCCTGCCTCAGCCTCCCAAACGGTGAATGGGAGTAAGTTTTAAGAGTTAGAGAAGACCAAAACTTTTGAGGATAGGCTGTAATCAAAAGATTTTTGTGGTTAAACTCTAAGTTTAAAATTCTTAGTAAATATGACTTGAAGGCTGAAAACAGCAGAATTGTGAGCTGAATCTGGCCTGAGCTATATAGAAAGACCCTATCTCAAAAAGTGAGAAAAAAATTACATCCACAAAAAGTAACTTGATGCTCAAGAAAATTACAAAAGATAGGAATAGTTTACAAATTATAAGAGAAAGATGCTTTTTCCATTTTAGTAGTATATATATTAGTATACATATATAATACACTATATATATATATATATATATATATATATATATATATATGATGCACAATAGTTACATTGAACTTGAGTATTCTGTGCACATACACATTGCATCAACATTACAATCCTTCTCCTCCCCCTTGTTGACCCTCGCCCTCCCTCGTCCTCCCTTACTTCCACTATCATACCCATTTGGTTCTATAAAATTTCTATATTCTGGGTTTTTCCATATCAGAGGAACCATATGATATTTAACCTTCTAAGTTTGACTTACTTCACTAAGCATCATGGTCTCATATTGCCTTCATTTACCTACAAATGCCTCAAATTTATCTGTCTTTAAGGAAGAGTAGAGCTCTATAGTGTATATACACGATTTTTCTATTCATTGACCTGCTGATGGATATTTCAGCAACTTTCACAATTTAGGTATTGTTAGTTGTTCTGCTATAAACATGGTATACATGTGTCTCTATTATACATTGATTTAAAATATATTTTTAAAAACAATAAATTTATATCTTGAAACACCTGTCAGTCACTCCTTATGGTTATTCATCAAGGTTTCTTAAAGCTCACACTTAATTCCCTGTCTTTATGACTCAGATAACACCACTAATACTTACGCTGAAGGTAAAAACAACTGATAAAAAGAAAATTTGTGATAAAACCGAACATTATCTTAAAAGCCTTGAAGAAATGAGCTTTCGTTTCATTAAATGTAACATCCAGTTAGAAAATTCTTAATGACAATATAAAACATTGAGACATTCAAGAAAAGGATTGCAAATGAATTAAATAATCACTCTTTGAATTAGGAAACCGTAAAAGTGATAATGAATTAAAGTAATAAAGTGCATCTGGTAGTAGGAGAAAAACCCCATGCAATAATTTTGTTAGTTCTCTCTTCTATTCTCTTATTTACAAAAGATCCTACCATTTTTCCAGTTTATTTTCCAATCAAGGGGCAGTGAAACAGATCTGAGAATCACAACCCAGATTGAACTTATTAAAAGGGGTTCTTAGATAAAGAAGAAAAGCACTTTCTTTTAAATTGTCACTTTCATCATTTTTATTGATCTTTTTTCAGCTCAACCAACTTTGGTTAATAAAAGGAAATAGACAATATTTCAGGGCTATTTCCCGGGTCACTATCGTAAGTGTTACAATTATTTCATAATTTTACAACATGAGATGTCATGTGGCAGGAGCACTAAGGACAGGAGAAGACAGTGAGGATCTGAAGCCAGGCGTTGTCCAGTCCAGCAACTGAACAACAGTTAAAGTCTCAGGTAGACACGGGGAGTCTTTCCCATTGAATTGGTTATATGACATTTGTCTTCTCCTAGTTGGTTCCCATCTCTTCCCCTTTTTCAAGCAAACTAAAGAGCCACCTGTCTATGCATGAACTAAATCAAAACAAATAGCAAAGAATCAAATTTGGAAAATGTACTATACCTGCTAAGATTATTGAAGTCATTCTAAGATGGCACACACCAGAGCTGGAAGCCCACTGGTCTCAAGTCTCTACACAGTTACATAATTTGGGGAAACAGGAATCCTTGAAGTTGGGCCAGAAGTTAAAAATTACACACAAACACAGACACACACATACACACACACATATTAAGGGAGGAAAATACAAGAAATTTGATTTCAGTTATCAGAATATATCTTGACAAAGAAGGCAAATTGACCTTGGACAAACCCAGGAGAGGTAACTTTGTGTTTTTTGTACCGTCTGTAATGTTAATCTCTGCATATCTGCCTTAGACTCCCTGGCTTTAAAGTAGCAGTATTTTTAGAACTATCAAATAGTGGTTTATCCAAACAGTCTATTAGAGTTGTGTCTGGGGAGAACATTAAAAATTAAAATATTAACCCTTGATTTCTGGGTGTTTATAAATGGAAAAGAATATTTAACAGAGTAGTTGGCAATAATATGTGAAAAGGGGAGAAATGGGGTCTACTCACTATTCACCAGAAGGTAGCTCCATGTTCAGAGAAACTCTCAATTCAATAGAGTAGCATTTTCGGACATATGAAAACTAGTTCTTAAACAACTAATGTAACAACTATGTATTTAAATGTATATATAAATGGCCACAAATATCAGAAGCTGTAATGTGAACTGCCATGTCACATAACCTGGTTTATAACAGGAGACAGCAGTAGAAATCCTGATTATTACACAAGATGCAAGAAACCCGGTTCTAAGGCCATGTTGACTGTTTTATCTTCTGGAATGTTAAATGTCAATAGTTGATTTACCAGTCAGCTGACATATACACGGATTCATTCTATTCCAGTGGTCCCCAACATTTCTGGCACCAGGAACAGGTTTGGGTGAAGACTAGCATCCCAAGGATGGGGTAGGGGAAGAGGTGGTACTTGTTCTGCAGTTGTTTATTGGAGGAGAGCTTTATAAAGGCAAACCGCAGCAGAAGAGGAGTGAGGAATGAAGCTCCGCCTCCTGTCAATCAGCAGGGGTACCAGAAGCTAATAGGAGCACACTGCCAGAAGGCGGAGCTTTGCTTGCTGCATACTTCCTGCTAGACTGCACTTCATGAAGGTTACTCACCTGTCCTAGCAACCAGGTCTTTTCAAGGCTATGGGCAGTAGTGGCCCATGGCCTTAAGTTTGGGAACCCCTGTTCTATTTCATTAGGTATGAACATGCAGACTTTGTCTCACTTCCAACAGGGGTTGACAACCTCCCTTCACAGACCTTTGTTACTTTTCTTTATTGAAGGGTACTAATATCCTTAATTTAAAAAACGAACATGAGGTTGCCCTACAGAGATAGCTTCTCTTGTAGCTATTTGTGGGCATGTGACTAACTTCTGGATGATGAGTTATTACTTTTATTTTTTAAAAACCTTTTCTTTTCTCCTTTCTATTTGATGGAATGGGGATGTGATGACTAGTCCTGAAGTGGGCACCTAAGATCATGAAGCTAAGAGACACCACAGATAGCAGAGCACCAAGATAACAAAAAAATTTTTAAAAGTCTTTCTGTTTTAGTTTCGGTTCTTCAAAAGGCAGAATTTACAGATTTATAGACAAAACTGATCTATTGGAAAGGCTTACAAATCCAATGATAGAGATAACCTAAGATGGCTGCTCAGCCATAAGTAGATCTCCCATCCAGGACTGCAGGAGAGCTGGTGAGGTGAGAGTCTACTGTGGATCTCAGTTGTTCAAAGGACAAGGGCAAATATTGGAGCCTCAAGACTACTGACTGAAGATCAGTGACAGGCAGACAAGCACAAGTCGAGACTGGAATGAATCCGTGATGGAGAGCTGTGGTGTATAGCAAGTCGCTGTCTGCCGACAAATGGGAAGGCGAGAGCTTTCTCAGAGGCAGAAGCTGTAACAATCTTCCTTCTTCTTTCCTTTTATACCATTCCAGTTCCAGTTGGGCCTCCCACATCCGGGTGGGTGCTCCTCCCTCTTCGGCCAGCCCACAAGTCACTCACACATGAATCCAGGCTGGTTCTCAATTCTCAGTCTAGATATGGTCCCTAATCCTAATGGAGGTGCGGTTCCTAATTCCCTCAAGTTGACATAATCTCTTCAATGGTCACAATTACTAATACCAAACCACCTTTATATAAAAGAAAAATAAACTCTACCTTTATAAAGCCACAATGATTTTTACTTTCTTTCATTGATGTCAAATCTATGTCTAATCCTACCTAAACTCTAAATAAAAAATTTAAATCATTAAGCCAGCTGCAAGGCTGAGGCAAGAGGATTATTATTTCAACACCAGCCTGGCAAGATAGTGAGGTTCTGTCTCAAAATTTAACATTATAAAAGAACTGGAGGTGTAGTCCAGTATGAGGCCTTGGATTCAACTCCCAGACCACAGTAAATAAATAAATAAGTAATCCAAACTGCACAATTCAAGATGGTTTCCCCTACCCATAGGTGTTTGTTGCTCTTGAGGTGTCGCTGCTCTGAATTTAGATGTGTATAAAATACACACTGGATTTTGAAGGCAATACAGAAGAATGGAAAATAGCTCAATAGCTTTTTATTTGGATTATATATTGAAATGGTATTTTAGGATGTTGTGTTATACATATTGATAAGATTAATTCCACTAACTTCTTTTGCTTTTTATTACAGCTAATATACCATTTTAAATTAAACATACAGTCAACATCGTATTTCTATTTTACAGCACTGAAGTTTTTCATGTGGAGTTTTTAATACAGAGAGCAGTAGCTATCTTCACTGAAAACAAGAAACATAAAGAAAACAGAGACTGTAGGATTTCAGATTTAGGTCAGGCATAGGCTAAATATTCTTCCAGTAAGAATGCTTAAAGTAAGAATGAAGAATTGTTAATGTATCTTTCTCAGAAAGAAGATATTAAATGAGTTTGAAATTAATTCTGCTTCAAGACAAAAAATGAATTAAATGAATACTCAAGATCCCTGCAGGATAATACTTTTAAAACTGTGATACAAAACCCACTATCTTGAAGGTAGAGGGCCCAGCTCAATGGTTAAAGTGCTTGTCTAGCATGTCCAATACCCTGGGTTCATTTCCACTGCACCACATAAAAATTAGCCTGGCACAGTGGTGCAGTGTAACCCCTGCACTTGGGAGGCTGAGGCAGGAGGATTGTAGTGAGTTCAAGGCCAGCATGGGCTAAATGAGTCCAGGACTAGCCTGGACTAGAGTAAGACCTTGTCTCAAAACAAACAAACAAACAAACAAACAAAACAACAACAACAACAAAAAACAATAAAAGAACTATCTTGGATAAAAATCTACTATGTATATATAAATAGAGAAATACACTTGTACATACTAGACACATTATATATTAGATTTTATTCTAAATTATCAATGTTTTTGAAGATATGGTTTTATTTTGATGGCATATGGTCATATATGTAACAGTTACAATTTGGTCTTGTGCATAATAGAATTGATCTTGTATTTTCACAATTCAGTTCTTTTTTTGTTTGTTCATTTTTTTTTTTTTTTTTTTGAGACAGAGTTTTGCTATGCAGTCCAGGCTGACTTTGAACTTGTGATCCTCCTGCCTCAGTCTCCCAAGTGCTGGGATTACAGCATGGTCACTCTACAAGCTCGTGCAATTCAATTCTGTCCTGCACAGTTGCTGGGTTTATAGTTGCCTCGTGAAATGCTCATTGCAGCAGAGCTAGAACGACAGGGCTGGTCCTCGCTGACCTTGTCTCAGGGATCTGTATTTAGCAGCAGTGCTGCCTCTCTTTCTCAGGACATTTTCTCAAATACACACATGTACACATCAGTCACGGAGTGTAAGGCCAGAGTTTCTATGAGGGTTGGTTCGAATTTTTACAGATTGTTACCTTTGTGCACATGGGACTAAGAGATAAGTGGATAGTTACAGTACAGCAAAGTTTCACTTTCCCAAACTCGAAAGGAAATTTTTTCTTAATGGAATATTCTGGTTTTTAAAATAATAATGTGCATTTCAAATATCAACATTTAGATTAGATATAATTATACTTACCCCAAACTCTAGAGTCAGCTTTTAGAAAGCAAACAATACCCTCTTGGCTTTCTTCCTCTCTTGGAGTTGTCTGGGACTAAGCACAAGGCATTTTTTATAGAGATGAAATATCATTTTCATTACTAAAAAAAAGAACATAAAAAGTAGCACTACAAATCTATAAGGAAAAGAAGATAATACTCTATATTCCCATCAGATGTTGCAACAGCTCACAGGAGGGAACATCTGATCTGCCCAAGAGGTTCACTTAGGTAAAATTACTGCCTCTCACTAGCCTGGTGCAGAAACAATGGCAATAGGAGCGAATTCCCAGTGTTTTCTGTCCTGTATTAATTCGCTCCACCAAATCAAGAAACATGGCCCAAAAGGGTACCAGTAGAAAAGGAGTGAGAAAAAAAAATCTCTGTCAAATCAAAGCAGCACTGTTTGGGGGTTCTGAGGGCTAATTCTTATGCACTCAGAGATGCGTAAGGGTCACCTCAGTGTACGTCTGCTGCCTTTGTTCCAAAATTCAGTATTTCTGGTGACAGCACTTCAATTTTTCTTTATGGAAGTTACCCACTTCCTCTTATCATACATAGGATTCCAGTGGGCCTGAGCCCATTCTAAGCCAGGCCAATCAGAGTATCCTGCTGAGTATGTGACCCACATTGAGCTAACTGTTCCTAGGAAAGGAAGCACCTCTTCTCAAGAAGGTCCACAGCTGGCACATGGACCTCTGTAGACACTCCTGGAAACCAACGAAAATAAATAAAATGAAAAGAGACATTCCGAATCGTCACACTTGGAATAAATGAGTGCTGGGTATACAGCTTTGCCTCAAGCCAGCCCTACTCCTGGACACTGACCTTTGTTTATGAAGATAAAGAGATTCCTTAAATTTTTTTTCTTAAACATTTTTGAACTGGATGTTAACATCAAAATAATTTCTGATTAATAAGTTATAATACACACATTTCTCCCATAAATTTGTCATATAACCTAAAATTGTACCTCAAGAGAATTTTCTCCTATTGGTACCATGAAGAATATTTAGCTTTTAAAAGATTTACTAGCTTTGAGGAAAAAAAAGTGGGAAAATGGGTTTTTTAAAACCAAAGATATTTGTTTCTTTAAAAAATAATACTCGCTTATTTCTTTCTCATTGAACAGCTTCAGATTAGAACTTGGTAATCAGCCAGGCTATCTCAAACAAGATTGATTCCTAAAGTATCTGACGAGTTTTAAATACATAAACCTGTAAAGCCTACTTAACCTGCTGAATGACATTCTCTGAGATATGTGTTTCTTTTAAAAGTTCTACAAGTTACAATTTTTCATAATGAGACAGGCTTGTAAAGTATCGGTCTAGATCGAGGTGGTGCTAAATCACCCTGATAGTACCTATTTACCTATTTGCTCATTCAGGCACTGTTTTGGGGTTCTGTTTTGGCGATAATCCATTGGAATGGATGAAATGATGAATGACAGACCCTTCATAAACATTTCCCACAAATTATAAAATCTCACAAAGGTGCGCAGCCTGACCCTGCAGACTCTATGGAAGCATGAATCAGATCTGGCTGAGCAAGTTGGAAAGGGAGAAAGGCTCACTCTGTTGGAGTACTGAGAAAAGGTCAGGCAAAAGAGGAGAAAATTGGAAAGGATTCTTAGGGGCTGGCAGAAGGAGAGGGAAGGAATACTGTAACCTAGGAATTAATGGATATAGAAGGGGAATGTTTAAGGCATTGTCATATTCTGGAAATGATGTATTTTGGTGTGAACTGAGGAATTCCTGCAAAGTGGAGTGTGGATGGTGAGAAAGCAGGAGGAGGTAATTTGGTTTTCCATTTTATAGAATGCTGAGGTTTGAGATTTGTAATTATGTGCTTCTACTGTTTCATATAACCCATCAATCAACCCAGACTTGCCCTTGTACCTTCCTCATAAAGTCATATTCCTCCCCAGTTTAAATTCCAATGTCAATCATTGTTGAACTTTCCACAAATGTGTCCTCAACCCTTCTGCCTTTCACTTTGCTGTACTCATCCTGTTAAACAAAAACCTTGTTTAACTTCAATTCTCCCAGCCCTCCTTTCTAGCACATACACAGCTGAATGTGAACAGAGAAGATACCTGACCATGTTGCTTGGTCTCACCATACTCATATTCCTGATCTCTAAAATCACAGAAACCTACAGAAGATCAATGCTGACAGGTTATTCAGTTCATTCATGTTCCCCTAGTCTTAGTGACTTTTGCATTGCTGGGACACCATACACAACACTCACAACTTAATGAAAGCTTATTTTAGCTCACAGATTCAGGAAGTCTCAGTCTATTCACAAGAGGCTGGCTATGGTAGAAGACTCTGGCAGAGGCCTACCAGAAGAACAGTTGTTCAAAGCATTGCAGCAGGAGATGGAAAGAATGAAGGTGGAGTTGGCAAGGTAATTATGCCTTCCAGGTCAAGCCCCAGCAATCTGTGCCTTCCATCCAGGGCACACCTCTTAAGAGCATAGGAAATTAATAGATTAACCCTCTTGAATGGATTGCCTTTCAAACAGGAGGCTTTTGGGAGACATTCCGGATCTAAACCATAGCATCCATTCTCAAGGACCATTAAATCATACTCTGTCCTCTTTCGTTAAGCCTCTACCTGCTCCCACATACTTCCTCTCAAATAGCTTTGATTTCTTGGGTTTTCTTAACAAAACTGAAGCAGTAAGAATGGGATGCCCAAACACCTTCACTACCACATCTATCCACCTTCTTTTGGGACAGTGTGTTCTGTCTTCTCTCCAGCCCAAGTTCTGAGACTAGGCTAACCCTGTGGCTTGTGCATGCTCATCTCTCAATTCCTCAAGGACACTGTCCCAACAATTATCCCACAATGAAAGCATGAGCTATTCCTCATTTTAAAAAACTTCCTCATCGACTCTACTTTTCTTTAGCTTCTCATTTTTCTTCTATCATTTGTAGCAAAATTCCCTCCAACAGTCCCACTCCTGATCTCCAATATGTCCATATCCATATTTCTTTAGCCCACACTTTAAAACCATCTCTAACCCCAGTTCTCAGGCCTGATCTTCCTTGCTGTCACCTCAGGTCTGATTTGCCTAACATGACACTATTTTCTTCATGCACCTTCTAAAATTCATTTTCCCAATTTTCCTCCTTTTTGTATCAGAGCTTTAATGGTTTCTTATCTTTCTGATCTTTATTTATCTGTCCCTGGTCTCAGTCTTTCCACTTTTTCTAGTTTCTACCCATTCTAACTGTTCTGGAAATTTCACTCAGTTTCACACCTTTAAATACTATCTTGCAGGTGATGACACACAAATTTCTATATGCAGTCTGCATCTTTGCTCTAAGCTCCAGGCTCAAAATCCAGCTTCTTAGTGAGATCCATCTCATGAAGAAGGAAGGAAGGAGGAAGGGAAGAAAGGAAGAAAGGAAGAAAGGAAGGAAGGAAGGAAGGATGGATGGATGGAAGGAAGGAAAGAAAGAGAGAAAAGAAAAAAACTAGAAGTGGAAGTTCAGCTCCTATAGCTATCATTACTACCATCATATTTTGCTTCTAGGTAAATGCCACATCAGGTTGGAAAAAGGCAAACTGATCTCTACATATAACTATAAAAATGTTTTCAGATTATGTGTATTATTTTGTTAATCATAACTATGAAGTAACAGGAGCTACTTAACTTTAGAAACTAGAAATGAGGCAAAATAAATCTAATGTAGAAATGTTCAAATTTCTTTATTGAATAACACACATCAAAGTACATACATGGTACATAAATTCATAAGTAAAAATACTTTCTATGAAAATTTACAGAAAAATAAAGTATGAATGTTACCTGTAGAGCCCAAACTGAACTCCAACATTGGTCTCTGAGCTGTGCCTTCCCATTCTCCCCTTTAGAATGGAGATGTCTATCCCATGACTGTCCAACCCTTTTATTTTGGAAGCACATTATTAGGCTGATCTAACAGGATGAGTCTTGGGATGAAGCGTCCACTTAGATATTTGATATTTAGATAAGACTCTTAACTTTGAATATGAATTGATCCTGGCTGACAGAACACTTTGGGAGCTATTGAGAAGGAATGAATGCATTTCACATGCAAGAATGACATGAATGGAAGAGAGGAGATCAGGAGTGGAATGCAATGTCTTTGCAAAATTATTACATCAAAGTCATTATCTCCAAGGCAATTAGAAGGTGGGAACCTTGGGGAAGGGATTAGGTCCTTTGGGCAGAACTCTCATGAGTGGGATTAGCGCTGACAAAGAGGTCCAAGGGAGGGGCTAGAGGAATGGCACAGAGGTTAAAGCACTTGCCTAGCAAGCTCAAGGCCCTGTGTTGTTTCCCCTGGGTGTGGCAGTGCACACCTATAATCACTGCACTCAGGAGGCTCAGGCAGAAGGACTACCCTGAGTCTAAGGCTAGCCTGGGCTCCAGAGTAGCTCAGGACCAGCCTAGGCTACAGAGAGAGATTCTGTCTTAAAAAAAAAAAAAAAAAAAAAGGTCCGAGGGAACTCATTCATCCCTTCCTCTAGATCTGGACACAAGGAGAAATTGGTAGTATTCCATCTTCTAAAAAGGGAACAGAGATTAGATATTTTGGGTAAGCCACACTGACATTTTGAGTTTTATAAACCCAGTTATCACACAGCACTCACTTAGTTTAAAGTGGAGGAAACACCAAATTTTCTAGAGTGAAAAATTATCTATTTCTTGCCTACCTAAAGAAAACAAACAAAATATTATGAGTGCTCTTAATTCCAGGAATAACAAATTGATCAAAATATAAGAGTTCATGTAAAGTATTAGGCATACTGCTTGGTAGGCAGGCATTCAACAAATCTCTCTTGGGCACTTGCTTTGTGGCAATCACAGCATGAGACGCTGTGAGTGCAAAGTTGCATGTGGGAGGTATAATCCCTTCCCTTCATTAAGCTCAAGATACAGCAATGGAGGCAAGCATTAAACAAATGTTTGACAAAGGTAAGAGTATACAGGCTAATATACATTAAGAAAAAATTTCCTTCATGTAAAAGGAGACACTTTTCCCCATTTTTCTTTAGAAAAAATATAACTATAGTTTTCTCCATTGACTTGATATGCCTGTTAAGTCACTTTAAACTTAAGCCACTTGTTCGCTTTACAAGACAAAATAACAACAACAAAAAACAGACACAATCCTTAGGATTTGGGAGCCATCTATTTGAAATGTAATCATTAAAAAAGAGTCATGGGCTAGTGATGTAGCTCAGTGTGGGAGCATTTGCTTAGAATATATGAGACCTTAAATTCAATCTCTGGTGTCCTTTTCTCCCAGTTTCTTGGTAGAGGAACCTAATTTTACCCTGTGTCTAGATTCCAAAATTTCTTGTCATAAAGATATGAGCTGTTTACTTTTCCTTTATTGTTCATTCCAAAGGTGTAACAAATAGTGCTTGTCAAGTCTTCTCCTTGAAAAATAGTTACTATTCTGAGAACAATGTATGCCATGATTGTATCTGCTTGGCTATATAGAGGCATAAGATTTCTTATTATTCTTGCAACTTCTTTTAGGGTTTGCCTGTGATATTCAGCACATTCTGGTTTAATGGAGTTTGCCTATGATATGCATCTACTTCTAGTTTAAAGCTTGTTCCACAACAGAAAATATTTTCTTTTTATTTTATCTATGTGGAGAGTACTTTTGTGTTGGCAGAAGATTTTGCTTTTAATTATATGATCCCAACATAAGGAGTAGAAATTCTCAAGTACTGTGGTTAGGAGGGAAATCTGAGACAACCACTCTGGAAAGTTATCAGGTGTTATTAAGTGAAGTTAAGTATGTTTGCCTTTTGCTCAATAACTGTATTCCTGATATACATCCCAGAGAAATGGTCCTGAAGAAAACAAATTTCAAAACTGTTCATTGTAGTGCTGTGTTTGGAGTCAAAGTTTCCATCACCAGGGAAACAATAACAAAGACAAAATGCAGTAACACACATTATGAGATAGATTGCAGAATACTGAAACAATGACTGAGAGGTACACACAGAAGCATGGATATTAAATAGTATGGAATGAGAAAAATTAGACTAAAACTTATATTACAATAACACCATTTATGTAAATTAAAAATTCAGACACACAAAACAATGCTGCCTGATTTTTAAAGATAACTGTAAAGATTCATAAGAACCAATAGATTTGTGTCTGTGCTTGGGATAGGATGGAGAATAAGGAAATGGTGGAAAGAGATAAGGGGTGGAACATGCCTGTAATCTCAGCACTTTGGGAGGCTGAGGCAGGAGAATCATAAATTAGAGCCTAGCCTGGGCAACTCAGTGACTTTGCCAGACTCTGTCTCAAAGTAAAAAAAAAGAAAAAGAAAAAGGACCGTCTGGGAATGTAGTTCAATGCAAAGTCTCAGGTTTCAATCCCCAAACCATCTCCCAAATCGCCCAAACCACCACCCCCCACCCCCCACCCCCCCAAAAAAAAGAAAGAAAAAGAGAAGGGCCTTATATGAACTAATGATGCAAAAATAAGTGCTTGGACCTAAGAAATACAGCCAACTTTTTAAGGTTAAGGACTAAATAAAGAATAGAAAAATGGAAAAGAAAAAAAGAGCTCCCCACATAAAGAACTGGTCAGTTATTCAGTAGATTAAGATTGCTATCCCAGTTAAAATTCACTGTTCCTCAATGTACAAATATAACCAGATAAGAAAACAAAGAGGTTAAGTGAGACAAAGCACATTCTACTAATTGCAGCCTGCCTGTCTTTCGTGATAATCTTGTACATCAATTCTATGTTAACAAACAAAGACCTCCTCCTATAGAATAATTAGAAATAGCATTTATGGGTCTAATTAAAACTTTGCTTCAGAACAACATCTACCTTTTAATTTAATCTTAACATACTAATTTTATTGTCTATTAACACTCACTGCTAGGCAATGAGAACCTCTGATGATGACTTCGTTAGTACCACATAATTATGTCTTTCATTGAGTAAAGCCTAAATTGTGCTGCATTTATGGTTTATGATATGTAAAAATCGAACACGAGACAAGTGAATCTTTGCAGATAGTCCAATAAAATTATTACCTGGAAATTACTCATTTTTATAAATTCCAGGGCTGGAGGAATAGAATAGCTGTTATAGCGCTTGCCTAGCAAGCACAGGGCTTTGGGTTCAATTCCCCAGCACCACATAAACTGAATGTGGCAGCTCACATCTGTAATCCCAGCACTTTGGAGGCTGAAACAAGAGGACTGCTATGATTTCAAGGCCAACCTGAGATGTATAGTGAGTTCAGGACCAGCCTGTACTGCAGAGTGAGACCCTGTCTCTGTCTCTGTCTCTCTCTGTCTCTCTCTGTCTCTCTCT